>UESW01004519.1:332586-580773 GCA_900491605.1 Calamus simplicifolius
CCCTAGCTTGCGCGGCAACACCCAAAGACGGAAACATACGAGAAATCCTAGAACGACTTTAGCGACGACACCCTAGCTCATGGCAAACGACACCCTAGCCTTGCGCGGCGACACCCGAAAGGCGGAACATACGAGACATCCTAGTTCTCGCGAACGACTCCAAAGAAATTAGCGCGACGACACCCTAGCTCAAACGACACCCTAGCCTTGCGCGGCGACACCCGAAAGGTGGAAACATACGAGACATCCCAGTTCTCGCGAATGACTCCGAAGAAATTAGCGCGACGACACCCTAGCTCATGGCAAACGACACCTAGCCTTGCGCGGCGACACCCGAAAGGCGGAAACATACGAGACATCCCAGTTCTCGCGAACGACTGAAGAAATTAGCGCGACGACACCCTAGCTCATGGCAAACGACACCCTAGCCTTGCGCGGCGACACCCCAGAAACATACGACATCCTAGTTCTGGCAAACAACACCCTAGTCTTGCGCGGACACCCGGAAACATACGAGACATCCCAGTTCTCACGAACAACTCCGAAGAAATTAGCGCGACGACACCCTAGCTCATGGAAAACGACACCCTAGCCTTGCGCGGCGACACCCCATATGAGACATCCTAGTTCTGGCAAACGACACCCTAGTCTTGCGCGGCGACACCCGAATGATGGAAACATACGACACATCCCAGTTCTCGCGAACGACTCCGAAGAAATTAGCGCGACGACACCCTAGCTCTTGGAAAACGACACCCTAGCCTTGCGCGGCGACACCCAAAGGCGGAAACATACGAGACATCCCAGTTCTCGCGAATGACTCCGAAGAAATTAGCGCGACGACACCCTAGCTCATGGCAAACGACACCCTAGCCTTGCGCGGCGACACCCGAAAGACGGAAACATACGAGACATCCTAGTTCTGGCAAACGACACCCTAGTCTTGCGCGGCGACACCCGAATGACGAAACATATGAGACATCCTAGTTCTCGCGAACGACTCCGAAGAAATTAGCGCGACGACACCCTAGCTCATGGCAAATGACACCCTAGCCTTGTGCGGCGACACCCGAAAGACGGAAAATACGAGACATCCTAGTTCTGGCAAACGACATCCTAGTCTTGCGCGACGACACCCGAATAACGGAAAATACGAGACATCCCAGTTCTCGCGAACGACTCCGAAGAAATTAGCGCGACGATACCCTAGCTCATGGCAAACGACACCCTAGCCTTGCGCGGCGACACCCGAAAGGCGGAACATACGAGACATCCCAGTTCTCGCGAACGACTCCGAAGAAATTAGCGCGATGACACCCTAGCTCATGGCAAACGACACCCTAGCCTTGCGCGGCGACACCCGAAAGACGGAAACATACGAGACATCCCAGTTCTCGCGAACGACTCCGAAGAAATTAGCGCGACGACACCCTAGCTCATGGACACCCTAGCCTTGCGCGGTGACACCCGAAAGACGGAAACATACGAGACATCCTAGTTCTAGCAAACGACACCCTAGTCTTGCGCGGCGACACCCGAATGACGGAAACATACGAGACATCCCAGTTCTCGCGAACGACTCCGAAGAAATTAGCGCGACGACACCCTAGCTCATGGCAAACGACACCCTAGCCTTGCGCGGCGACACCCGAAAGGCGGAAACATACGAGACATCCCAGTTCTCGCGAACGACTTCGAAGAAATTAGCGCGACGACACCCTAGCTCAAGGCAAACGACACCCTAGCCTTGCGCGGCGACACCCGAAAGACGGAAACATACGAGACATCCCAGTTCTCGCGAACGACTCGAAGAAATTAGCGCGACGACACCCTAGCTCATGGAAAACGACACCCTAGCCTTGCGCGGCGACACCCGAAAGGCGGAAACATACAGACATCCCAGTTCTCACGAACGACTCCGAAGAAATTAGCGCGACGACACCCTAGCTCATGGCAAACGACACCCTAGCCTTGCTCGGCGACACCCGAAAGATGAAAACATACGAGACATCCTAGTTCTGGCAAACGACACCCTAGTCTTGCGCGGCGACACCCGAATGACAGAAACATACGAGACATCCTAGTTCTGGCAAACGACACCCTAGTCTTGCGCGGCGACACCCGAATGACGGAAACATACGAGACATCCTAGTTCTGGCAAACGACACCCTAGTCTTGCGCGGCGACACCTGAATGACGGAAACATACGAGACATCCCAGTTTTCGTGAACGACTCCGAAGATTAGCATGACGACACCCTAGCTCATGGCAAACGACACCCTAGCCTTGCGCGGGACACCCGAAACACGGAAACATACGAGGCATCCTAGTTCTGGCAAACGACATCCTAGTCTTGCGCGGCGACACCCGAATGACGGAAACATACGAGACATCCTAGTTCTGGCAAACGACACCTAGTCTTGCGCGGCGACACCCGAATGACAGAAACATACGAGACATCCCAGTTCTCACGAACGACTCCGAAGAAATTAGCGCGATGACACCCTAGCTCATGGCAAACGACACCCTAGCCTTGCGCGGTGACACCCGAAAGATGGAAACATACGAGACATCCCAATTCATGGCAAACGACACCCTAGTTTTGCGCGGCAACACCCGAATGATGGAAACATACGAGACATCCTAGTTCTCGCGAATAACTTCGAAGAAATTAGCACGACGACAGCCTAGCTCATGGCAAACGACACCCTAGTCTTGCGCGGCGACACCCAAAAGCGGAAACATACGAAGGCAAACATATGAATACATCGATGTTAATATGAATAAAATTTTTAACATTTGCATTAAATATTAATCAGTGTTAATATGAATAAATTACATACAATTTTCATTCAAAGACGAATACAAAAATTAAGAACATTTTTCGACAATGTCGCTAATCTTTTTGTTCAGGCCCTCTCTCAATATCGTTGCAGCTAAGTGTCGCCGGTAATCTCTGACTTCCTCATCCATGAAATCCAGCTTCATATCAGGATTGTCTCGTCGAGCAAGACATTCCATGTATCTCAGACAGTACAGGCCGCAATCCAGCGATCCGCTCGGTTGGCTTGGGCAATCCGAAATATCTTCCATCGGCCACTCCATCACTTCCTTCTTATCGCAGTAGATATGGAATATGTGGCCTAGAATTGTATGCCATTTCCTTGCATTGGCCTTGTACTTCGGGTTGCGTTTCATTGAATTCAGGTGCATGAACACCTTCCTTTCCATGTCGACAGCAACCAAATGCCAGTGCGAGTTATCAGAGTTTACAATGGTGAAAAGAAACCGGAATTGGGCCTTATCTTCGTCCGATACATTGTCAAATATCGCAGCCCCAGATGATCCAGCAAGTTCATGAGCAGGTGATGAGGAAGTCAGACATAGAGCAGATACGAAAACTGATGCAATTATGCACTTATGATATCGGTCAGGATGCTCTGCCCAGTTGCGCATCAGAAACTCCTGGCCGCAATCGATTATCTGCCAATGGAAAGTAAAACGATTAATATAATTCTAAAATCAACAACTTGAACATGTTCCTTGATATACTTACATCATCTATTATCATCTCATTGTTAATGAGATCTTGAAGATTTTTTCTTGTTGCAACTCCATTAAACATATTTGTGTAGACGATCTCGTCGGGTTGTTGTCGCTCGCTCAAAAAATTTTGAATAATTATTTGGTCATCTTCGACCGTTGTGTTGGGCTTTGACATGCCCACTGTCTTCACCGACTTTTTAGGTCGGGTTGTCTCATAACATTCGCCGACGACCGTGGATGCCTTACGCTTCCTCGGATGTTTTTTAATCCTCCTAACAAGCGACGCACTCCAATTATTTCTAAGTCCATATTGTCATCCTTTGGCGCAGGGGTGCCAAGTTTATTATCGGATATGGACTCTTCTTTATTTTCATTCCCCTGCTCTGTTTTATCAGCCAATGAATCCCCCTCCAATATGTTCTCCTCTGATTTTGCATTCCCTGTCTCAATTGGAAACTCGGATGAATGGTCCTCCTCCATCTTCTTCTCCTCACTATTTACGTTACCAGGCTCGCGGAGGACCAACTCCAAGGAATGCACCTTCTCTGTTTTCTCGTCCCCCTTGTCCTCCTCAGTTATTGCATAACTTTCCTTTCTGACAAGTGAATTGAGGAGGCTCTCAGCAATGGACAGCCTGTGCCTGACATCTTCGAGTTGATCCTTAACACACTCCAATTCATTCCTCAACTCGGCGCATCCTGCGCAGCTATCCATTGGTTGAGGGGCGCAGGTATCTGTTTGTTGAGGGGGGGACGGTTTTATCTGCTGAGGGAGAAGCCATCGCTCTTCTGGCAATGGTTCAATAGCTCCCTCCATCTGCAACACAAGATGATAACAAATTAATATTAACTGAACATATTGACGCATTAAGTTGAAAAAATGGTCAGAGCAATGGAGCAATGGAGTAGATTACCAAGTCCTGAGGCTGCAAGTCGGCAACCCGAACCGATTGGTTCTTCATTTGGTGGTCATACCACTTCAACAGCCGGGGCCGTTTATCAGGGTATGCTGGCTCTCGCATTGATGTATGCTCGAGGAACCACGCCTGAACATGATATTTTTTGGATATTAAATAAAGTAATATTACAAAAAAATTTTGTCTCAACACTAATAAATTGTCTCAATAATCCTTACCACCAGTGCTGCCGAGCATCCGAACAAGGTAGGCTGCCTCCTAACCTTTTTTGCATTCTTTGAGTGCACCGGCTCCTCGGAACGCAAGCAAGCAGCTATTTCTGGGAGAGCCAGAACAATCAATTCCTTCAGTGCCGAAGCCCAGTCGATGCTACTCAGTTGACTTAAGTCATCCAAGTGCTGGATGAGATACCGTGGACATCTCTGATTAGACTTTGGAGCCAAAAACATGGCCAACATGTATGCGATCCAAAGTCGGACGGTGTCCTCGACATCCTCCTGTACTTTAGATGGTCGGAGTTGAAATATCAACTTCTCCAAACCTGATTGGCGAAGATCTAAACCCTGGCCAAACCGTCTGAACAACCTTCCGTTGAACATTTGGCTGGACGTGTCGATCTTCTTCCCATGAGCTGGAAGTCCCAAAATGAGTGCGACTTCATCGGCACTGAATAGAACTGGCTTTCCGCAAAACATGAACTCGTCGCCTCCATTGTGACATCTTATGATGTCTGCTAGCAGTCGCCCGTCGACTGTGAACGTCTGCATGTCGACGAAGGCACCAAATGGGGTCCTTCGAATCAGTTTTGTATGACGTCTAGAGAACCCCATCCTCCAAACCTTCTGAACGTATACTGCCGGCCTGCAGCTATTCTTAAACAGCTGGGAAGCCTTCACTGGGGGGACTGGAACAATTTTATTGTCAACGAAACAGGGGTAAGACAGAAGACATACATGTCATTAAATTTTAAGATAGAATGTCGTAATATTTAATATAGTGATAAACATACCTGAAGGAGCCGCATCCTCATTCGAACGAAGAACCAGGTCCTTGCATTGTTCCGCCATTTTCTCTATCTGCTTCTTCTTTGTTCGCGGTCTTCGTGCACAAACGAAAGCACTCATCTCCATGAATGAAGTATTCGGAAGAATGAACTATGGAACAAGTTTAGGAGGAAAAAGAGACCAGTGGCTTCTCGAGCAAGAGAAGAAGGATGGCTTCTTGAGCAAAAGGATGGCTTCTCGAGCAACAGACGATTGAGGGGTTTTTCTAGGGTTTATGCCGACCTAAGAGAAATACGAAAGGACACCCGGATCGCCACGATCACATCAATGAGACCCGCGAACCCATAGGAACTGCCCACGTTTATAAACTTTTCTCGGAAATATGGCATGGCTCAGTTACTAGGGTGTCGTCAAATTAGTACTACGCTGACGTCAAATTCTCACCTTGTTCAAGCACGGGTGTTGTCTCGTTAGAGCTAGGGTGTCATGAGATTTCAACTGGGGTGTCGCGATTGATTTTCTGCCGAATTCAATTAGGGTGTCGCCGGGTTCTCTCTATGTGCACATTTATAAGACGGGTGTCGTCGCCCTAAAGCTAGGGTGTCGTGGGATTTCATCTGGGGTGTCGCGAAGGATTGACGGCGAATTCGAACTAGGGTGTCGCGGGGATTATCTCCGTGGTCTCTTTAAAGCACGGGTGTCATCTCTTAGAGCTAGGGTGTCGTGAGATTTCAACTGGGGTGTCGCGATTGATTTTCTGCCGAATTCAATTAGGGTGTCGCCGGGTTCTCTCTATGTGCACATTTATTAGACGGGTGTCGTCGCCCTAAAGCTAGGGTGTCATGGGATTTCACTGGGGTGTCGCGAAGGATTGATGGCCGAATTCGAACTAGGGTGTCGCTGGGATTAATCTCCGTGGTCTCTTTAAAGCACGGGTGTCGTCTCGTTAGAGCTAGGGTATCGTAAGATTTCAACTGGGGTGTCGCGATTGATTTTCTGCCGAATTCAATTAGGGTGTCGCCGGGTTCTCTCTATGTGCACATTTATCAGATGGGTATCGTCGCCCTAAAGCTAGGGTGTCGTGGGATTTCACTGGGGTGTCGCGAAGGATTGATGGCCGAATTCGAACTAGGGTGTCGCTGGGATTATCTCCGTGGTCTCTTTAAAGCACGGGTGTCGTCTCGTTAGAGCTAGGGTGTCGTGAGATTTCAACTGGGGTGTCGCGATTGATTTTCTGCCGAATTCAATTAGGGTGTCGCCGGGTTCTCTCTATGTGCACATTTATCAGACGGGTGTCATCGCCCTAAAGCTAGGGTGTCGTGGGATTTCATCTGGGGTGTCGCGAAGGATTGACGGCCGAATTCGAACTAGGGTGTCGCTGGGATTATCTCCGTGGTCTCTTTAAAGCACGGTGTCGTCTCGTTAGAGCTAGGGTGTCGTGAGATTTCAACTGGGGTGTCGCGATTGATTTTCTGCCGAATTCAATTAGGGTGTCGCCGGGTTCTCTCTATGTGCACATTTATCAGACGGGTGTCGTCACCCTAAAGCTAGGGTGTCGTGGGATTTCATCTGGGGTGTCGCGAAGGATTGACGGCCGAATTCGAACTAGGGTGTCACTGGGATTAATCTCCGTGGTCTCTTTAAAGCACGGGTGTCGTCTCGTTAGAGCTAGGGTGTCGTGAGATTTCAACTGGGGTGTCGCGATTGATTTTCTGCCGAATTCAATTAGGGTGTCGCCGGGTTCTCTCTATGTGCACATTTATAAGACGGGTGTCGTCGCCCTAAAGCTAGGGTGTCGTGGGATTTCATCTGGGGTGTCGCGAAGGATTGACGGCCGAATTCGAACTAGGGTGTCGCGGGGATTCCTTACCATCCGGACTCTCAGAGCGAGGGGGGGGGGGGGGAGGAAAGAAAGAGAGTTTTTCTTGCACAGATGAAATTCAGTTGAGCACAAAACTACGCCCTCGTCTGAAAGTCCGGTCGACAGGAGTCTACTGGAGTCTTCAAATATAAAAGTTTATCCAATGAGTTTTTCCCTGCCAACACCTCACGTCGACGTTCGCTTCTCTCTCTGAATTCGGCCAGGTCTGTAAGATGGGCCTAAGCTGAGGTTTTGGCAAGGAAAATCTTACAGACCTGGCCGAATTCAGAGAGAGAAGCGAACGTCTACGTGAGGTTTTGGCAAGAAAAATCTCATTGGATAAACATTTATATTTGAAGCCTCCAGTACACTCCAGTAGCTAGGTTTTTCAAAGCGAGGGCGTAGGTTCGTGCTCAACTGATTCCTTAGCATCCGGACTCTCAGAGCGAGGGAGGGGAAGAAAGAGTTCATCTTGCAGAGATGAAATCCAACATAAATTGGCGCTAGGATGGAGGGAAAGGGCCGCATTAAAAGAGTTGCTTACAAAACAGTTATGACTCTCAGAGTGTCATAACTATTTCGTTCTAAGGTAGTTACCCGCCCATTAAACGCATTAACTAACTCTAACCAGAAAAAAACTGTTGATGTAATAAAGAAGTGGGAAGAAAGAGTGTTTACTTTGTGCTGCGGATGAGATTTCCTCCAGAAGTTTTTTTACACAGACTCCAGTATCCAGGTTTTTCAGCTTCGAAGCTGAAGTATTTTCTTTCTACCGGGGAAGAAACAGAGTTCTTCTTGCACAGATGACAGAAAACGTAAAATGGCGCCATGAAGAAGGGAAAGGGCATTTTCGTCCGCATGCAAATTTTAAAAAAAAGCGAACATCATTAAATGTCCGTCACGTTCAGAACGCTACGTCAAAGCACAGCCCATACCGTCGGTCAGGTCATCCACATCGAATCCACGTGGACTAATCGGAAGATGCGGTGCAGCCCACGTAAGCGTTGCTGCACCGGGGCCAGTGTACAAAGTGTTTTCCCTTTTGAAAATTGTGAGCTCGCGTGCTAATTAGTCTATTTGGATGAAAAAAAAATAATAAAAAAAAAATTAAAAAGAAAACATTTTTTTCTTATATTTAGATAAGTAATTTTTATTTTTTTAAAATTAAAAAGTAGTTTTTTTAAAATTTCTTTAATTTTGGAGAGAAAATTTTTAGATGGAGTTCACCATTTTTTCCTTCCATTTTCTTCTTTCTTCAGTTTTTTTGTTCCATCCAAAGAAAATAAATTTTATTTTTTTCTATTTTTTCTTCTATTTTTCCCCCTACTTTTCTCTTCATCCAAACACAATATTTTTTTTTCAGTTTTTTTCTATTTTATTTTTTTCTTTGAAAAACGTCGGCACGTAATGATGCTTATTAGTGTCGGGATATACCGATACATTTATCATGCCCTAGCTCCATCCCTCCCCCTGTGTATTCTGATATCGCTGCCCTAGCTCCTGCCCGACTTCCCGCCGATTTGATTTCCGATCCTTTTCCTCCCCCTCTTTTCCACCGATCTTCACTTCGTGGACTCTCTCTTCCTCGATGGAGGTATATCGACGTCTCTTCTCTCTCTTCCCTGAAGGGAAAATCTATTTCTTTTACTCTTTGCCTATGTTAATTTTAACCCATGTAATTTCTTTTTTGGTCCAGGGCTAGGGTTTTGGTTGTTAATTTTCATCGTGGTAGTGGCTGTTGGCATCAGCATAAGGCTTGGTCCTTTGGATTTGTGGATCGAAAGATAGAAAGAAGACATTTTCTTCCTTGAAGCCGTACCCTTTTTTCTTCAGATTTTGATCCCAAAAATCTACTGGTAAGTCTGTTTCCTTTTTTCTTTGGGTTTCTTTTTCTCCAAATTTGTTATTGATCACTCTAAAAAATATCCATGGCTTGCCGACTGCTAAGATCTTTAGGGTTTCTGTTTGCCCTTTGCCCTGTTCTAGCTTCATTCATTGTTTTGAACCCTATTGAGACTTGCTTTGATGACCTCTAGAGGACCTCCAGGTTGAGTCCAGTGAACCAGTACAGATTGAGCCTTGAACCCGTTTCATCATTTTTTTCATCTTTGAATCGGCCTTATAAAATAGGATTTGACCATATCTTGAGCCAGTTCAACCTATTTGGAATTGGTTTAACAAAATTAATTTTTTGTTAATTTTTTTTTTGTTGTTTTCCATTGTTAAACCGACCTTATTATCATTTTTTTTATTTTTTTATTTTTTTAACCATCCTTGAAATGTATTAATTGTATTCATATAATGTATAATGCATATTGAGGCATGTTTTGGTTGATTAAAGTATTAATTTCATAATTATTATTTATTTTGGCATGTTTAGTTTCAGAAATTTGGAGCATGCTATTATTTTAAAATTTAAAAATTAGGCACAAGCCTAAATATGTTGTGTTTGAGTGAAAAGTTTCATTGAGTATAACTTATCTAGTTGCTTATGAAATTAAGCTTGTGTACATAAATTATATTAGATAATGATCATAATAATCACTTGGAATTACATTAAAGAAATAAAAGAAAAGAAAAGAAAAGAAGAGTTCTACTCATTTATGTTTATATGGCAGCGGGGTTGTTGTTAAAGACTTATTAATAGAATCCATAAAATACAATTATGATGGCATTGTAGTAGAACCTATTTTGTAGATCTTGTCAATCTTGTGAAAAGTAGAGTTTCTTTTATCACATTACTATTTATTCTGACATATGCTTATACTACTAAATGTTGAACGCTTATGATGGTGAAATACGTGCAGGATATTGGATAAAATTGATTGTTTATCGATCATTTATCCTACAATGGATCAAAGTTGGATAAATAAACCAAGAAATATAAAGAATATTTAGATGGAGTTCGTGATTTCATTAAATTTGGTATGGATAAAGGTAGTTTGAATGGAAAGATTTTATGTCCGTGTTGGCGATGTGTTAACAATTCTTATTTAGATCCATAAACCGTTGAAGAACATTTGATATGGAATGGTTTTTCAAGAGGTTATAATGAGTGGGTTTTCCATGGAGAATGTATGTTGCCATTATCAAGTAATCAATATTCCTCGTCTGATCTTGGATATGGTAATATGCAAGATAACCTTGTAGGAGATGATATGACAGGTTTGATCACAGATGCTTTTCGACATGGTGTTCAAAACTTTGGAGGTTCAACTAATATACATGAAACGAATGGAATATATGATGGTTCTACATTTATGGAACAAACATTTGTTGAGGAGCAGATGAATGAGTCAGCTTGGTATCATAATTTAATTAAAGATGCAGATGAATAATTATATCCAAATTGTTTGAAATTTTCTAAGATCTCTTTTCTTATACATTTATTCCATATAAAATATATGAATGGATGGTTCAGAAAGAGTTTTACCATGCTTCTCAAATTACTAAAGGATGCATTTCCAAAAGGCACTGGTTTACCATCCTCTTATTATGAAGCAAAGAAAGTTATCAACAAATTAGATCTTGGATATCAAAAGATCCATAGTTGTTTGAAAGACTGTATGTTATATTGTGGTGCAAATGCTGATCGAGAGTCATGCAATGTATGTGGATCTTCATGATGGACAACTCATAAAGAGGATGAGGATGATGTAATGAACAAAACAAAAAAAACGATGAAGGTATTGCGTTACTTTCCTCTTATTCCTCAATTGAAAATGCTATATTCGTCATCGAAAATAGCTTCATTAATGAGATGGCATGATGAAGGGCGTACGAAGGATGAAATGTTGAGACATCTAGCATATAGTTTAGCATGGAAAGCATTTGATGCTAGGCATTCTGATTTTGCCTTTGATATTCATAATGTTCATTTGGGTTTAGCTTTAGATGGCTTCAATCCTTTTCGGACTCTAAATTCTACATATAGCACTTGGCTAGTTGTTCTAATACCATACAATTTACCACTATGGTTGTGCATGAAATGATATAGATATTTTTCTACAACCTTTAATAGAGGAATTGAAATAGTTATGGGAAGGTGTCGATGCAATTGATGCTTCAAATGGTGAAATATTTAAACTACGGGCAACTTTGTTATGGACTATTAACGATTTTTCAGCATATGCCAATTTATCTGGCTGGAGTACAAAGGGAAGGGTTGCATGTCCTTGTTGTGCAGATTCGACACATTCAATTTGGTTAAAATATGAAGGAAAATTTTATTATATGGGACATCGCTGATGGTTAAAACCAAATCATCTGTTTCATTTTAGAAAGATTTATTTGATGGTACCATAGAATTGGGATGTGCACCTATTCCATCGTCTGGAACTAATGTTCGTATGCAAATTGATTCTATCAGTTTATATATGGTAAATTCTCAAAGTCTTCTAAAAAAGAGGAAGGAATGATCAAGAAGAAGTGACAATTAGTAGTATGGATGCACAGGTATTTGAAGATCCAAATAATTTTTTTAAAAAAGAAAATAAGGAAGATGTACAGATAGCATCCACAAATCAGCCTATCAAACATATATGGAAGAAAAAAGTATCTTTTTTGACTTACCTGATTGGGAACATAATCTGATTCGACATAATCTTGATGTCATGCATATAGAAAAAAATGTTTATGATAATCTGCTTGGAACATTGTTGACTCTTGATGGAAAGACCAAAGATAACATGAAGGCGCGATTGGATTTAAAAGAATTGGGTATCCGATCGGAGCTTCATCCCATAATGCTTGCTAATGATAGAATTTATTTGCCTCCTGCATCTTATACAATGTCTTCTCAAGAAAAAAATAATTTTTTATAGTATTAAAAAATATTAAAGTACCTGATGGATATGCATCAAATATTTCAAGGTGTGTGTATCTTAAAGATATAAAAATTTTTAATCTCAAAGTCATGATGGTCACATATTGATGCAAGATATCTTACTAATAGCTTCAAGATCATCAGTGCCTAAATAAGTTCTTGTAGTTATAATTCGGCTATCATCATTCTTTAAGGCATTATGTTCAAAAGTTATTGATCCTGAAGAGATTGATCAGTTGGAGTCTGATGTCACCATTACACTTTGTCAGATGGAAAAAAATTTTTCTCCTAAATTTTTTACTATTATGGTACATCTACTCATTCACTTAGCTTTGGAAGTTAAGCTTGGCGGACCGGTACATTATAGATGGATGTATCCTATTGAAAGGTACACTATAGTCTGATGTATCCTAATGACTGGTATACCATAATTTTTACTAAAAGTAGCGTCATCATTATGGTATGTTTAGAAATTTATTTATCTTGGAGGTACCTTATGTGATTGAAAGATTATGTACGAAACAGAGCATATCTAGAGGGTTTGATTGCGAAAGGATATATTGCTGAAGAGTGTTTGACATTTTGTTCAAGATATCTTCAAGGTGTGGAGACAGTATTTAATAGACCTCAATGATATGATGATTTCATTGATAATGCAGAATTGTATAAGTTTTCAACTGCAGGTAGAGTAATGAAAAAAATTAAAACTATTGTATTGGATCATAAATCAATGGCACAAGCACATCGTTATGTGTTACTACATAGTAAAATGATATCTGACTATCGTAGGCTAGTATGATTTATTGTATTTTAAGATTAAGATATCATATCTTCTTTTTTGTTCTAAATGAACAAAATACATTTTATGCAATGAATTTTTATTGTCTCAACGATAAGCTAATCATAGCACACAACCTAATCCAAGGATTGAGCAGCGATGGTTAGTCTAGTTATTTCCTACATGGCTTTCAAAACAGATTTGACATATACTTGGAGAATATATGGATTGATTTAACATCAAATAACCTATTAACATTCCTTATTATTTTTTAGGTATCAATGATAATGGAGAAAAATTTGTCAGCTGAATTAATAGCCCTAGCTCGAGGACCTAACAAAGTTGTCAATAGATATAATGGTTTTATTATCAACGGTTTTAAATTCCATACTAAAGATCGTGAGAAATTTAGAAAAACATAGAATAGCGGTATTATGGTAGAAGCAAATGGAAAAGCTTATTATGGTGCACTAAAAGTTATTTATGAGTTAGATTACAACGAAGTCTTTAAAGTCATATTATTTAGATATGATTGGGTAGATATAAACTCAGCAAGGGGTTTGAAAAAAGATGCAAATAGATTTACACTTGTAAATTTTATAAGGATGATCCATTCATTTTTTCTTCTCAAGCTCGCCAAGTATTTTTTGTACAAGATGCAAAAGATAAAGATTGAGCTATTGTTATCAATACAAAACCTAGGGACTTATATGATATGGAAAAGCAGCTGGAAGAAGATGATGATGATGACACTTATATGCATTCCATGCCATTCAATTTTGTTCCGGTTGATGACGTACATGCTACGGTATCCTTGGTATAGATTTTGAAGGAAATGATAATGCTTGATTCTTATTGGTACTAAATTTTGTAATGTATTAAATTTTGTAGTAATTATTTTGTTAAATTAATATTTATTTTTACTAACTCTGACTCTGATGTTAATGATAGGTGACATTATGCATAGCTCACGGTTGGCCCTTCTACTTCAGCATAGCAGGATCATGCTGGTCCTTCAGTACCGGACGCTGCATCCAGTCCTTTGGCATATCAGTCTACTGCAGGTCCATCATCCTCGAAGCATCATGATCCTATTGTCGGTGCAGGAGATGATGAGCTTCACATCCAGGGTAAATTTTTTTTTATTTGGTTTGATAAAATTTCTTTACACTTCTTACTTTACTTATATCTATTTTTATGCATATGGATCTTGTAGGGTTACATGTAGACGCGGGGCCATGGGAGTACGAGATGTATGGTAGATACGTGATGGTGATAAGATAGTAATTGAGTGCAATCAGCTGGGGCAGCCAATTAAAAAGCCTCTAGCTTATTGAGGTCCTTTTTAGGGAGTGTTGCACGGAGGCATCAACTTTGTCCATTGAGTTATGCAAAATGGAATGACATGCTTCCGACGTATAAAGTTGAGATTCTACGAGTTGTGCAGGTAAAAAAATGAATCTAAACATCAAACATTTTGTATATTATGACATGTTTTATATTTTTTCAGTTTTAATATTTTTCTTTTGCAGTCCAAGTTTGCACTTCATCCATCCTCTAATGAGTTTGTACTGAAGTCTCTCAATCAGAAATGAAAAGAATATAAGGTATATTTGAAGACGGAGTACAAGTTGCCGGATATGACCGATGTTGGCCCAGATGGCAACCCAAGAGGGGGGGGGGGGGGGTGAATTGGGTTCTTAAAAAATTTAAGTCCTTTTAACTTTAGTTGTTTAGTTAGCAAGATGTGCAAGTGAGAGGCTAACCTAAATCAATACACAAGCAAATAAAGAGAGATAGAGAGAGAGAAAATATGGCACGACAAACACAAGATAATTTTATAGTGGTTCGGTGCAATCAACACATACGTCCACTCCCAAGATTCACTTGGGTCCACACTATAATCTCTCTAGATTACAGCCGAGTTGTTTTCCAAGCTCACAACTCAAAGTTGTTGTTTTCCCGGGTGCACAACAAACCCAGCCGGTTTTAACTCGGGCTTACCAGCACAAAACCCTACACGTTATTTTTCACGGGCTCACAACTAACCCAACACAAGCACTCCGGCTTGCAACGAGGTATAATAACCTCCACTGATTCAATCCACTGATTGAAACAACAAGCAATCAAAATAATCAGAGTTTAAATATTGAAATGCTCCCCTTGAGCAAATATACAAATTAAGTATAAAAGAAAGAGTTAGAAAAGCCTGATAGTATTGCAGATGGTAGTGGCTTTGGCTTTCTTCCTTCTCCTCTTTAACTCCTCTTGAAATGTTGAATCACGCCTCAGCAAGATTCTTGACCGTTGAAGACTTTGGAGTTGAGATGAAGCTTTTTCTTCTTTTGAAAATCCTCCGATTTGACCTTTGAAATGCTTGTGGATTTTCTTTTGACTCTTGTGGATTGATGAGAAGGAGCAGACGAATCTTTCTCTTTGATTTCACTCCTTTTGAATCACTCTCCTTTGAGCTAGATGATTTTTCCAATATGCTCTGTTTTTTCCTTTTTTCAAAAGATATTCTTTTCTCTCTTTTTGATTTTCTCTAGATTGATTTGATTTGAAAAGAGCTTCTCTATTTATAGAATCTGCAAAAATATATCCGTTAGAAACAAAGAAAAATAGCCGTTATTTGAAAATCTTACCGTTGGAGCTGATGTGTCATCGTGAAAAATCGCGTCCAGATTTCGTGGAGTCGGCTCGAGCTTTGTGGGAGTCGGCTCGCACAGTCCATTCCAGAAACACCTAACTTTCAGGGGTCGACTCGCGATATGCGGGGAGTCGACTCGAGAAGTGCTCAAAAATGAGCCTTTCTGGTGTCTGAGTCGAGTCGGCTCGCACAGTCTTGAGTCGGCTCGCGAAGGTTTCAGGGGTCGACTCTTGAAAACTCAAGTGTCGACTCAGGACAACATTGAAAATCAGACAATTGGGGAGTCGACTCGGAAACCCTTGAGTCGGCTCGGGAGCGATACAAAAATCAGAAAAATGTTCTGATTGACTTTAAAGCTCGTCCCAATTAAATTTAAATAATTTTAAATAATATTTTGACTTGAACACAATAAATATGACATTAAGCATGAATTCAAGACATGTTTCAAGAAATCATAGATTAAAATATATTATGTAAGAATTTCTTTTCGAAATCTCAAAATAGAGTTTGAAAACTTCTCTTTCAAATTGATTCAAAAATCAGTGAATTAAACCATTTAGAGTCCATTGGTTTCCTTTTGAATAAGCTCAAGATTTTTGATAGATAAACTCATTGTTTTCTTTAAAATACTCATGGCTTTTAGAAATCATGAAAATCAATAAAGTTGGGGCAATTATGATTCAATAATTTCTCAACAACCGAAGAACAGGTAGTTGGTACTTATCCTCTTGAAGTACCCCTCATCAGTGGATGGAGTTGGTTCATCATTGGTTCTTCAAGAGAGGACATATATCTTATTATTTAATCTTCTTGTTATTTAATCTTTTAAAAGACTTTATTAAAATATTTATTTGATTTTGCAGATATATTCTAATATTGGTAAAGCTGCACGAGCATCTCTGTCTGTTCCTCATACATCGGGATCCAAAAGTTATGCACGAATCAGACAACAGTTCATATGTTTCTTAAACTATAAATTCTTTAATTTTATATCAAAGTATTTACTTATTATAATAAAACCTGAGTTATGTATTGTGGACAATGTATCGCGAAATGTATCGTGGTACATAAATGGATAAGTGATTCAAACGAAAAGAAGGCTGATAAAATATTTTGGTTGGGATTACTAAGTAGTGCTGCTCCTTGGAATTCATATGAAATGTAATTTATAATGCACTAATTACGTTCATTTAGACGTCATAAAGAGAAGGTTCTTGAACTTTAATAGTGCAGCTTTGAATTCAAAATACCAGGTATAGCAAACTATTATTAGAGTGCTTTTAATAAAGGCAAAGTCAAAATAGATAAGTTTCATGAAATTCCTAGAGTTTCTTTAATAGTATCACATGGGATTCATGAATCTATTAGAGTGTTGCACTTCTCATTGAAACATAATTGAATAATTTACAATTATGTTGAAACTCTCATTGAAACTCGCAAGGACCCAGCTTCTTGATTAATTTACAATTATGTTGAAACTCTCATTGAAACATAATTAAATAATTTATAATTATATTGAAACTCTCATTGAAACTCATAAGGACCCAGCTTCTTGAATAATTTACAATTATGTTGAAACTCTCATTGAAACTCGCAAGGACCCAGCTCCTTGAATAATTTATAATTATGTTGAAACTCTCATTGAAACATAATTGAATAATTTATAATTATATTAAAACTCTCATTGAAACTCGCAAGGACCCAGCTCCTTGAATAATTTATAATTATTTTGAAACTCTCATTGAAACATAATTGAATAATTTACAATTATGTTGAAACTCTTATTGAAACTCGCATGGACCCAGCTTCTTGAATAAACTTGCAAGGCACTACCAAATACTACTCTCTACAGAGATGACAGTCCCTCTTTACAAATCAAAATAAATTGTATAATTTATTTATAAATTACTTAAATTATTTATAAATTATATAATTTTTTTTGTAGATGGATGAGCATGGGCGAGAACCGATGTGGTGGAGTTTTCCGGATGACTCATACTCACCATGATGACACTTTTATCAAATATGAGTCGAGAAACTTATATGTAATTATTTATTACAATTTATTTCATACAATAATTTTAATTTGATTATGTTATTTAGTAAGATCTAACTAATTTTTCTAAATTAATACAGGAAAGAGCTACATCTCTTATTGCTGAGCGTGTCGATGACTTTACAGCATCTACATAGAGTAGTCGCATCGAGGCTGAGGTGTTTACAGAGCTGATGGGGCCGGAGCGCTATGGTCGAGTGAGGGGTTATGGAGTTGGAGTTACCCCCTCTCAGTTATTTGAGGTGAGTAGACTTACGCGTGATGCTGCAGATGCTGTTTATGATACACGTCTTCGTAGACTTAAGCATGCGATTGAGGAGATACAACGGTCAAGTGCCACAGCGATGGAGGAGATGCAACGAAGGAGTGCAGCCGAGAGAGCAGCCGACAGGTAATTAATTGTTTGTTTAATATTCATTGATAGTTCTGTAAATTAAATATTTTTAAATTTTTTTATAGGCTCCTGGAGCATCAGATCCTCGCGGACAGGATGACGACCTTCCTCCTGCAGATCATTGACCTCGGCTCTTTTTATTTTATATCTTTCATTTCATGTATTTTTAAATTTTATGAAACTTTAAATTGTATCACTCTCTCTTGATGTAATGAAATTTATATTTGAACTTTTAATTTGGATGTGAAGAATGTGTGCAATGTGATTTTGTTTGTTATGATTGCATTGTATATTACAGGTTTAATATAAATTTTATCTTAATTGCACAGGTTTAAATATAACAGGTTTAATATAAATTTTTTTAACTATTCTGTTTGTTATTTTATTTTTTTTAAAAAAATAGCATGTATCGACGCTTAAAAGCGTCGGCAATTGTCAGTGATGCGTGTCGTAGTGCAACGATTAAAATACCTTAATTTCACTAATAGATAGCGAGAGTAAGGGATCGAATCCATAGAGACTTTAGTGGTTATCTTGAATTAAAATTATGTAATTAAGAATTTAAATAAACATATAATGAGAATAATTAAGATATGATTTATCTTATGAGAGCACGGTCCGTACCCGTAGATCATGGCCCATCCCTTTTAAGAATAGACCAGTCAAAATTATTTTCACTTAAAAAGAAGTTACTAAGAACTAAACACAAATAAATATTTTATTGTAAAGCATCCATTACATAAAGATTAAAACTAAAAAAAATAAATCAAAAAAAACTTCTTCCCTGTCATCGGCAACAGCATCAAGAAGGCATCAAGAAGCCATAGAACTCCCCAGGATTCTTGCTTCTGAATCAGGATCCTTGCTTTTGAATCAGATTAGCACAACCCACCAGAACTTTGAACCGAGAGAACGTCTTTTTGCCTCACGAATGTCTCTCCTTTCTCTGTTCGGGATTGATCTCATATCTGCCCAGCCAGAGCTATTTATAGATGCTCATATGTGGAGAGGATGTGAAGAGAACGCGGAGAAATCACGGAGAGGTCGTGCCTATCCGTTCCATACTAGACGCGACTTCCTAACTGTTTCAGATCTCATTCGAAGCCCAAATGAATGCGGACGATTTGTTTGTTTGATCCATTAACGCGAAGGAGACGCAGAGAAATCATGAACGTTCATATCTGCTCAGTTTCTTTGCGTGTTCCATGAATACGGAGAGATTGCGCTGATTTTCTTTCAAATTTAAATTCTTTCCCGATTTGGCATCTGAACGAAACATGAAGAGATTTTGGAGAGATAATGGACGATTCTCCTTCCAATTTGAAAGTCTTCAATCCAATTTATTCTCTGATTGGCCGGTGGAGTGATGGGATAGAAAGGAAAGAAAGATCGAAAAAAAAAAAAAAACAAATATGTGAAATCTGCGATTGAAATCGGCAATTGGTTTACCGAGTTTGCTTTGAGATGCGTGCAGATAAAGATAAATCATTGTAAATTTAATTTCGAGCTCATTTTAAGTCTGATTTGAGTGCCGTTTGCGTCGTTGGAATCCTAAAATTGAGCTCTTTAAGTTGATAAGGTTTTACCTAAAATATTATATAAAATATTTAAATATTAAATAATAATATGTACTTTGACTTATTAATTAATAGGTTTATGATGATTATTTGTGTGTTTATCAGTTAGCGTGCTTGTCCCGACACTTTCTAAATGCGTCGGGACACTTTTCACCTTGCCGATGCTATAAAGCGTCAGGATAATTCATCTTGCCAAAGCGTCGGGAAGAGAAAAAGTTCTTGACGCTTCGGCACGTACCTACGCTTTCTAAAAGCATTGGGACAATTGATCTTGTCGACGCTTTAAAGCATCGAACTTTAAAGCATCGGCATTGCTCGATGCCTTCCTAACACTCTTTTTAAAAGCGTCAAAATTTTTCGTCTCCACCCCCGCTTTTCTGACGCTTGTGAAAGAGTTAGGACAATATTTGCCGACGCTTAAAAGCGTCGTTAAACGACATATTTAGCGTCGGAATAACAGAAATTTGTTGTAGTGCTAGTATATTAACCAATCTAAATCTAAATGCATCCTAAATATGGGCTTTTATATATTCTTCTATTTAAATCTTAGAATCCTCTCTCTCTCTCTCTCTCTCTCTCTCTATATATATATATATATATATATATATATATATATATATATAACAGAAGGCTAAATAATCAAATCCAAATCTAATTAATTCAACACAAACAATAATTCCATGACTAACTCATGGTTCGTTTCAAAGAGTGTTTGCAGCATTCCTAATCCATATAGGTAATGAGCTTGATCGGTTCTAGTACCCTTTATAATAATACAGAATGTTGCCTGAAAAGATTAACAAAGAAGATATTATATGAATTTTTTATCCCGCATGCAATAACATTCAACACATAATTGATGCGGGACCAAATATACTAATTAATAAATTCTAGCACAAGCTCTTGTAATAAGTTTGCACAAAAATAATATCCCTCATTTACTTTCATATTCATATTAATAATCGAGAAGGAAATTCTCTGAAGAACAATCAAAATTTTCTCTCTATATCTTCTTCTCATGCATGCTTGTTATAGTTTGTTGTTGGACTCTTTAATGATCATACAATTATCTAAAGAGGAGAGGGTTACTGTATAATTAAACTGATTTTCCTCACTTGTTTCCTTGCAACGAGAACCATTTCACCAGCTACAGCAGAGCAACAACTCAACCAAGATACATACCATCAATCTTTTCATGCCAACACACAATCCACTACTGGGTGGTCTCATCGAGTAGACAAGCTTTTCTTTGCCTGATAATGGTTGGAAGTTTGCTAGAAGACGAAACTTGGACCATTAGGAACCTGTGAAAGCAAAGATGAGAGGTACGTATTCCTTGCCTCTGGAAAGAAGTTGACAAGTGGTCTTGTTTTTAGTTAAACGCCAGCATCAAAATCACAATCAGCCCCACCATACAAGAGGCAAAAAGCATCATAGAAGTATCCTCAAGTTTAAACATGAGAGGCTCCATGCTCCCAAGTACTACCATTGCTTGAGCCGTTCAATAGTTTAATCATCCTTTCGGTGAAACAGCTCCGGTCAAATGTAAAACTATTTTGTGAACATTGATTCCTAACATTTTCTTAATCTTTGCTACTGTTTAATTTAGGTCTCATAACGCCTTAATCCGTATTCATAGACCCCCCATTAAAACCATTTTTTATTATCTTAACAACTGCAAAGGTTGTTGTTGGATGGATATGATCGGATAAGTTAAGAATTTTAAATTTTTGCTATGGTTATCTTTAACTTTGGATAAAGCGAGTTCCAGTAAGATCCCTGTGATCAGAATAATTCGATCAAAACTCTTATCATAAAAAAGATAAGCGTGGATTAAAATACTAAATCCGATTGATGCGGAAGCGATACCAATAATCTGAACAATTATGGCAAT
This sequence comes from Calamus simplicifolius, assembly GCA_900491605.1. Classification (NCBI taxonomy): domain Eukaryota; kingdom Viridiplantae; phylum Streptophyta; class Magnoliopsida; order Arecales; family Arecaceae; genus Calamus; species Calamus simplicifolius. The sequence continues at coordinate 354,088 of UESW01004519.1, forward strand.
CATTACTTGATTAGAGAAAATGATTGAGTACCTTTTTGCTAAATATTTCTACTGGATTTCTCGTGAATAAGAAAACGTCCGTACGTGAAGACTCCTTTGCGTGAAGGTTCTGCACCGGAGACTCCTCAAAAGGGGTGGAGAAGCTCTCTGAGATCGCTGATTTCTTCTTAGGAATAAACGGGATAATCTTTAGTCCTCAACTCCCTGAATGAGCAAGGGGTATGACCAAGGAAATAAGCAAGGATTTTTTTTGGTGAATAAAAATCAGCCGAATTCTTTTGTGTTTCTCTCTTATGCATCTCTCTGTCTTTACTGTTCTTAAGAAACAGATAAAGACAGGCGGATGAAAAATGAAAAAAAGATTATTTTTCTCTCTTCTTTCTCTGATCATGGTGCTCGTTATTTATAAATGGGAAGCGATACTCTGATCGAAGAAAGTATCGCGTCCCTACGGGAGAGACGCTTCTCATCATCATCCAAAGATACGCGAAGAAGACACCGCTTCATGAAAAAACACGTTCTCTTCTGCGCCTGATCTGAGAACATCATGCTCAACTTACAATAGGCCCGCTGGTCTAAAGGCTCATTGGGACCAAGGCCCATAGAGCCTAAACCCAAAGTCCTCAAACCACCCATGGCCTCTACTTTGGTCACGGATCCATGTTACAGAGTTTAGTTTCATTAAGAAACTTTTCTCCGAATTTTCCAAAAAAATAAACATAATATTAGGCGGCATTACTTGCTCATCGCATCACCTAAAATTTAAAAATAAATTCTTAAAATGTAGGAGCGAGTTTCCTTTTATGGTCTACACCTTGGACTTCGCGGGACACATAACCTAGCTCCTAAGAATATTGTCCTTACACCGCCATTCCCTATGACTCGGGACAATATTCTTAGTCATGATTTATTTCCACCAGAAAATCACAACTGCACTCCAGGATATGCGTGACATTTATGTCGAGATAAAATAAATTGTCACATAAGACAATCCCATCCCTGACCTATGAGATCGATACGCAAATGGTTCCTTCATGCGACACTCGAATATTGGCATCAAGTAATTTGTGTACTATCACTTGTCCAATATCCATCTAACACCTTGAGCTCTAGGTTCCCTCATATCCATCCACTGAGTGTCATGAATCAACCCGTCGATTGATCATGTCTACACTCGATCTATAAAGATCACTATGCATAGTTTTAAGATAGATTAATTTGAACCTCTCAAGGGAGTGTTATTACTTTCTCATGGAAAGTACATGAATGACTATATTGCGAGTATGTTCTTAGACCTAGTGGCATATGCCCAACCCACCGAGTATCAATCATTTATGGATTTTGCTCATTTGGTGAATCAAAGCATATACGCTATAAGTCTGAGTTCAGTGACTTGCTCAATCTTAAGAATAATCGTACTCTCATAGCTATGAGTTAAATTTCATGATAGTACATTTCTAAAATTTATTCTCATGTAAGTCCGTCAATACGCAATATGCGTACTAGTATACTAATTCGAGAACCCTCTCAAATAGTCAAGACAAACTATTTCCCTAATTGGAAATTACGTATACTTCAATTTCTCATAATAAAGTGCCTAACTTTATTAAAATTGTGACAATTATATTTAAATATAATAAAATGATCTCGTGTCTTCTGTACTCATGTGTGAAGCATCTCGAGCACTCAAAATCATTATTTCTAACATTCGTAGACCTTTCAGGAGAATTACATACAACAAGTATATAGGATGCAAATATCAAATCATTTATTATATATCATCTGATGTCAATCATCATAGAAAAATTATCTTTTAGACCACAATTTCCAACATACTCCCACTTGGGCTTAAAATATACTACCATAACCTAACTCCCATCCCCTCAACATGACTTGTAAAAATATTTCCCTTGAGGGTCTTGGTAAAGGGATCAGCTAAGTTTTCCAATGAGGCGATCTTGAGCACTTCCACTTCTTTCCGCTGCACAAACTCTCGGATCAAGTGAAACTTGCGCTCAATGTGCTTGCCTTTAGTGTGATAACGAGGTTCCTTCACTTGAGCAATTGCAGCCGTATTGTCACAATACAGTGTTAAAGGTCTCTCAATTGAAGGTACAATCTCCAATTCCATAAGAAACTTTCTTAGCCAAACTGCTTCTTTTGCTGCCTCAGATGCTGCCACATACTCAGCTTCCATGGTGGAGTCTGCGATATAAGATTGTTTCACACTCCTCCAACTGATAGCAGCACCACCTAATGTAAATAGAAAAAATGATGTAGATCTTCTAGAATCTTTATCTGCCTGAAAATCAGAATCAGTATATCCCATTGGGATAAGCTCATCACTATGATATACAAGCATATAATCTTTCGTTCTCTGAAGATACTTGAAGATATGCTTGACAGCTATCCAGTGTTGTATCCCTGGGTTCGACTGGTAACGGCTGACCATACCTACGGCGTAACAGATATCAGGTCTCATGCATAACATGGCGTACATAAGGCTACCAACAGCCGAAGCATATGGTACCTTACTCATTGTACATTTTTCCTCATCAGTCTTGGGACATTGGTCCTTTGATAGAGGAACACCATGCCTTAAGGGTAACATACCCTTTTTGGAGTCGTGCATTGAGAACCTATGCAGAATTTTATCTATATAAGCCGCCTGAGATAAACCCAATGTTTTGTCTATGGATCTCATAAAAGTTTGATCCCAAGAACATAGCTAGCATCTCCGAGATCTTTCATACTGAACTGATGTGATAGCCAAATCTTGACTGAGGACAATGCTGCGACATCATTGCCAATAAGCAACAAATCATCTACATATAATATCAGAAACACTATAGCTTTACCATCTAATCTCTTGTAGACACATGGCTCATCAGGGTTCTGATTAAAACCATAGGATTTAATCGCCTGATCGAATCTAATGTTCCATGATCTGGATGCTTGTTTAAGTCCATAAATGGACCTTTTAAGCTTGCAAACCATGTTCTCTTGGCCTCGAGATATGAACCCCTCTGGTTGGACCATATAGATAGTCTCGTCAAGATATCCATTGAGGAAAGCGGTCTTGACGTCCATCTGCCAAATCTCATAGTCAAAATGAGCTGCTATGGCCAAGAGAATCCGAATCGACTTTAGCATGGCAACAGGTGAAAAAGTTTCCTCATAATCTATACCCTCCTTCTGGGTATAGCCCTTTGCCACCAATCGTGCTTTGAAGGTTTCAACCTTCCCATCCGGTCCTCTCTTTCTCTTGTAGATCCACTTGCACCCAATGGGTTTGATCCCAGCCGGTGCATCTACAATATCCCAAACTTCATTCGAGTACATAGATTCCATTTCTGATTCCATAGCCTTGTGCCATTGGTCTGCATCTACATCCGTGATAGCTTCATCGTAACTAGTGAGATTCGATTCTTGTTCATTGGAGATCGCCACATAGGATTCTCCAAAGAACATAAACCTATTAGGTGGTCTCAAAATCCTCCCACTGCGACGAACCATGGGTGTCATATCTAATACTGGTTTGGCAATAGGTGTTTCATCCTTATCATTATGTCTTAAATTGAAAGATGATCCCTCAGGTGTATGTTCTTGTAGAACCACCTTTTTAGGATCAGCGGTACTAATACAATCATCTTCCAATAATCTAGCATTCGTGCTAACGAACACATTTCGACTCTCAGGATTATAGAAGTAGCCGCCTACAGTTCCTTTTGGGAAACCAACCCAGTAGCAAAGTATAGATCTTGGTCCAAATTTAGACGTCTTTTCAGTCAATACATAAGCAGGACATCCCCATACTTTAAGGTACCTTGGATTGGACTTACGTCCAGTCCACATCTCATAGGGAGTCTTGGGTACTGACTTAGATGGGACTAAATTCAAAATATATGCTGCCGTTTCTAGAGCATATCCCCAAAAGGATTCTGGTAAACTTGCATGAGACATCATGCATCTTACCATCTCAAGTAGAGTTCTATTTCTCCTTTCTGCTACCCCATTCTATTGTGGTGTTCTAGGAGCAGTAAGTTAGAAACAATGCCATTGTCAATGAGGAACTGTTTATATTATTCAAGAAGGTATTCACCTCCACGATCTGATCTAACAGCTTTGATTCATTTTCCCAACTGATTCTCAACTTCAGCCTTGAACTGCTTAAACTTTGTAAAAGCTTCAGACTTATGTCGCATCAGATAAACGTATCCATATCTTGAGTAATCATCAGTAAAAGTAATGAAATACTCAAAACCTCCTCGGGCTTGTACCATCATTGGTCCGCATACATCAGTGTGCACCAAGTCCAGTAAATTAGAGGCCCTAAGGCCTTTGGTCTTAAAAGACCTTCTAGTCATTTTTCCTTCCAAACAGGATTTGCACTGAGGCATTTTATCCATATCCAATGGACCCAAGGATCCATCCTGGATAAGCCTTTTAATCCTATTAAGGTTTATGTGACCTAGTCTTAAATGCCAAAGTGTTTCTTCATTGTGTTCAGCTTTTCTCTTATTTGAGACAGTATGCACTATTTCAGTGTCATTGGATGTGGGAGTTATTGGATGTACATAATATAAATTTCCTAATCTTGATCCTCTACAAATTTCTTTACCATTTCTACTAATGGAAATAACAGAATGGAAAGAAACATTGTAACCATAGGAAATCAAACATGCTACTGAAATTAAATTTCTTTTAATGTCTGGTACATATAAGCAATCATCCAATACAAGTTTTTTGTTACATCCAAAAGATAAACTAACTCTACCAATACTAGTAGCTCCCACTTTTACTCCTGTCCCCAACCTCAGCAATATCTCTCCTCTATTGAGTTTCTTGGTTACCTGGAACCCCTGCAATGAATTGCATATGTGATTAGTGGCTCCTGAGTCTACAATCCAGGATACAGTAGAATCCACCACTAAACATGTTTCAATAACAAAATATTACCTGTTGCATTCTTCTTGGCAATTAGTTTTGGGCAGTTTGTCTTCCAGTGCCCTTTCTGGTTGCAGTGAAAACATCTCCCTTTTACTGCTCCTTTAGCGGTCTTTGTCTTTTTGATCTTGCCACCCGCTACCTTAGGATGCTGCTTCTTCTTTCCTTTGGGCCTTTTGGGCTTAGAAGAAGAAGCCTTAGTAAAGTGAACTGCCTTTTCCTTCCCTAGAATCTGCTCAGCTGATTGCAGCTCTTTCATGAGCTCTGGGAGGGTCATGCCAAGTTTGTTCATTGAATAGTTAAGCTTGAATTGATCAAATAAACTTGAGAGGGTTTCCAGCACTATATCTATCTGAGTCTCTTGATCGATCTCAGCACCCAAATCGATGGCCTCATATAGGTAGCCCATCACTTTAAGCATATGCTCTCGGACCGGGGTACCTTCAGCCATACGAGTATTGATCAGCTTCCTGATAGCACTCTGCCGTGCAGCCCTGCTCGAATGAGCAAACATCTCTTGGAGACTAAATATCATATCATAAGCCGTCTCCATGTTTTGATGTTGCTGCTGTAGCACTGGGCTTAAGGAAGCCAAGATATAGCATTTGTCCATCTCATCAGCCTTGTTCCATTTTTCAAATTCAAGCTTTTCATTATCTGTTGGGTTTTGACCCAACTGAGGACAGATATCTGTTAGGACATACTTATACCCAGCAGAAGTGAGTACTATGTCCAAAATTCTCTTCCAATTCAAATAGTTTGGTCCGGTTAACTTATTATCATTAAGTATAGAAGCAAGTGGTGAAAATGATGATGACATCTGAAATATAAATAATGGCATACATGCATCAGTTATATATGCTCCATAAATATTCTTTTAACATTAATATTACTAAGTAGCAAAAACTTAAAAAAAAAATCTACAAAGTCTCAATGTAACAGTGTATTGACCTCCATAAAAATGAGTCAACCCAAGTCCCATCTGGTCATAGTCCCCAAGTGCTGATCTAACAGCCTTGGTTATGATCACTGCTTTGGTTTTTTTTTTTTTGGCTTTTTTTTTGGCTCCTATCATTATAGGTAAAGTGTTAACCAAGGTTTAATCTTTTGGGATTAACAAGTTTGAAAACTCCATCCCTAATGGGGGTCACGCATGTGACACGAGTAAGTGTTCAAATAGGATACCCTAGATTATTCATTTAATTCTTAGAACTATGCAAACTAATGGCATACCCCATCCCTAATGGGGGTCACGCATGTGACACGAGTAAGTATATCATATGCAACAAAGAATTAAATATTTTATTAAAAATTCTCCCACTATAGCTGATGTATGTACTCCATCCCTAATGGGGGTCATGCATGTGACACGAGTAAGCACATGCATCATAGCATGAATCAACCTTTTTGGGAAGCCGCGGGTTACATGTTACCCTCACATACTTGATAATTTGTTAATTAAGTTTTTGTATAATTTGTGATTCACCTTATGTCCAAATGGCCTTGGACATACCTTTAATCACTTAACCAATTATGTAATCATTTTTCTGATTAACGCCCATAATTGTCATAGGTGCTTTGGTTTCCTATCTATTCAATCATGCCAATTTAGGGTCCTTTAATCATTTAATTACATTTAACTCATAATATTCTAATGAGTGATACCATGCCAATAAAACATGCATGCAATACACATAAGCAATAAAAATAATAATAATAATAAATTGTTGTGCTAGCCCAAATAACGAAGGCATTCCGGAATCATAATGAAATATTAATCAAACCACAATCATCTTGACCGTCCCTTTCCAATTAACAAGATACCCCCAATCCCCATAAACATAAGTGCATAGTAGGATAAGAGCATCATGTTGACCTTCAACCACCACGAGCTCCATTCTTAAATGCCTCATTTAAACATCTCTTCTATCTAAATAGCTCTTTCTCTTTCATCCTTCAATCTTTCGTTACCTTTAATAAATCCATTCGGACCAGAACCTTAACCTTCCTGACGTCTTGAGGTCTCATGCCGTGGAATCCCTTCTTCTCATGTGGAGTGAAGAAGGGAGGCATCCTTCTTTCTATTCGTTCGTGGCACCAGACGGCTGAACAAGAAGTCATCCGAACGGAAGTCCTTCTTTCTTTTTGTTCGTTCCTGGCACTAGACGGGCTGAACAAGATGTCATCCGAATTGAAGAAGCGAGCCAACGTCCGAGTTGCTTCTTGCATTAAATGGTCCAAACGGAAGAAGGAGGCCAATCATCTTCTCCATCGTCCAATCCCCAAGAAGTATTCCGGACGAAACCGTGTGGAGTCCACGGACATGTGTATTCCTTCCGTTCCAACAAGAAGTCTTCTAGAAGGACGCGTGTATTCCTTCCGTTCCAGCAAGAAGTCTTCTGTATTCCTTCCGTTCCAGCAAGAAGTTCCATTCCAGCAAGAAGTCTTTCGAACGGATGCGTGTATTCCTTTCGTTCCAGTCGTTCAGCCAGAAGTCTTTTGGATGGAACTGGGTGGAATCCACGGAAGAAGGGAGGTGTTCCTTCCGTTACATGAAGAAGGGAGGAACTCACTTCCGTTAAAGGAAGAAGGGAGGAACTTGCTAGGAGTCGAAACGTCCCTCTTCATCGAGTCCGGACGTTCCAGGAAGTAGGGAAAAAAAAAAACAGATGGAAGAAAGATCTACGGCCTATTTTAATATTTTTCATCTTCCCTTAAGAGAGGAGGCATCCATATAGATTACTTATTATCCAAACCAACGCTCTGATACCATTTTGTTGTTGGATGGATATGATCGGATAAGATAAGAATTTTAAATTTTTGCTATGGTTATCTTTAACTTTGGATAAAGCGAGTTCCAGTAAGATCCCCGTGATCAGAATAATCCGATCAAAACTCTTATCATAAAAAAGATAAGCGTGGATTAAAATACTAAATCCGATTGATGCGGAAGCGATACCAATAATCTGAATCATTACTTGATTAGAGAAAATAATTGCGTACCTTTTTGCTAAAGATTTCTGCTGGATTTCCTCGTGAATAAGAAAATGTCCGTACGTGAAGACTCTTTGCGTGAAGGTTCTGCACCGGAGACTCCTCAAAAGGGGTGGAGAAGCTCTCTGAGATCGCTGATTTCTTCTTAGGAATAAACGGGATAATCTTTAGTCCTCAACTCCCTGAATGAGCAAGGGGCATGGCCAAGGAAATAAGCAAGGATTTTTTTTGGTGAATAAAAATCAGCCGAATTCTTTTGTGTTTCTCTCTTATGCATCTCTCTGTCTTTACTGTTTCGGATGAAAAATGAAAAAAAGATTATTTTTCTCTCTTCTTTCTCTGATCATGGTGCTCGCTATTTATAAATGGAAAGCGATACTCTGATCGAAAAAGTGTCGCGTCCCTACGGGAGAGACGCTTCTCATCATCATCCAAAGATACGCGAAGAAGACACCGCTTCATAAAAAAACACATTCTCTTCTGCGCCTGATCTGAGAACATCATGCCCAACTTACAATAGGCCCACTGGTCTAAAGGCTCATTGGGACCAAGGCCCATAGAGCCTAAACCCAAAGTCCTCAAACCATCCATGGCCTCTACTTTGGTCACGGATCCATGTTACAAAGTTTAGTTTCATTAAGAAACTTTTCTCCAAATTTTCCAAAAAAATAAACATAATATTAGGCGGCATTACTTGCTCATCGCATCACCTAAAATTTAAAAATGATTTCTTAAAATGTAGGAGCGAGTTTCCTTTTATGGTCTACACCTTGGACTTCGCGGGACACACATAACCTAGCTCCTAAGAATATTGTCCTTACACCGCCATTCCCTATGACTCGGGACAATATTCTTAGTCATGATTTATTTCCACCAGAAAATCACAACTGCACTCCAGGATATGCGCGACATTTACGTCGAGATAAAATAAATTGTCACATAAGACAATCCCATCCCTGACCTATGAGATCGATACGTAAATGGTTCCTTCATGCGACACTCAATATTGGCATCAAGTAATTTGTGTACTATCACTTGTCCAATATCCATCTAACACCTTGAGCTCTAGGTTCCCTCATATCCATCCACTGAGTGTCATGAATCAACCCGTCGATTGATCATGTCTACATCGATCTATAAAGATCACTATGCATAGTTTTAAGATAGATTAATTTGAACCTCTCAAGGGAGTGTTATTACTTTCTCATGGAAAGTACATGAATGACTATATTGCGAGTATGTTCTTAGACCCTAGTGGCATATGCCCAACCCACCGAGTATCAATCATTTATGGATTTTGCTCATTTGGTGAATCAAAGCATATACGCTATAAGTCTGAGTTCAGTGACTTGCTCAAGCTTAAGAACAATCGTACTCTCATAGCTATGAGTTAAATTTCATGATAGTACATTTCTAAAATTTATTCTCATGTAAGTCCGTCAATACGCAATATGCGTACTAGTATACTAATTCGAGAAACCCTCTCAAATAGTCAAGACAAACTATTTCCCTAATTGGAAATTACGTATACTTCAATTTCTCATAATAAAGTGCCTAACTTTATTAAAATTGTGACAATTATATTTCAAATGTAATAAAATGATCTCGTGTCTTCTGTACTCATGTGTGAAGCATCTCGAGCACTCAAAATCATTATTTCTAACATTCGTAGACCTTTCAAGAGAATTACATACAACAAGTATATAGGATGCAAATATCAAATCATTTATTATATATCATCTGATGTCAATCATCATAGAAAAATTATGTCTTTTAGACCACAATTTTCAACAGTTGTCACTTACCAGTTTTATCTAATTATAATTATTTGAGATTACACATCTTTATTCAAAAAATAATTATTTAATTTTAAATTTATAACTATTATAACAGTAAGCTCTGCTGCTGGAGTAAGATATAACAATTGATCATCATAAAAATTTAAAGGCGATATTCACCTGGATTACTATTTAATGAATTTAAAAAAAAGAGCAGTTAATTAAAATATTAAAATTTAAATTTGCTAGTTTACTAAGGTGGATTGTGCAATTGCCAAACAATATCAATTTTTTTTCTTCTATCATATTATGAATATTATAGCAAGATGCAATATGACGCCCTATTTTAGGTCCCATCCTCCATATGTACCGCAAAAGGCACCTGCTTCAAAGATGTTGCAATGGTCACCACGGAAAGAAAAATGCCTTTTAGTGGAGTTCTAAGTTGGGCTAGCCCAAGACAGATGTTGGTGAACCCACATTTCCTTCCCTATCTCTTCATTTAACTCAAGAGTCCATTTTCGTTGCTATACCTACCTTCGAGAATTTTAGATTGGGACTGATATAAAGGTTGTCATTGTTCGTGGGATTTAGCTTAGAAAGCTGAAATGGAATGGTTTTAAGAGAGTGAAATGCAAAATTGAAAATGAGATTGTGGTTAAAAGGGGGCAGCTTATATGTCTTAGGTTCTCTTGGAAGGTTGGTAGTCTATTCTAGAACCTCACAAATTATTTATTTTCCCTATTTTTTCCTAAGTTAAAGGAACCAAAAAAACATTAAAAAAAGAAGAAGCTTGTATTCATCCTCATGTACCACCCTTGCTTTGTTCTCCCGTGGATATAGGCTTATAGTTTGGCCCACCATGTTAGTCATATTTTATTCGTATGTGGCTGATTTCTTTTATGATTTTTCGTAGACTCTCTTATAATATTATCCACCCACGATACCTAATAACGCTAGTAGGACTGTATGTTTGTCCAGAAGGCGTTTGTAGAAAGTTCTTTGACAAGTTATTGATATGGCTGGTATAGCCACAAGAGCAAGTTCGGTAAAACATTAGTGCGGCCCCGACATCTTCAAGCCCGCCGAGTCGGCCCCGCTCGGCCTCGGTATTTTCAAGCCCGTCGAGTCAGCCCCGCTCGACCCTGGCGTCTTCAAGCCCACCGAATCGGCCCCGACCATTCCTGATCGGCCCCGCTCGGCCCCGACATCTCCAAGCCCGCCGAATCGGCCCCGACCATTCTTGATCAGCCCCGCTTGGCCCCAGCGTCTTTAAGCCCGCCGAGTCAGCTCCGACCATTCCTAGCCGACCCCGCTCGGTCCCGACGTCTCCAAGCCCGCCGAGTCGGCCCCGACCATTCCTGGTCGGTCCCGGCATCTCCAAGCCCACCGAGTCGGCCCCGACCATTCCTGGTCGGCCCCACTCGGCCCCGGCATCTCCAAGCCCGCCGAGTCGGCCCCGACCATTCATGATCGGCCCCGATCGGCCTCGGCGTCTCCAAGCCCGCCGAGTCGGCTTCGACCATTCCTGGTCAGCCCCGATCGGCCCCGGCATCTCCAAGCCCGCCGAGTTGGCCCCGACCATTCCTGGTCGGCCCCGGCATCTCCAAGCCCGCCGAGTCGGCCCCGACCATTCCTGGTTGGCCCCGCTCGGCCCCGGTGTCTCCAAGCCCGCCGAGTCATCCCCGACCATTCCTGGTCGGTCCCGGCGTCTCCAAGCTCGCCGAGTCGGCCCCGACCATTCCTGGTTGGCCTCGATCGGCCCTGACGTATCCAAGCTCGCCGAGTCGGCCCCGACCATTCCTAGCCGGCCCCGCTCGGTCCCGGCGTCTCCAAGCTCGCCGAGTCGGCCCCGACCATTCATGGTTGGCCCTGCTCGGGCACCTTCTGGTCGGTAGAGTTGGCCCCGACCATCCCTGTTTGACCCAGTTCAGCATCAGCGCCCTCAGAAGAGTCAAGGTGCCCCCGATTTCTCCAAGTCGGCCCCAGTACAGCTCTGGCGGTTCAGGCCGCCACCTTTCTGACCTGCACCACCTGACAAAACTATATCCAACTACCCACTGGCCAAAACACTGATGGGACTAGACCAAACTACCTGATAGTCCCACTAGCTGATGAGACGTAGCCCACCAACCGTCATTTTTTTCCTCTCCGATGGGACAGGACCCACCAACCGGCCCAGATTCATGCAACCCCAAGAACTCCGCGGACATTCCTTTTTCATAGAATCCCACGTGGTCATGCAAGTGTCAACCCCCTATAAAAAGGTGAATTCACTCAATAATCAGGTACGAAAAACTTAGAGACTTTCTATCCCAATACCTAGAGGTATTGATCCATTTATTGATTTTGATGATTAATAAAGGAATTGAGTATATTTATTTGATTACTAATGGATTTTATAAGTGTTTCAGGACTTAAATTTATTTGATCAATTTAAAGGAATTAAGAAATGAATTTTGAATCAAATACAAATCAGAGATTTCAAAAGTTTTAGAGCTTGGAGTCGATACCTAGAAAATCTGGAGCCGACCCCATGGCCAATTCAATTTTAATCTGATTTTTGATACGATCCGGAGCCGATACCTAGAGTTTCGGAGTCGACACTTACAGTGTTTGGAGCCGACTCCGATGCGGGGACAGAACGCTTATTTTTTGAGCATCCTGGAGCCGACACCTACAGTATTCGGGAGCCGACACCTGACGATGGCGAGCCGACACTTACTTTTTCGGAGCCGACTCCTCAACGAACTCGAAAATTTCTATTTTTGGTAAAACGATCTGGAGCCGACACCTAAAAAGTTGGAGCCGACTCCAACCTGACTGGGACGAAAATTTAAAATGCCAGATCAGCTCTAACGGTAATATTTCCTTTTTACCTAATTTCTAACGGATATATTTTATTTCCAGGTACACTCCAACGACTAGTTTTCTTCCCAAAACGGATTAAAAGAAATCTATAAAAAGGGGAAAAAACATCCATTTGAAAAAGAGGAAAAAGAGAACGGAAAATAGAAAAATTTCAAATCAAAATTCCGAGAAACCCTGAGCCTGAAATCCAAGAGAAAAGCATTCAAATTCAAATCCTTCCATTCCAAAAAGCTCAAAGAGGAATCCAAGGCACCCAAATCAAAAATCGATGGATTTACCAAATTGAAGTAAAAACCATGTTTCTTCCATTTCCAATCTTCTCAACTGCAACGACTGTGACGGATTAAAGCTGAGGCTTGATTCATCATTCCAAAGGGAGAAGAGGAAAAGAAGAAAAGAAGAAAAGCTCAAAGTCAAACAACTTCAAATCAGGCTTTTCTAAACTTGTTTACTTATTTTTGAATATTTGCTCATTGAGGAGCTGTGTATCTTTGAAAAACTATATTCTTTTGTTTGTGCCTAGTTCAATCAAAGGGATTGAACTAGTGGAGGTTGTTTACCTCGGGTCAAGCTAGATTAGCTTGAGTTTAGGTTGTGTGCTGGTGAGCCCGAAAAACGGCTGGGTTCATTGTGATCCCGGAAACAACAAGTTTGGGTTGTGAGCTTGTAAAATAACTCGGTTGTAATCGAGAGATTATAGTGTGGACCCAAGTGGATCTTGGGAGTGGACATAGGTGTTGGATACACGAACCACTATAAAATCTTTGTGTTTGTCGTGCTTCTATTGTCTCTATCTCTATCTCTATCTCATTGATTGTGCTTTATATTTGCATTGCATTTACTTTCATTCATCTTAAGCAAACAAATTTTTTAGAGGTTAAATTTTTTAAAGAACCCAATTCACCCCCCCCTCTTGGGTTGTCATCTGGGCCAACAATTGGTATCAGAGCAAGTGCTCATTAGATTTTGATCACACGATCAAGAGCTAAAGATCCAAATGGCAGCTCAAGTTGGATCATTTGCCGAAGGTCATTCTACGAATAGACCTCCCTTGTTTAATGGTTCCAACTATTCATATTGGAAAGCAAGAATGAGGATATTCATTCAAGCTTCTGATTATGAATTGTGGGGTGTTATAACTAATGGACCTAGTACACCCACACACATTGTTGATGGCACTATTGTTCCTAAACCCGAAAGGGATTGGAATGATAATGATAGGAAAATGGCACAGCTCAATGCTAAGGCCATGAATGTCTTGTATTGCTCTTTAGATGCTAATGAATTTAATAGAATCTCTACATGTAATTCCGCAAAGGAGATTTGGGATAGATTAGAGGTTACCCATGAGGGTACCAATCAAGTTAAAGAATCTAAGATCAATATTCTAGTGCACAAATATGAATTATTTAGCATGGAACAAACTGAAACTATAGCATGCATGTACACTAGATTTACTGATATTGTAAATGGTTTGAAAAGTTTAGGCAAAACATATTCTAACTCTGAACTTGTTCGTAAAATTCTCAGGTCACTTCCAAGAACGTGGGAAGCGAAGGTGACAGCAATCCAAGAAGCAAAGGACCTCAATACCTTACCCTTAGAGGAGCTTCTAGGATCCCTAATGACCCATGAATTGACCATGAAGCAGCACATAGAAGAGGATGTGAAAAAGAAAAAGACCATAGCTCTTAAGGCTGCTGAAAGTGAGGAGAGCTGTAGTGAAAATGATGATGATGATGATGATACAGCTCTTCTAGCAAGAAAATTCAAAAAATTCATGAGGAGAAAGAAACCCTTCCACAAAAAGAAATTTGGAGCTAAGATGGAAGGAGAAAAAGAAAAAGATAAGGACAAGGACAAAGAGAAAGAGCCCTTGATTTGCTATGAATGTAAGAAACCGGGGCATTATAGATATGATTGTCCTCAACTGAAAAAGACTTTTAAGAAGAAGAAGAAAGCCTATGTTGCAACCTGGAGTGATAGTGATGAATCTTCTTCAGAGGAAGATCAAAAGGAAGTTGCAAACATTTGCTTTATGGCAAACGACGACAGTGAGGTAAGTTCCGAAAATCCTTGTGATGACTTTGCTTTTGATGAATTGTTTGATGCTTTTAATGAACTTGTTGGTGATTTCAAAGTTTTGAAAAAGAAATATAAGTTTTTGAAAAATAAAAATTTAACTTTCATTAAAGAAAAAGAAAATCTTAATAATGAAACTAAAGTGCTGAAATCTGAAAATGAAAATCTGTCAAAAGAAAAAGAATCAATTTCCAATGAAAATGATAAACTAAAGAAGGAAGTTGATAAATATAAAAATATTGTTGATAAATTCACTTATAGTTCTGAAAAACTTAATTTATTGTTAAGTAATCAAAGAGCTATATATGATAAGGCTGGTTTAGGTTATAGACCTAACTTAAAGCAAAAATTTGTCAAAAACTTTTTTAGAAAGGAACAAAACAATGATAATGTTACATGTCATTACTGTAACAAGAAGGGACACAAATGAATGCAATTTTAAGAAAATTGACAAGAAGTTAAATAATAAAGGAAAGAAGATATGGGTTCCCAAAGGAACAGTCTTTTATGCTACTAACCATGAAGGACCCAAGAAGGCTTGGGTACCTAAATATAAGACTTAATTATTTTTGCAGGAGTGTCTTGCGGCCAAAAGATCAAAGCGAAAGTGGTATCTCGATAGCGGCTGCTCAAGGCACATGACGGGTGACAAGGATCAATTCATCACCCTTGAAAGCAAAAGAGGAGGAGTAGTTACATTTGGTGATAATGGCAAAGGCCAAATCTTGGGGTTTGGTAACATTCAAATAACTCCCTCCACATATATTGAAAATGTCTTATATGTTAATGGTTTGAAACACAATTTAATTAGCATTAGTCAATTATGTGATAAAGGTTTTAAAGTATCATTTGAATCTTCTATATGCACAGTTTCTAATCCCATTGATAATAGCATTGTTTTTATTGGAAATAGAAATGGCAATGTATACTTGATTGATTTAGACAATTTGTCTACTAGTAATCATTGCTTAGTTGCTAATAATGCTAATATGAATGAGATTGGTTGGTTGTGGCATCGTAGATTAGGTCATGCAAGCACACACCTTATTTCAAAATTAATTAGAATGGATTTAGTAAAAGGACTTCCACAACTAGATTTTGAAAATAATAAAATTTGTGATGCATGTCAATTTGGAAAACAAACTAGAAATTCTTTCAAAACTAAAAATATTGTTTCCACTTCTAGGCCTCTTGAACTACTTCACATGGATCTTTTTGGACCTACTAGAACCACAAGTCTAGGAGGAAAGAAATATGGTCTTGTGATTGTAGATGATTATTCTAGATACACTTGGGTATTATTTTTAGCTCATAAGGATGAGACCTTTCCATTATTTCTGAAATTCTTCAAGAAGGTCACAAATGAGAAAAACAACACCATAGTGTCTCTAAGAAGTGATCATGGCACTGAATTTGAAAATCATTTATTTGAAAACTTTTGCATAGAAAATGGCATTCATCATAATTTTTCAGCACCTAGAACACCGCAACAAAATGGAGTAGTTGAAAGGAAAAATAGAACCTTAGAAGACATGGCCCGTACCATGCTATGTGAAAGCAACCTACCAAAATACTTTTGGGCGGAAGCTATAAACACGGCATGCTACATTCTTAATAGAGCTCTAATTAGGCCAATCATTAAGAAAACACCTTATGAACTATGGAATAATAGAAAACCAAACATAAGTTATTTTCATGCATTTGGTTGTAAGTGTTTCATTCATAATAATGGCAAAGATAATCTAGGAAAATTTGATGCAAAATCTGATGAAGGCATTTTCTTAGGATATTCAACATCTAGTAAAGCCTATAGAGTATTTAACAAGAGAAACTTAATTGTAGAAGAATCTATTCATGTAATTTTTGATGAATCTTTAGCATCAAGTTCTGAAAAGATTGATGATGAGGAAGATACAAACATTCTAGAAAGAGATATTGAAAAATTGAATATAGATGTATCTTCAGATCATGAACAAGAAGCTAAAGATAATGATTCTCCTAGTGTTGATGTTGTTGATGCAAATCATAATGATATAGATCTACCTAGAGATTGGAGATATGCCTATGGTCATCCAAGAGAATTAATTATAGGTGATCCATCTCAAGGAGTAAGAACTAGATCATCAATGAGAAACATCAATAATCATCTTGCATTTGTATCTCAAATTGAACCTAAAACTATTGAAGAAGCAGAAAAAGATAATAATTGGATGTTAGCTATGCAAGAAGAATTAAATCAATTTACTAGGAATAATGTTTGGACTCTTGTAGATAGACCTAAAGATCATTCTGTTATAGGATCAAAATGGGTATTTAGAAATAAATTAGACGAAAATGGCATAGTAATTAGAAACAAAGCTAGATTAGTTGCAAAAGGATATAATCAAGAAGAAGGAATTGATTTTGATGAAACTTTTGCACCTGTAGCTAGACTTGAAGCAATTAGATTATTACTTGCATTTGCATGTCATATGCATATCAATTTATTTCAAATGGATGTTAAAAGTGCATTTTTAAATGGATTTATAAATGAGGAAGTGTTTGTTGAACAACCACCTGGTTTTGAAGATCATGAATTTCCAAATCATGTTTTTAAATTACACAAAGCACTATATGGTTTGAAACAGGCACCTAGAGCTTGGTATGAAAGATTAAGTAAATTTTTAATTGAAAATGATTTTGTAAGAGGAAATGTTGATAAAACATTATTTTTGAAAAGAAAAGATAAAGATTTATTAGTAGTACAAATATATGTCGATGATATTGTATTCGGTGCTACTAACAACTTGTTATGTCAAGAATTTGCTAAGTTGATGCAGGGTGAGTTTGAAATGAGTATGATGGGAGAACTCAACTTCTTCCTAGGACTTCAAATCAAACAAAGCAAAGAAGGAATTTTCATCAATCAAGCCAAATACACAAAAGAACTGCTCAAGAAGTTTGGAATGGAGTCAATCAAGCCACTTGGAACTCCTATGAGTCCTTCGTGCAAATTGGACAAAGATGAAGATGGTAAGAAAGTAGATCAAAAACATTATAGAGGTATGATTGGATCTCTTCTTTACTTAACAGCTAGTAGACCAGATATTATGTTTGCAGTATGTTTATGTGCTAGATTTCAATCTGAACCTAAAGAATCTCACTTAATTGCTGTAAAAAGAATTTTAAGATATTTAAGTGGAACTAAAAATGTAGGTTTATGGTACTCTAGAGACTCAACTTTAAATTTAATTGCATATTCTGATTCTGACTATGCTGGATGTAAATTAGATAGAAAAAGCACAAGTGGTGCATGTCAGTTCTTAGGATGTAACTTAATCTCTTGGTTTAGCAAAAAGCAAAATTCGGTTGCATTATCTACTGCTGAAGCAGAGTATGTTGCAGCTGGAAGTTGCTGTGCTCAAATCCTTTGGATTAAGAGGCAACTTGAAGATTATGGCATAACCCTTGATAAAACACCAATTAGATGTGATAACACGAGTGCAATAAATTTGACTAAAAATCCAATTCAACATTCAAGAACAAAACACATTGAAATTAGATATCATTTCATAAGAGAACATGTAGCTAATAATGAAATCTGTCTTGAATATGTTAATACAGAGGAACAATTAGCTGACATATTTACAAAACCCTTGAATGAAGAGAGATTTTGTTATCTTAGAGGTGAATTAGGAATATGTGACCCTTTAGAGTGATTTTGAAACCCTAAGGAATGAGAATCTAGATTTCTATAAATTTCTTGAAAATCCTCTCACAATTTTAAGGACAAATTATCTAGTCATTTGAGCTATTTGATCCTTGATATTTCAAAGATTTTTTGAAATTTTTATTGAACTCTTTTTGACAAGTTTCAGTCATTTGAATCTCAATTATTTTTTTCTGAAACTGTCTTTGGAGTCGACACCTCAGAATGAGGAGTCGACACCTCTGACTGTGTCGCTCTCGGTCCTTGACCTTGGAGCCGACACCCGTATAAGTGGAGCCGACTCCAGTTCGAGCGCTGACTGTGTTAGCGATTTGGAGTCGACACCCGACTTTGCGGGAGTCGACACCTGGGATTCCAAAATTGATTTATTAGGGCAGAGTCGACACCTCATCATTTCATAACTTCTCAAATCCTAACCAAACTCCTCCAAAATTCTTCCAAAACTTCCCACCTCTAATTCCATCCAAATCGAAACTTCCCAAAGATCTAATGGCACCCAAAAGGAGGGAATCAGTGATTGGAGCGCCGGTGACCACGGGAAAATGGTCGCGCGTCGTCCCGCTCGTGAGCCGACTCCAAGCAGTGATTCGTCCACGGATTCAGACAACCCCAACACCTCTTCCACTCAGGTAGATACCTTAGCCGGGAGGGTTATCACAATGGGGAGAAAGATTGATTTTGACCTATTTGAAACCGAGGGTTTCTCAATCGGTAGGCAATTAAAGGAAATGGGCTGGGATAAGCTCTGCTCTCTTGATGTTCCCACTTATCCAGCCTTAGTAAAAGAATTTTATTTTAATTTGGCTAGAGGTGATGGCGGTTTAGTTAGCTCAGTAAGAAATAAGAGGATTCACCTTACTTTCAAAAGCTTGGAAACCTCCTTAGCATCCCAATTACCGGTTTAGCAGCTGACATGCACAGTGATAGGTCAGCGGCTCTTTCGAGGATGTTAGGAAGGGAAGTGACAGAGTTTGAGGAGATTAGAGCTAATCAATTACCCTTGGAATTGAGATTATTACACAACATTTGCAGTAGAATTTGTTTCCGAAGACCGGTCGGTTTGAGTATGTCTCGGAGCGAGACATTGTTGTTATGGATAGTGTTTTGACTGGACAGCCAATCAACCTTGCAGCTATGATGATTTTATATGGCGGAAGCTGGAGGGAAGAGAAGATCATCCCTACCGTATGGCATGGTGCTTACTATGGTTTTCAGGAGCCAAGGGGTTGTAATTCAAGAGAATGAACCATCTAAGAACCTGAGGCACACCGACTACTATAGTTTGGCAACATTGCATCGGATGGGTTTTGCTAAAGTGAATGGACAGTGGGATAGGAAAGGACACCTTGATGAGAGAGCCCCTGTGCCGAGAGTTTCTGAGCCTTGCGAGGCTGGACCATCAGTTAGGGTTCCTTCTCCACAGCCTAGGAGTCCCATTCCTGCTCCTGCTCCTGCACCTGCACATGTTAATGATCAACCATCCACTTCTTCAGCTGGATTCTCAGACCTTCAAATGGAGCAATTAAAAAGTTTGTTTGCTGCTCAGAAGGATGAGTTTGACAGTCAGTTCATGAATATAAAAGAATCACTTTATTCACTTGATGATCGGATTGCAAAAATTGAATCAACTCTCAACTCCTCTGCAGAATCTTTAAGTGGTGATTTGAAGAACATCTTTGAAGAACTTAAAGAGATTTGTGGAGATAGTGAAACTTATTCAAGGTGCAACGCCGAGCTTCAAGATAAAATCTTAACAGCTTGCACATTTGTTGATGAGAGACTTAAAGACTATGTTAAGCTTCAATGTGATGGAATGAAAAATATTGTAGATCATTTAACAAGAATAGTGAGGAAGAACTTTTGATGTAATGAATGTTTAATGTAATGAATGTTTAATTTTGATGAAATGTAGTTTACATTTTGATGTAATGAAGTTTATGTGTTGATGTAATGAAGGCTATATTTTGATGAATGAGTATTTTGATGTAATTTTTTTATGTAATACTTGACTTTTGTTGAAATGAAAATTATCTTTTGATGCAATGTGAAATATTCTTTACCTTTTTGTTGATTACAAAAAAGGGGAGAGAATTATGGTTGTATATGCATTAAGAGGGAGAAAGTTATATTGTTAATTGCATTAAAGGGGGAGAAAGTTATGTTGCATTAATTGTTTAATATGAAAAATCAAGTTATTTAATTGATTAATATGAAAACATTAATGAAGTTAATTGATTAATATGATATTGAGTTATTTAATTGATGTGGATTAATAATCAAATTGATTTGACTATGCATAAAGAAATCTTAAGTACCAAATATGTAAAGTAAGAGGAAGAATAATTTGAACTTCATAGGGGGAGCTACCTTATTCAGGGGGAGCTTACTCGTGAAGATCACTTCCTTGATAATTTTTTAATTTAAGAATTCTATGCATATACTCAATGTTTTTATAATCATCAAAAAGGGGGAGATTGTTGATCCATTTATTGATTTTGATGATTAATAAAGGAATTGAGTATATTTATTTGATTACTAATGGATTTTATAAGTGTTTCAGGACTTAAATTTATTTGATCAATTTAAAGGAATTAAGAAATGAATTTTGAATCAAATACAAATCAGAGATTTCAAAGTTTCAGAGCTTGGAGTCGACACCTAGAAAATCTGGAGCCGACCCCATGGCCAATTCAATTTTAATCTGATTTTTGATACGATCCGGAGCCGACACCTAGAGTTTCGGAGCCGACACCTAGAGTTTCGGAGTCGACACTTACAGTGTCTGGAGCCGACTCCGATGCGGGGACAGAACGCTTATTTTTTGAGCATCCTGGAGCCGACACCTACAGTATTCGGGAGCCGACACCTGACGATGGCGAGCCGACACTTACTTTTTCGGAGCCGACTCCTCAACGAACTCGGAAATTTCTATTTTTGGTAAAACGATCTGGAGCCGACACCTGAAAAGTTGGAGCCGACTCCAACCTGACTGGGACAAAAATTTAAAATGCCAGATCAGCTCTAACGGTAATATTTCCTTTTTACCTAATTTCTAACGGATATATTTTGTTTCCAGGTACACTCCAACGGCTAGTTTCCTCCCAAAATGGATTGAAGAAATCTATAAAAAGGGGGAAAAACACCCGTTTGAAAAAGAGGAAAAAGAGAAGAAAAATAGAAAATTTCAAATCAAAAATCCGAGAAACCCTGAGCCTGAAATCCAAGAGAAAAGCATTCAAATTCAAATCCTTCCACTCCAAAAAGCTCAAAGAGGAATCCAAGGCGCCCAAATCAAAAAATCGGTGGATTTCCCAAATTGAAGTAAAAGCTCTGTTTCTTCCATTTCCAATCTTCTCAACTGCAACGACTGTGAGGGATTAAAGCTGAGGCTTGATTCATCATTCCAAAGGGAGAAGAGGAAAAGAAGAAAAGAAGAAAAGCTCAAAGCCAAACAACTTCAAATCAGGCTTTTCTAAACTTGTTTACTTATTTTTGAATATTTGCTCATTGAGGAGCTGTGTATCTTTGAAAAACTATATTCTTTTTGTTTGTGCCTAGTTCAATCAAAGGGATTGAACTAGTGGAGGTTGTATACCTCGGGTCAAGCTAGATTAGCTTGAGTTTAGGGTTGTGTGCTGGTGAGCCCGAAAAACCGGCTGGGTTCGTTGTGATCCCGGGTAAAACAACAAGTTTGGGTTGTGAGCTTGTAAAACAACTCGGCTGTAATCGAGGAGATTATAGTGTGGACCCAAGTGGATCTTGGGAGTGGACGTAGGTGTTGGATACACCGAACCACTATAAAATCTTTGTGTTTGCCGTGCTTCTATTGTCTCTATCTCTATCTCTATCTCATTGATTGTGCTTTATATTTGCATTGCATTTACTTTCATTCATCTTAAGCAAACAAATTTTTTAGAGGTTAAATTTTTTAAAGAACCCAATTCACCCCCCCCCCCCCCCTCTTGGGTTGTCATCTGGGCCAACAAGAGGGGAATTCCTCCTTTATGTGGCCTCTTCTCATCCTAAAGAGCTCATTCGAGCTCTTCCTCAACTATGACCTCGGTTATAACACCTCCTCTGGCTTCAGCCGAGTTGTTCCTATCTCTCAGCCCCAGCCGAGCCATTCCTATCCATTGTGCCTCGCCAGCCGAGCTATCCTTATGCCCTGGCCAGACTCAGGCACTCAAGCACCTCTGCGGAATCCAGCGCGAGGGAGTTCAAACAAAAATCATACCCAAGAGTGGCCTAGAGCCCTAGAACCTATACCATCTTCGAATCCCAAGACATCAACCAGCTCTCCCAGCCATCGATCCTCTAACTAACAAGATACAAATCTTACTGACCTCACAACAAATTGGATTCGAATGCTAATGGCTTTTGGACCCACGATGCCCCCAAGGAATCAGGTGATCCTCTATAAATAGAACCGTCTCTCAGCTTCTCAGGTATGTGCACTTGCTTACTGGCCTACTCTCCTTCTACCTCTGCTCACCCCCTTTCCGCCATTAACGCTCTGCTCAGAGCTCTCAAGAGGCCACCCCTGGAGAGACTCTTCAGCGAGAGCCTTCTCCTCATATTTGTTGATTGCCGATCCCCGCTGACTTGAGCATCGGAGGGTCTTCCGCGGAGGGCCACCCCCAACGCCTCTCGCGTGAGGACTGTTTTGCAGGTCCGCCTAGGAGAGAGCCCATCCCGAAGCCCGATCGCACCCGAGTCGGAGGACAGATTTCAGCAGCAATAAATTGGTGCTAGAGGAAGTGCCCTTAAGTCCCATAAACTTATGATCCAGGAGACAAGGATCTCGATCTGAAAGAGAATCTCTCCCATGGCCAATCGAAGAAAGGCTACCTCCGAAGCCCGGGATCAGGTCACCTCCCAAAGACCTGATCCGGTGAGCAGCGTAGTGCCACCACCACCACCAGTTGAAACTTCATCGCCACCGGCAGCCCCAGTGACCCAGGACCAGTTTGCCTCGCTGGTCCAGTAGGTCCAGGCTCTGGCCAATCTGATCCAGGGGCGCTTTGAAGCTCCCCATCCAGCTGCGCCTACTCCACACCTTCCTAAGGAGAACGCGGCCCCCGCTCATCCAGTGGTCTCTTCTTTTAGCCCGCATGGGGTTGCAGCCCCCCCCTCGTCGCCCTAAGAAAGCTAAGCCAACCCCTCAAGGGGTCTACAACAATGATCTTCCCCGATCTCGGCGGGCCCGATCCCTTTCTCCGTGTTCTCTCGTCACGACTCGACACCGTCTCATCTCTCTCCTCGCCTAGCTCCTCCTACTGTGTCAAAGAAATCCGCTGATAACTCCGAGAGATGTGTCAGGAGTTGGATGCCGCCAAGCAGGTCCATCTGCTCCAGCATAAGGCGGAGCAGGGCATTCCCTTCTCCAAGGAGATCACATGCTGGTCAAAAGCAAAGAAGCAACCCAGCATATTGAGGATCTCTCTGAGAGCTTCGCGATGCTCCAAAAATATCGGATGAAGCTCAACCCAACAAAGTGCGCATTCGGTGTCAACTCTGGGAAGTTTCTGGGCTTCATGGTTTCTCAGCGGGGCATTGAAGCCATCCGTAGAAGATTCAAGCCCTTCAGCAAATGGCACCCCCAGCATCTATCAAAGAGGTTCAGCGCCTGACTGGAAGGATCGCAGCCCTCAATCACTTTGTGGCTCGATCGGCTGAGAGATGCCTTCCTTTCTTTAAAGTTCTTCGATCTGCCAAGAATTTCCAATGGTCTGTCGAATGTCAGAAATCGTTCAAGGACCTAAAGAGATATCTCGGCTCTCCACCCATCCTCAGCAGTCCTAATCCGGAGGAAATGTTATTTCTATACTTGGCAGTTTCAGAAGGCACCATGGGCTCAGTGTTGGTCAGAGAAGAGAACAAAACCCAAAAGCCGATCTATTATGTTAGTAAATTGCTCCGGGACGCGAGACAAGATACACTCGAATCGAGAAGTTGATGTTTGCCCTGATAACGTCGGTTCGGAGGCTACGACCCTATTTTCAAGCGCATTCTATGACGGTCCTTACCAACCAACCTATGAAGGCATTGGTCCATCGCCTGGAGACATTAGGAAGAATGGCCAAATGGGCCATCGAGCTAAGCGAGCATGATATCCGATACCAACCTCGCCCGGCCATCAAAGCGCAAGTTCTAGCTGATTTCCTCCTTGAATGTACCATCCCGAAGGATGGCTCCACTCCGGACTCTTCTGAGCATCCGAGACCTGACACCCTATGGCTGCTCCACGTTGACGGATCATCTAACACCCATGGCTCTGGCGCTGGCTTAGTCCTCACCAGCCCAGAGGGGGCGACCTTCAAGTATGGCGTTTGCTTCTCCTTCCCAGCCTCCAACAATGAAGCAGAATATGAAGCTTTGCTCGCTGGACTCCGAATCGCCCATGACCTTAAAGTGAAGAAGCTGAATGCCTTTACCGACTCTCAATTGGTAGCCGGTCATGTACGAGGCGAGTTCGAGGCCCGGGAGCCGAACATGATTTGGTATCTCCAACAGGTGCAGGACTTGCTTTCCCACTTCTCTAAATTTTAGTTTATCCAGATCCCAAGATCCGAGAATGCACGCGCCAACCTATTGTCTCGGCTAAAAACTGCGGAGTCGATGGATTTCGAGCGAAAGTTTCCCCTGAAGGCTCTAGAAAAGCCTAGCATCGCGGAGACGGACTGAGTGATGCAGGTCGAGGCCGAACCATCCTGGTTCGACCCCATACTAAAGTATCTTAAAGAAGGGTCGCTCCCAGCCGACCGAAAGAAAGCAAGGAAGCTAAAAATGCAAGCCACCCACTATGTGTTGATCGACGACTAGCTGTATAAGCGGTCCTTCTTCATGCCGCTACTCAAGTGTCTTCGCCCATCCAAAGCTGATTATGCTCTCCGGGAGGTACATGAGAGAATTTGCGGCAACCATCTGGGGAGCCGGTCCTTATGCCACAAGGTGCTGCACCAAGGATACTATTGGCCCACCATGCAAAAAGATGCTGACGATCTTGTCCGAGCTTGTGACCCTTATCAGAGACATTCCAACATCTAGAGGCTTCCCTCCACCAGTTTGGTCCCTATTTCCTCCGCTTGGCCCTTTGCTAAGTGGGGGATGAATATTCTTAGCCCTTTTCCCCTCGCCACTGGATAGAGAAAGTTTTTGTTTTTCGCCATCGACTACTTCACCAAGTGGGTAGAGACCGAGGCAATTGCCCAAATAACCGAAGCTCAAGCCAGGGACTTCGTGTGGAGATCCATTATCTGCTGCTTCAGCCTTCCGCATACTATTATCACCGACAATGGCAAGCAATTTAACAACCCAAGGTTCTGAGGTTTATGCGAGGAGCATGGAATCTGCCACCGCCTTACGTCGGTAGGGAATCCGCAAGCCAACGGAGAAGCCGAAGTAACTAACCGGACCATGCTTCAAGGGATCAAGGCTCGGCTTGCCAGAGCCCAGGGCAGATGGGCGGATGAACTTCACCATGTCCTATGGGCCTACCGCACCACCCAAAGAATCCCCACTAGCGAGACCCCATTCTGGATGGCCTTCGGCACGGAGGCCGTCATCCCCATGGAGATAGGGCTTCCTTCTCCACGAGTGGAGAGTTACTCGGAGGAGGCTAACAATGAGCAGCTCCATACCAATCTCAACCTGGTGGAAGAAATCAGAAAGAAAGCTCGAATCAGGGTTGCTGCATACCAGCAAAGAGTGGCTCGCTATCATGCCTCCAGAGTCAAAGGAAAATCCTTCTCACCCGACGATCTCATCCTTCGGAAAGCATCTGTCTTCAAACCACTGGAAAAAGGAAAGTTGTCTTCGAACTGGGAAGGCCCCTATCAAGTGGCGGAAGTCATCGGACCTGGCACCTACAAGCTCTAGGATCTGAGCGAAAAATCTATTCCCCGAACGTAGAATTCGGACAATCTCCGTATATACCACCAGTAGGATACGTTTTCTATAGACTCGCCCTATTTACAGCATTAACATCCTATCTCTATTATTCACGGCTCGATCGCTGCAATCATTTTTCCCAAAAAATCATAATGAAAAATGGATGTTACTTACCCATTCTCAGCATGACCGAGCTATCTCCTTGAGTAGCAATATCTCTGCACCATAGCTGGGCCGAGTCCCATCCAACAAAGATTCGGTATGGTCAAGCACCCCCTGTATGGCTGGGGGCCGAGTGATCTCCAAAAACTTTGTCCGTATTCGGGCAGCTCACAAGCCCCAGCCGGACTAAAAGGCGAAGAAAATTTCATCCAAATTCGGGTAGCTTACAAGCCCCGACCAGACCAAGTGGCAAAGAAAACATCATTCAGATTCGGGTAGCTCACAAGCCCCGGCCAGACCAAATGATAAAGAAACTTTGACCGGATTCAGGCAGCTTA
Source organism: Calamus simplicifolius (assembly GCA_900491605.1). Classification (NCBI taxonomy): domain Eukaryota; kingdom Viridiplantae; phylum Streptophyta; class Magnoliopsida; order Arecales; family Arecaceae; genus Calamus; species Calamus simplicifolius. Next base: position 380,859 of record UESW01004519.1, read on the forward strand.
CAAGCTCTGGCTGAACCAAGTGGCAAAGAAAACATCATTCGGATTCGGGCAGCTCACAAGCCCCGGTCGGACCAAATGATAAAGAAAATTTGACCGGATTCGGGCAGCTTACAAGCCCCGGCCGGATCAAGTGGCAAAGAAAACTTTATTCGAATTCGGGTAGCTTACAAGCCCCAGCCGGACTGAAAGGCGAAGAAAATTTCGTCCGAATTCGGGCAGCTCACAAGCCCCAATCGGACCAAATGATAAAGAAACTTTGACCGGATTCGGGCAGCTTAAAAGCTCCGGCCGGACCAAGTGAAAAAGAAAACTTCATTCGGATTCGGGCAGCTCACAAGCCCCGGCTGGACCAAATGATAAAGAAACTTTGACCGGATTTGGGTAGTTTACAAGCCCCGGCCAGACCAAGTGGCAAAGAAAACTTCATTCAGATTTGGGCAGCTTACAAGCCCTGGCCGGATTGAAAGGTGAAGAAAATTTCGTCCGAATTCGGGCAGCTTACAAGTCCCGACTGGACCAAAAAGCGGAAAGACTTCGACCAGATTCGGGCAGCTTACAAGCCCCGGCCGGATCGAATAACGAAGAAACTTTGAACGAATTTGGGCAGCTTACAAGCCCCGGCCGGCACCGAAGAATCAAAGCCTCGGCAAAATCCGAAGTGCGTTACTTATTAAAAGCCTCGGCCAAAGCCGAAGTGTGTTACTTGTTAAAAGCCTTGGCCAAAGCCGAAGTGCATCACTTATCAAAAATCTCGGCCAAGACCGAGTGATAAGAACAAATATTTTGGAGATAACAACAGACACAAAAGTTGCGAAAATCCTCTTTTTCATTCATCGCAAAAAGGGCAAAAAGAAAGAAAGTGATACATGAGCCCTCACTGGGGCTTATCTTCTCCGGGAGCCACCGAGCCTCCCCCATGCTGAGCTGACTCGGCGACCTATCGTCGAAGGGATGATACTTCCCCTTCCAGCCGGCTGTTGACACGGTGAAGGAGCTCGACCTCCCTCGTAGAAACGGCCAGATATTGTTCGGCCGTTCTCTGAAGCCGCTCACGATCCGTGAACATTGACACCAGGACCTCCCCGTCAACAGTTACCATAACGCGGCTCCCCTGGGACCCCCCATGGCCATTAGCGCCACTGCTTGGCATCTTATTTGATCGCCCCTCACCTCCAGACACCATCTCAGAACCTAGGAGTTCTTGGGAGATTAGCTAAAAAGATGACTAACAGAGGCATCCCCCTCATCCGTATTTAAACCGCTCCTGATGAGTATTTCGATCGTTCGAGCCATTAATTTCAACCCATGGAAACTCGCCATGCGTCGCCACCTCAGTGGGCACTCGCGGGAAACGAAGAGTTCCACCCCTCGTCGAATAGGATCATTTATGACATTGAGGTGCTCAAGGAGCTCCTTTTTTGGGACTAGACTCCCTTCGATCTGCCGAACCATTTCGAAGTAAATGATCTCGAAATTCTGCCAGACCCCCTTTAATCGGATATCCTTGAAAGTCTGCCAGACTTCCTCGAATAAGGTATCCTCGAGAAAAACGCGGAGAAGAGGAAAAAGTGCATTAGTGACCAACACCAGAGCAACATGGCCCGCCCTCTCCAAGAGTGACCGATTTACAGACTTCAGGCGCCCCCTCCATCGCTCGAGTAGCCCCCATCATTTTTGGTCGTCCGCGCCTGAATCCACAGTTACTGTATGGACCAAGTAAATTGTCATGAATCCTCGGCAACACCGAGTGATCTCCAAACCTTGGCAGGGCCAAGTAAACTATCAAAAATCCTCGGCAATAATCTCTGAGACCAGGTCGCTAGGCCTCACCATGCTGATTGGTTGAAAGAAATACCGAGCGACGTTGCAAAGGAGGTAGGGGAACAGGATTCTCCAAGAAGGAACGAAAGGGCGCTGCGAATGGGAATGACATTGTTTTGACTTTGCTTTTTCCCGAAGGAAACCACCTTAAAGAGAAGATAAGGCATCTTGATCAGAACGACCGGAACCACCATTGCAGGCGCCATGAAAATCGGGATTTGCTACGTGGCATTTCCCCAATCGTTGCCCCTAGGAAGCGACAGATCCGTCCCGTAAAGGCAAGGCGGCCGCACAACATTAATTAGGGCATCATTACGTAGGCTGTCAAATCTAAACCCATTCAGATCGTGCCATCGGGAGTTATACTCCCTACGCCCGAACCTACACTTCGAACTAGGGAGTAGGGGGCATGTGTTGAGGGGTAAAATCGCCGTTGCACTAATAATCGTGCAAGGGGCTAGGATCAACCCCTGACTCCCACTTACTGTGAAATACTCGCTAGAGATGAATCAGCCTCAGTGGATCGGGGCGCCTTAGCCCCCCAGCGAGCCAAGGACTCCCAAAGCGCGGGTCACATCTCTCGGCCTCAGTCGAGCTGTAACATCTGTCGACCTCAGCCGAGCTATAACGTCCCTCTTAGCCTCAGCCGAGTTATAACACCTCCTTTGGCCTCAACCGAGTTATAACATATCTCTCGGCCTCAGCCGAGCTATCCCCATCTCTCGGCCTCAACCGAGCTATCCCTGTCTCTCGGCCTCATCCGAGCTACCCCTATCTCTTGGCCTCAGCCAAGCTGTTCCTATCTCTCAGACTCAGCCGATCCATTCCTATCCATTGTGCCTCGCCAGCCGAGCTATCCTTATGCCCTGGCCAGACTCAGGCATTCAAGCACCTCTACGGAATCCGATGTGGGAGAGTTCAAACAAAAATCATATCCAAGAGTGGCCTAGAGCCCTAGAGCCTACACCGTCTCTGAATCCCAAGACATCAACCAGCTCTCCCAGCCGTCGATCCTCTAACTAACAAGATATAAATCTTACTGACTTCATAACAAACTGGATTAGAATCCTAACAGCTTTCGAACCCACGACGCCCCCAAAGAATCAGATGATCCTCTATAAATAGAACCGTCTCTCGGCTTCTCAGGTATGCGCACTTGCTTACTAGCCTACTCTCCTTCTACCTCTGCTCACCCCCTTTCCGTCATTAATGCTATGCTCGGAGCTCTCGAGAGGCCACCCCAGGAGAGACTCTTCAGCGAGAGCCTTCTCCTCACATTTGTTGATTGCCGATCCCAGCTGACTTGAGCGTCGGAGGGTCTTCCGCGGAGGGCCACCCCCAACGCCTCTGTGTGAGGACTGTTTTGCAGGTCCATCCAGGAGGGAGCCCATCTTGAAGTCCGATCGCGCCCGAGTCGGAGGACAGATTTCAGCAGCAACACTTACCAAGTTTTTATGGTGAGTTTTTCCAATTGTCCTCGTCTCTCTTTGGAATTCTCTCTCCCCCTCATCCGCCAGCTTCTCAAGCCTTTTAACCGCAATTAATTTTTCACCACCAGACAAAGTCCCCTTAAAGACTGCTCCAAAGGCTCCCTTACCTATCTCATCCTTGAAATCATCTGTGGTTTCCCTCAACTCACGGTAAGAAAAGGATCTGGGTGCTATTTCGTCCACCAGATCATCTGGCTCTTTATTTCTCTCCATTCTTCTGTACCTTCCGGCTTGACGCCTATAAGCAAAGAAAATTAAAACGGCAAAGGTGGAAGCTATACCAGCAATAACAGCCACTGGCACGATCAAAATCTTAGCGCTGTTCTCTTTCTTAATGGGAACTGCAGCACCAGAACTCTCTGTTGTTCCTTTAACCTGCTTGATGAATGTGGTGGTGGTGCCACTGCTGTCTCTCCTCCCATATCTTAATGGAAATTTCTGTTTACTGCATGTGTTGTCTGGAAGAAACAGAGCGGCATAACAATTGCAATCTTTCCGGCAGGCCTCACTGCAACCGTCCTTACTTGTCGCGGAGATTACTGCAGTATAGGGATCGTCCGTCCATGTTACGTCCTCCAAAGCAGACATGTATGTCGTGTTATCATTGCCGGAGTCGCAAGCTGCAGCGATCATGAAGTTCATTCTGCATCCGTTCGATGTATTATTAGGATAAAGATAATCAAAACCAGGCAAACATAAGCATACCGCTGTTGTTCCATTTGTGGATTTGCAGTAGCTGTTCATGCCACAGATTCCATTGACCTCGCAGTTATCTGAGAAACTTGGGATTCCATCTAAAACTGCTTCGTGGTTTGACTCGAAATCGTGGGAATATAACCGGAAGATCCCATCCACGCCAAACGTTGCACGATAAACTGCCGTTGTCTTGCTGCTGTTACCGCTTGTTAGATTGTGCGTGTCTGTGAGATTGACACCGACCAGGTACAGCCAACCATTATCATCGAGATGTAAGCTGCTGTAGCTTTGTCCATTTGTTCTGGAGTCCCAGTAAGAATCATATGAAAGTTGTGGTGATTCCTTCGGATACAGAACGAGGTTTCCATCAGACCGCATGGCGAGAAGAAACCTCCCACTTGAGTGATCGGTTTTTGACACGCTGGAAACGAGCTCATGTCCAGAGTACAGCGCCTGCCTGCCATGATGGTGTCAGTTGGATTGTCGAAGCTTTTCCAAATGATATTCGACTGGGAGTCGTAGATGACAAAGTTCCCCGAATCAAGCATGGAAGCAGATCGAGTAAGCATAGGTGCCGGTGGGAATCTGGCTGTAGGCGAGTCTCCCGTCAATATGGAGTCTATTGGCCTGGGTGCTAATTAATGCGTCCACTCGGAATCCGAAGAGTTCCATAAGTGGGGGACTCTTCAGAATAGGAGCAGACTCTTCGGAAGATAAGCCACGGGCTTATCCGTCTGTGTGAGCCCTCTTTAAATTGTGAGACCGAATGTGTCTTCTGAGAGGGAAGTCTTCGGAGAGGAAAGGTGTTCTGAGAGGACACAAAGGCTCTTCCTCCTCTTTCCTACGGCACCGCGGCTTAGGAGTGTGGATGCATTGAGGACTCTGGTAGCCCTCGACGGCCGACGATCCCGTTTTCGCTGCTGTTTCCGCTGCTGCCAATATTGAGGTATGTCCTTTATCTTTGGCACCTTCAACGGTACCTTCAATTGGTATCAGAACGGTTTTGGTCGTCACCATACTTTGAACGGTGGCCGATGTGAGGAAGGCGGAGGAGCTGGCAACGATGGTTGCACGCTGCCTATCTCCTAAGCCTTTGATTCCACAGATGGCGCTCTACCATTCTGCACAAAAAAAAAAAAAAGGATAAAAAGCACTGCTTGCATTTTTCGGAGAACAGGCGTCCAAACCTCTCGCGCTGAGTTACGAGATTTAATGAATCAAAGGTTTTCCATTCCTTCCTTCGTTGGAAAGAAAGGATCGAGAGATTTAATGAATCAAATTCATTTTGTCCTTTCAAGAGTATCGTTTTTCCTCCCATTAAAGAATCCGAAAGGCCATCCACTTTTTAACATGCGGACTGCTTTCGTTTTTCAAGAACTTTTGGTCTCGCGGCCAAGGGAGCCGCAGCGCACACACACAGAGAACAATAAATATGCAGAAAAATTAAACCAAAGCCAGCTAGACGCAAATCCGACCCATTCTGGCCCCACCTACCTGCCGTGGATGGGCCCAGCTTACAGCTTAGTAATTATGATGCACTAAGTTAATCTTCATTAAAGAATGTAACATCACCCAGCTGCCACGAATGGGACTCTCCCTTGTCCCTGAGAGCGTCTATATGCACCCCAATTGCAGTTTTTTATGCACAGTTACAATCATATTTATTTCCGATAAATATTTCTGTATGCATAATTTATTTATGCTTAGTGTATAAATTTATTTATGCCTAGTGTATAAATGTGTTTTATGCATTTTTTTCTGCTTGGCATAATATACTAATTTATGCATTAGGGGTGTTTGTTTTCTGCATGTATATTTATGCTTGGTGCATAAAATATATATATGTTGTTTTTTAGTTGACATGCGAATTTGTTCCAAAATTTAAAAAGTGGATTACATAGATATGTTCTATGGAAACTTATCAGATTCTATGTTCCATCTTATTGAATGAGTGATGATTATGAGCATAGCGAAATTTTCGATCTCATTCATAAGATAGAACATTTGAAATCTGATTTTTTTCCTCACTAACAGTAACATATGTGCCTGATGTCCATACCTTGCTTGACCAACAGAGAGTGATGGCCTCCAAATCTGTTATTACTGATCTCAACAAAGGTGAGAAGCTAGATGGACAAAACTATGACATGTGGCATAGGAAAATCCAATACCTGCTGAATGACTTAGAAGTCTTGGAAACCCTGACAACTTGTATGACACCACCAGCGCCTGGCACTACTGAGCAACATCGCCTTGATCGGGAAGCCTATGACAATTGGGTCAAGAAAGATCGTTATGCACGCTTTACTATGTTGAGCAGCATGCACAATGATCTTATTGGCAATTTTGAGCATTGCCAGACTGCTCAGGATATGTGGAACCAGCTCAAGATAAGGTTTGGTCAAACTTCGGCGACAAGGCTACGTGCCTTGAACCTTAGATTCATTCAGTATGTCAAGGATCCCGATCATTCCATGTCGACCCACCTTCGTGTGATGGGAAACATGATTAGGGATATGAAGGCTGCTGGAGTTGAACTTACTGATGAGCAACAGGTCCTAGCAGTGATTCATTCACTACCTGACCCTCAGTGGAGTCAGATGAAGCTCTTGATGACTCATAGTGAGCACATCAAGACTTTTGAGGATATTGCTCGTCACCTTGAGCTAGTGGCTGATCGAATTGAGACTTCCCTTCCTTCGGCCTATGTGGTTACTGATGGGTCTTCGAGGCCCAAGAACAAACAGAAGGTAAAGGCACGTAACAGAAGTGCTCAGGGATATAAAGGGAAAAATGTGGCCAAACCTAAGAGAGGACGTCGAGGGGGCAAGAGAGATGTGACAAAGATTAAGTGCTACAACTGTGGAGCAAAAGGCCACTTTGCTTGTGATTGCACTGAGCCAAAGAAGATTCAGGAGCGAACAAACATATAGTGCGAGATCGAGCTGGGTTTGTGGATTTTCATCGGATACCTATCAATACCCAGTTTGTCATGCTTGGGAATGGTCTGCGTGAGCAGGTTTTGGAAGTAGGAGCATATTGTGTTACGCTTCGTGGTGGACATGTGTTGATCCTACATGACGTTTTGTATGTTCCAACTATCCAGTGTAATCTTTGTTCTGTTCTTGCCCTGTTGACACTTGGTTACACTTTTAATTTTTCTGGTGACTGTATGTCAGTCTATCTTGATGGTGTTTTATCTTTTTGTGGATATTTGTCACAAGGTTTCTTTAGACTGGATGTTGAAATGAGTGCTTATTATCCCTCTTTCTCTTGTGCTTCTATTCCTGCCAATGATAGTTTTCTGTGGCATGCCCGACTTGGTCATGTGGGCCAAGATCGGATGGAAAGAATGGCTAAAGCTGGGCTATTGGGCCCTCTTACCAAGATAAGTCTACCTGTGTGTGAGTCTTGTCTAGCAGGAAAGGCAACAAGAAAGCCTTTTGGTAAGGCTTCTAGGGCCTCTCATCCATTAGAGCTAGTTCACTCCGATATCTGTGGACCCATGAGTGTCAAGGCGCGACATGGCGCTTCCTATTTCCTCACATTTATAGATGATTTTTCGCGATTCGGGTATGTATACCTGATTTCCCACCGCTATGAAGCGCTGAATTGTTTCAGACGATTTTTAGCTGAGGTAGAAAATCAAAAGGAGAGGTCTTTGAAGACTCTCCGGACTGATAGAGGTCGCGAATATCTATCTGAGTAATTCCAGCGGCTCTGTGAGGAAAAGGGGATACGCAGGCAGCTTACCATTCCTGGGACACCGCAACAGAATGGTGTTGCCGAGCGTCGCAACAGGACTTTACTAGACATGGTTAGGTCGATGATGGCGCAAGCAAATCTTTCGATTAGTTTCTGGGGCGATGCGTTGTTGACTGCTGCCTACATCCTTAACCGTGTACCTAGTAAAACGGTATCCTCCACTCCATATGAGCTATGGCATAGCATGCGACCCTCTGTGGATCATTTGTGCCCTTGGGGCTCAGCAGGATTTGTTCACAATGCCTCCCATAAGTTGGGAAAGCTGGGTCCTAAAGCCAGCAAAAAGGTGTTCATCCGGTACCCTGAGAATTCGAAGGGTTACGTGATGTATGGAGCACATCCTGATGGAGGGTTGACTGAAGTGGAGTCCAGAGACGTGGATTTTCTAGAGAATGAATTCCCGAGTATTGGTGAAATTAGAAAGGACCTGTCCCTGTATGAGTTACAGGAGGACCTTCCCACTATCTCTGGCGAGGGAGGAGATTTTCCACCTATCTCAGAGATCGCCACAGATAGTGGGAATGCTAGGCCCAGTGGGAGTGTCGCACCAGACAGAAGGAGCGCACAAGCTGAGCCTAGTAGGAGCTCACCTATGAGGGTTGATGCACCATCTGCTGAGCCTAGTAGGAGCTCACCTATGAGGGTTGATGCACCATCTGCTGAGCCTAGTAGGAGCTCACCTATGAGGGTTGATGCACCATCTGAGAGCGGTCTTCAGGGTCCAGATCCACAGTTACGGAGAAGCAAACGTGGTCATATTCCATGACGATATTTTGAAATCAAAGGGAATGTGTTTCTCTGCACTTCGTTGGATCCAGATGAGCAGATGGAGGGTATAGATTTTGAGGATACATTTTCTCCTGTGGTGAGATTTGCCTCCATTCGCCTGATCCTAGCTATTGTAGCCCATTTAGATTTGGAGCTACAACAAATGGATGTTAAAACAGCGTTTCTTAATGGATGCTTGGATGAAGAGATCTATATGGATTAACCCTTGGGCTTTGTGACCAAAGGACAGGAGGGCAAAGTGTGCCGCCTTAGAAGATCCATATATGGTCTCAAGCAGTCATCTAGGCAATGGTACCTCAAGTTTCATGAAGCCATTACATCGATTGGCTTAGATATGATTGAGGAAGACCACTATGTATACATTAAGAAATCAGAAGATGGGATTCTGATCTTGGCGTTGTATGTAGATGATATCCTAATTGCTGGGAGTTCTATTGGTGTGATCAATGCCACTAAGGAGTGGCTGTCCTCTGTCTTTGAGATGAAGGATATGGGTGAGGTGATTTTTGTGCTGGGAGTGAGGATCCTAAGGAATCGTGCTAAGAGGTTTCTTGGTTTGTCACAAGAAACGTATATTGAGAAAGTCTTAGAACGATTCCGAATGCACTATTCTAAACCCGTTGATACCCCAATAGAGAAGGGCTGTACTTTAAGCATCGATCAGTGCCCTAAAACTGATGAGGAGAGGGAAAAGATGAGCAGGATCCCCTATGCTAGTGCAGTAGGGAGCTTGATGTACGCTATGTTGTGTACTTGCCCTGACATTTGCTTTGCAGTCGGCTTGGTTAGCCGATATCAAAGTAATCCAGGACTTGCTCATTGGGTTGCAGTTAAAAGGATTTTTCGTTACCTTCGCGGTACTGCCAATCTCACCCTATGCTATCAGGGTGGAGATTTGAGATTAAAGGGTTTTTGTGACTCTGATTGGGCTGGTGATAGAGATGAGCGTAGATCTACCACCGGATATGTGTTTATTTTTGGAGGTGGAGCTGTCACTTGGTGCAGTAAGAAACAAAGCTGTACCGCCCTGTCCACCATGGAAGCCGAATATATTGCTTGTTCGGCTGCTGTCCAGGAGGCTATATGGCTAAGGAGGTTCTTGAGGTGATTTGAGATATCTGCTACTCCACATGAGGCTATTCAGATCAGTTCTGACAGTATGGCAGTATTACAATATGCTAAGGATCCTAAGTACCATGGAAGGACCAAGCATATTGACATCAGATATCACTTCATTAGAGACATGGTCAAGCAAGGAGAAGTTATCCTACAGCATATCTCCACCGGCAGGATGCTGGCTGATCCTCTGACGAAGCCTATTCCTAGGGATGTGTTCCAGGCTCATGTGAGGGGTCTAGGTCTGTATAGAGTGTGACAGACTGTGATATGTTTCAGACTTATATAGGAGTTTGTGTCTATTTTTTGTCAGACAGGGATTGTATGGACATCAATGACTATGTGTTAAAGTTTATGAAATGTTTATTTTCATTATTATGATGAGTTCATATTTATAGGCACATATGTGTATAAATGTCACAGGCTTAGATCAGCCCACTCACACGGGTGATCGCCCTGACACTTTGTAGTGGGCAGGATGAGACTAATGTAGCCATTATAGATGCTTGAGTAGCAATGCATGAGTTGCATAATGCATAAGTTACAAAATGGGCTACATATATTATAACTGAATAGATTATAATAATAGTCGCCTCAGTATGGACTGAGATGAGACTCAGGAGAGTCGAGTATGATGAACAATGCATATATAATGTATGCATTTTGATATGTCAACTAAATCGTACTAAGCCTGTTGTAGCCGAACTAGGAGCATTAGTGAATGCTCGAGTCAAGCAACTTTGTGATGCTTGGACTTGTGTTCGTACGGTGTTTGAGTATGACATGGCCCATTGAGTGGGAGCTCCACCGTAACATGTATTATGTTACATGTGCTTAAGACGACCTTGTAAGGAGTAACGTGATATATACCCTCTCCGTTACTGTGTGAGCCTTACAACTATGTTGTGTCCTTGGACTTGAACCTATATCATGAAGTTGGAGTTCAGGTTGACTTCCTTAGCCTTATCCTCCAGGGTCATGGAATTGATACGGCCACATGAGACAATCCTAGGAAGTCAATTGGATAAAGATGGACTGGTATGAGTGTTCAAGGAAGATTATTCGTGACCACATCTTATGTTTGTGATCCATTGCCCGGGCAATCATGTGTATGAGTTGCATATGATTATGGATACTAACATTATGACTTTGTGTTTTTCAAGTACTGCTCAGGGTAGATCTCTTGAGGGATTGAGAGTACTTGATCAGGTGTGATCGAATTATCTAGGACACAGACGGTATTGGATTATATTCTAGTTCACTGCGTTAGTTATTTATTAACTTAATGCAGTTTATCCACTATGTGTCACTGTGTGTGAGTTTCGTCGGGTCGCACACCCCACCGCACTGCATGTTGAGAGAAAAGAGGTTATTATGTTCCTGTGTGGACGAGTGGGAGATTGTTGGCCTGGGTGCTAATTAATGCGTCCACTCGGAATCCGAAGAGTCCCATAAGTGGGGGACTCTTCAGAATAGGAGCAGACTCTTCGGAAGATAAGCCACGGGCTTATCCGTCTGTGTGAGCCCTCTTTAAAATGTGAGACCGAAGGTGTCTTATGAGAGGGAAGTCTTCGGAGAGGAAAGGTGTTCTGAGAGAAGGACACAAAGGCTCTTCCTCCTCTTTCCTACGGCACCGCGGCTTAGGGGTGTGGATGCATTGAGGACTCTGGTAGCCCTCGACGGCCGACGATCCCGTTTCCGCTGCTGTTTCCGCTGCTGCCAATATTGAGGTATGTCCTTTATCTTTGGCACCTTCAATGGTACCTTCAGAGTCCTTCAGTAGTTAGCGTTAATACAGCATCTTTGGTCACCGGTGGATCATCTCAGATTGCCGTCCATATGACAGTGGTGTTTCCTGAAGATCCCCGGAGCCATATTCCGACGGAGAAGCCGGTACCGTCTGGGTAGAATCCAAAGGCGAAACGTCCCTTCGGTGAGAGCAATGATGATGTAATTTCGGTGGAGGGACGGAGAGACTCGTCCAAGCTCATGTTGGACTGCCTTGATTGAGCTGCTCCCAGTGCAAATGCTAGAGAGAAGATTGAGAGGAACAACATGTAGGATTTTGCTGAAGCCATTAGAGAAAATGGCCAAGAAAGGTGATTGCAAGGACTAGCTTGCAAGCATTCTCAGCTATATATGTTCTTTTGTGGACTGATAGCATGTAATTGAGAGGAACAAAAGGAACTGGTAGTGACTCGGTCATAAGAATGAGAGTCCTTGGGTTGGCCAGAAATAAACGCAACGACTCCATGGCTGCGGTTTTTGGGCTTTTGTGGGCTAATTAATTGAGAGGAACAAAAGGAACGGGGAAAGTCTTTGTACACTGCCTCTTGCACCAGCTGATAGGGGTACAACTCGAGCTCATGATACTTGAGTTTTTTTCAATCCTAACCCTAATCCTATTTATAAAATATCAATCCTAATCCTATTTATAGAATCTCAACCCTAATCCTATTTTTAAAAATCGTGTTCGAATTGAGTTTTGAGTTGAAATTTGGGTTGATAGGAAAAAAAAAATAAAATGCTTTTTTCAAAGTAAATAAATACCGAATTATGGAGCCCAGAGACAAAAAAATAAAATCCCTTGACGAACGTGATAGACTTAATTTAAATATATTGATCCCTATCATATATGCGGAAATATGGGGCCAATATATTTATCCTAAATAATAAAGGAAAGATCGATAAATACTTCCAACCATTGCTGTTGATTTTCTTCCAGATGAGGATAAGGATCTTCCACACCTTGCGGTCTCTCTCAGCGATGGTGTAAACTTTCTCAATAAGACCAGGCGTAGGGACCTAACCATTTTATAAACCTTTATGACTTATCTGTCCATCACAGAGGGCGCCACTTTAGACGGATATGGTTGAGGGATTCTTATCTCAATCGTGAATTCAAAATTTGAATTCACGTAATCCCTCAAGATCAGAATATAGGACCACCTTAGTCGTATCTGACCGATACACTTAATGGAGAAAAACCAACATTCTTCCACTTGATCCATATATTCTATTACTATAGTAAGAAACAGAATACATGAATTATGGCAATAGGTCCTCTTAAAATCGAGTATTATTTACCATGTATCACTATGTATTATATTTCCCAAACATAAACCCATATAACTTAATGAATAAACCCCATGTTTATTCTAGGTCCAACTTAATGATGCTCATCACAAATAAATGTGTACACTAAATAACTGAATATAAAAAACATCACAACCATAAAAGAGTTTCATTAATTATAAAATTCATCATTACAATGAATTAAATAAAATAACCAAGACCCATACGGTCTACATGATCACTAAACTTCTGTAGTGGCATGCCTTTAGTCAAGGGATTAGCTATCATCAACTCAGTGCTCACATGCTCTATAACCACTGTCTTTTCTTTAACACGTTCTCGTATGGCTAAATATTTGATGTCGATGTGCTTGCTTTGACTACCACTCTTGTTGTTTTTAGCCATAAACACTACAACTGAATTGTCACAATAAATCTTCAATGGCTTAAATATAGAATCCACAATTCTAAGCCCAGAAATGAAACTCTTCAACCATACACCATGCGAAGTAGCCTCAAAACATGATACAAACTCGGCTTCCATGGTGGAAGTAGCAGTCAAAGTCTGCTAGGTGCTCCTCCAAGATACAGCTCCACCAGCAAACATAAATATGTATCCAGATGTTGACTTCCGAGAATCAACACAGCCAGCAAAGTTAGCATCAGAGTAGCCAATTACTTTCAAGTTTTCAGTCCATCTGAACATAAGCATGTAGTCCTTGGTACCCTAAAGATACCTCATCACCTTCTTAGCAGCTCTCCAGTGGTCTAAACCTGGATTACTCTGATATCTCCCAAACATCCCAACTGTAAATGCTATGTCAGGCCTTGTACAGACCTGAGCATACATCAAGCTACCAACAGCTGAGGCATATGGAGTGTTTTTCATTTCTTTCCTCTTAAAGTCATTCCTTGGGCACTGACTCAAATTGAATCTATCACCCTTGACTATGGGAGCTATACTCGGTGAACAATTTTTCATCCAAAATCTCTCTAAAATTTTATTGATATAGGTTTCTTGAAATAGACCTAAAATACCTCGAAGTCTGTCTCTTTGAATGTTATTGCCAATGACATAAGAGGCATCACCCATATCTTTCATATCAAAATTCTCAGAGAGAAATTGTTTCACCTCATGTAACATACCTTTGTCATTGGTTGCAAGTAAAATATCATCTACATATAGGATTAGAAAATAAATTTTACTCCCACTGACCTTCTGGTATATACATTGATCCATGATGTTCTCTACAAATCCAAATGAAGAAATCACATCATAAAATTTTAAGTACCATTGCCGAGAGGCTTGTTTCAATCCATATATTGATCTCTTAAGCTTGCATAATAATTGCTCATTATTACTAGAGGAAAAACCTTCAGGTTGTTTCATATAAATCTCTTCCTCTAGATCTCCATTGAGAAATGCAGTTTTCACATCCATTTGTTGCGACTCTAAATTAAAATGCGCAACAAGTGCCATGATAATGCGGAAGGAATCTTTCTTAGATACATGATAAAATGTCTCTTGTAATCAATTCCCTCCCTTTGAGTGAATCCCTTAGCAACGAGTCTTGCCTTATATCGCTCAATGTTGCCTAACGAGTCTTTCTTGGTCTTAAAGACCCATTTACAGCCAACGGCTTTTGCTCCATCAGGCAACTCAACAAGATCCTAGACTCCATTAAATGCCATAGAATTCATCTCATCTTTCATAGCATCATACCATAAATTAGATTCCTTACTGATGACGCCCAATCACCGATCCTGAACATCGGGAACGGAGTGCTTCTCCAACCTTCGCTTCACCGGGTTGCCCGCAAAGAAGTCCCAAGACTGGGAGGATTCTTCGGTGGGACCCTCCGACGCCCAAGTTAGCGACTGAGGTCACAGCTGAAAAGGGGGCTCGAATAAGCCCTTTTTGGTGTGGAAAAAGAGATCAATCTGATGCCACGAGATCACCCCCCTCGAACGTCCGCGAGCGTCGGTTACCTTCTCCAGTGAGCCCGGGATCTTCTGGCGAGCTTCTCATATCCGAAAGCCTGCAAAAAGTCTCGAGGGCTGGAGATTCCTGCGGGGACCCTCCGATGCTCAAGTCAGTGCTCTGGGCAACAGCCGTGAGCTTGAGAAAGCTCAAAAGAGAAAGAGAGAGAGGCTTAGAGAAGAGCTCTCTGTGAGCAAGAATGAGCGTTTAAGAGTATTATTGTGGTTATCAGTTCTTAGTTCAGTTTAGTTCAGTTCAGTTACCTGGTCGGGGGTCCCTCTTACCCATTTTATATGTGCTTAGAGTTTGTCTGGCCTGACTAGTTGAGGCCTTGTAATGATGACCTTAATGGGTGAAGTGTCAGAGCTGATGTCTGTGAGGCATGGGGTTCTACCACTTGTCAGAGAATTTAAGGTGATGGCAGCAATGGCAGAGCTTGCTTCCTTCTTTGATATATCAGGACTACAGGTCAAGTCCCATCAAAGTGGGTGGCTGCAGCTGGTTGGTGGGTCCTATCCCATCGGAGAGGGGAAAGCCGAGGCCGAGAAGGGCCGGCCAGGATGGCCGGGGATGACTCGGCAGGCCTGAAGACGCCGGGGCCGAGAGGGGCCGGCCAAGGATGGCCGGGGCCGACTCGGTGGGCACAGAGATGCCGGGACCGGCTGGGAAGTGCCGGGGCCGGCCGGAAGGGGCTAGGGCCGCCTAGCTTGGATACTCCGAGGGCCAGCTAGCTTGGACACGCCGAGGGGGCCGGCTAGGAAAGTGTCGGGCCGCTTGGGAAGGTGCCGAGGCCGCCTAGCTTGGACACGCCGGGGGCTGGCTAGGAAAGTGCTGGGGCCGGCTGGGAGGTGCTAGGGCCGCCTAGCTTGGACACGCCGGGGGCCGGCTAGGAAAGTGCTGGGCCGCTTGGGAAGGTACCGGGGCCACCTAGCTTGGACACACCGGGGGCCGGCTAGCTTGGACACGCCGGGGGCCGGCTAGGAAAGTACTGGGCCGCTTGGCTTGGACACGCCGGGGGCCGGCTAGGGAAGTGTCGGGCCGCTGGGAGGTGCCGGGGCCGCCTAGCTTGGACACGCTGGGGGCCGGCTAGGAAAGTGCCAGGGCCGGCTGGGAGGTACCGGGGCCGCCTAGCTTGGACACGCCGAGGACAGCTAGGAAAGTACTGGGCCGCTGAGAGGTGCTGGGACCGCCTAGCTTGGACACGCGGGGGGCCGGCTAGGAAAGTGTCGGACCGCTGGGAGGTGCCGGGCCGCCTAGCTTGGACACGCCGGGGGCCGGCTAGGAAAGTGTCGGGGCCGGCTGCAAGGTGCCGGGGCCACCTAGCTTGGACACGCCGGGGCCGGCTAGGAAAGTGTCGGGCCGCTGGGAGGTGCTAGGGCCGCCTAGCTTGGACACGCCGGGGGCCGGCTAGGAAAGTGTCGGGGCCGGCTGGGAGGTACCAGGGCCGCCTAGCTTGGACATGCCGAGGGCCGGCTAAGAAAGTGTCGGGCCGCTGGGAGGTGCCGGGGCCGCCTAGCTTGGACACGCCGAGGGCCGGCTAGGAAAGTACCGGGCCGCTTAGCTTAGACACGCCGGGGGCCGGCCATGGAGCTATCGGTCATGGAGCTGTCGGCCTTAGAGCTGCCGGCCTTGGAGCTGTCGGCCATGGAGCTTAGAGCAATTGGGTGCGCGTGACTTTATGAGGCCATAAATGCCATCGTGGCCGAAGGGCCCTTTGGAGGCCAAAGGGGGGCTCCGTCGGTTTTCTTCCTTCATGGGTCTCTAACGGCGTTGGATCAGCCACATCACTTACAATTCATGGCTTGTGAAAACGTTTTAGGATCATTTTCAACTCCAATATTATAGTCCGACTCTTGAAGATACACAATATAGTTACTAAAATTGCTGATTTCTTTTCTCTTGTAAATCTTCTTAATGTTGTAACAACCTCCTCTAGAGGAGTTGATTGTTCAACTATCTCTGGTAACTCATGAGAGACTGGATCTACTAGTTCATTATCAGCAAATTGTGGAATTTCAACGACTGGTTGTATAATGCCCGTTTGATCTTAAGGTGCACTATGAACGATAATCAGTCTGTCACTTGAAGTGGAAGGTTGAGCATCAGAATGCTCCCTTTCAGGAATCATGCTCTGCAATTGATCACTCCCACTGATCAAGTCATGCTCAAGAAATTTGGCATTTCTCGATTCCACAATCCTAGTTGTATGAGATGGACAGTAAAATCTATATCCCTTGGACCTCTCGGCGTATCCAACAAAATACCCACTAATGGTCCTAGGGTCCAACTTTTTCTCTTGTGGATTGTATACTCTCACTTCACATGGACATCCCCATACGCGTACATATCGCAAACTTGGTTTCCAACCTTTAAATAACTCAAATGGCATTTTAGAAATAGCCTTGGTTGAAACTCGATTTAATATGTACACAGCCATCTTGAGAGCTTCTATCCACAAGGACTTAGGTAGTTTGGAGCTACTAATCATGCTCCTCACCATGTCCATCAATGTTCGGTTCCTTCTTTCTACTACACCATTCTAATGAGGTGAGCCAGGTAAACTGTATTGGGCAACAATCCCATGTTCTTAATTGAAGGAACTTCGCAAATGGACCAGGCATTTGTCCATCTTCTGTGTATCTCCCATAATACTCACCTCCTCTATCAGATCTCACAATTTTGATTTGCTTTCCACATTGCGTCTCTACTTCTGCCTTGAACACCTTAAAGGCATCTAATGCTTCGTTCTTATTATGAAGCAAGTAGAGATACATAAATCGTGAGTAATCATCAATGAAGCAAATAAAGTATTTCGGACCATGAAAATCCATATTCGGACAACAAATATCCGTGTGTATGATCTCTAATAGGTCTGAAATCCTCTTGGCACCTTTCTTTGACTTATTGGTCTGCTTGCCCTTAATGCAGTCCACACAAGTATCAAAGTCAGTAAAGTCCAAAGTATTGAGTACTCCTTCATTCACTAACCTCTTGATTCTATCTATGAAGATATGTCCCAATCTCCGATGCCACAACATAGAAGAGTTATCATTTACAACACATCTTTTCATGCCAGCCCTAACATGCATCACATTATGAGTGGTATCATTTTGCAAATTAATATAGAAAAGACCATCAGACAAGTATAATTCCCAACAAGTTCAGATTTATAATATAAACTAGAAGAAGCATCTGAAAAGTTGAAAGAATAACCTAAAGGTACAAGTCTTGAAACTGAAATTAAATTTCTAGAAAAACTAGGTACATAAAATGTTCTTTCCAAATTTAAAACAAAACCACTACTAAGAACTAAAGTGCATGTCCCTATAGCTTCCACATGTGAGTGCATCTTATTTCCTGAAGAGATATACTGCTCACTTCCCACTGGCTTCCTTAAGTTTTGCATACCCTGCAAAGTATTGCAAATATGGATTGTAGAACCAGAATCAATCCACCATGTGTTATAAATAACATTAGCCATATTAGATTCATAACAGACAAGTGAGATTGTTTTACCTTTCTTTTCAAGCCAAGTATTGAACTTGATGCAATCCTTCTTCATGTGTCCCTTCTTCTTACAGAAGAAACACTTGGATTCCTTCTTAATATTAGATTGGGATTGTATTTTACTTTTACCCTTCTTCTTGGCCCGTGCCCGATCCTTTCCATTTGTGTCAGCATTGCACCTTCACCCAATTCCATCAATAGTCTACCCTCTTCTTGAACACACATGGCCAAAAGTTCATTGATTGGCATTTTTCCTTATGTGTGTTATAAGATATCTTAAATGGTCCATACTGCTATGGAAGAGTATTTAAAATATAGTGCACCAAAAGAACTCAGACATTTCAACCTCAAGAGTCTTCAGTTGAGCTGCAATGTCCCTCATTTGCATAATGTACTCACGCACACCTCTTACTCCAGTGAGGCTCAGGGATGACAACTTCAATATTAGGGTATTGGCAAGAGCTTTATCCGAAGTACTAAATTGCTCATCAATGGCCTTTAGTAGCTCCCTGACATTCTCATGCTTATCAACTGAACCACGTATACCAACAGAGATTTTTGTCTTTATGAACATTGTACTCAAGCGATTGGATCGCTCCCAACGTTCATAAATCGCAATCTCATTAGGAGTGCTGGTCTGAGTTACTGAAGGTGGTTCATCCTTCCTTATAGCATAATCAATGTCCATCCAGCCCAGATGAAGGAGAATTCTCTCCTTCCAAACCTTATAGTTATCACCCCTCAATTCAGGTATGTCCCATTTTATATCAGAGAAATTTACAGGTTGCATAACTGCAAAATTTAAACATACATGCTTATTATAAAAATTGAGGCTAATAAAATGCTTTACCAATGTAAATTATGCATTTAAAAACCAGTGAATCTACTGACATAAAACTTGCTTGTGGGCTAAAGCTCTAATTCAATTAGATTCACTTAAGTCTGTATGATAAAACTATCAAATTATGTTCATTCTTTCTAATTTCTATGGGTAGA
Source organism: Calamus simplicifolius (assembly GCA_900491605.1). Classification (NCBI taxonomy): domain Eukaryota; kingdom Viridiplantae; phylum Streptophyta; class Magnoliopsida; order Arecales; family Arecaceae; genus Calamus; species Calamus simplicifolius. Next base: position 400,094 of record UESW01004519.1, read on the forward strand.
TTAGAAAAATATAATTTGATATTTTTCTTAATTAATTACATAAATAGTGAATCTGCTGACATAAAACTTGCCTGTGGGCTAAAGCTTTAATTCAATTAGATTCACTTAAGTCTGTATGATAAAACTATCAATATGTTCCTTCTTTCTAATTCCTATGGGTAGATTAGAAAAATATAATTTGACATTTTATCCTAATTAATTATATAAATATAACAAAATTTTCTATGGGATAAATTTTATTATATCCATATAATTAATTACAATTAATATCTATTATTTATGTGATTTATTAACTTTATTATAATTTTGTAATTAAGGATGCTGTGGCTACCCCTCAATTATTCAATTGTATTTATCACTTAGACATTATTTAAATTTTATGCTCAATTATGTCACTTAAGATGCATGCATAATTCACAAAATTTATACACATAAATTCTAAATATAATTGAACATAAATAGGCTAGACTAATAGCCCAACCACTTAATGAACGAGCCAACAGCCCGTCATCCTTACCCAATTTCAATAGCATAATTTAATCAAAAAATCTCTCAATCACCTCAAAAATTTTTCGGATCAGATGTGCCCAGACTGCTACAATCCAGCCTGCTGCAGTTTAGACTGGGCGCACGGCCCAGCTTTGTGGCTGACTCAAGCTGTTGGGCTAGCCAGGCATTGGGCCCAGCACTCCAGCACCTGTCCCAAGTGCTGGCGCCTGGCCCAGGCCGCTGGCTCAGCCAAGCGCTGGGCCAGTGCTGGCTACTAGCCAGCGCTCGCGGCTGGGCGCTGGCAGCAGCCAACGCTTTCCTTTTTTTTAATTCTGTATTGTATGCATATTTTTAGTAAGAGATGTTTTTCATCCGTCCTCATCTCATGCACATATCCGAAGTAAGGAAACCTACGCTTCCTCATCTCATGGTGATGCGAGATATTTGAATTTATCTTTTATTTAAACTATATCCAAAAGGGTGAGATAGATAGGTACATGCCTCATGGCATAAATCTTACTGATCAATCTCTTAAATAAAACTAAATTAAATAAACTGAATATTAAGAGTTTATCATATCTAATGCCCTTTCAGATAATTCTTGATGACCTATTAACTCTTCCAGTACACAGGTAGTTGGGTCAAACGCACCAAGGTACTACAACAGCCTTTCTTATTGGTACGTCCCTAATATCCCTACCGTACGCCCGTTGGATGAAATAATCCAGGGTACTACCAGTAGCCTCCCTTTGGACTATCCCTAAACGAGAGAAATAGAGATCAAGAATACCTTGTCCCTCTTTATCAAATAAATTATATAAAGATTGTATCACAGGGATTTTATCAGATCCGTATATTAATGGAAACAATCCTAACAATCAAGGCAGAGGTATTTTTATAAGCTTTGATACCAAATGATAGACTTAATTTAAATATATTGATCCCTATCATATATGCGGAAATATAGGGCCAATATATTTATCCTAAATAATAAAGGAAAGATCGATAAATACCTCCAGCCATTGCTGTTGATTTTCTTTGAGATGAGGGTAAGGATCTTCCACACCTTGCGGTCTCTCTCAGCGATGGTGTAAACTTTCTCAATGAGACCAGGCGCAGGGACCTACCCGTTTTATAAACCTTTATGCCTTATCTGTCCATCACAGAGGGCGTCGCTTTAAATGGATATGGTTGAGGGATTCTTATCTCAATCGTGAATTGAAAATTTGAATTCACGTAGTCCCTCAAGATCAGAATATAGGACCACCTTAGTCGTATCTGACCGATACACTTAATAGAGAAAAACCAACAGAACGTATAAGCTAGACTCGAGGCTTTAACATTGTATTAAAAAAAAATCTTATTTGAAACAAAGAAGAGGAGGAGGTAACGTAAACAAAGAAGAGAAGGAGGCGGAAAGTGAAACGAAATGTATGGATGGTTCGCCTTTATATTTGTCCTTCTTTTTCTCACATGCGACTGACGGTCTTGCCCTCTTCATCCTCAAGTTGGCATCTCGTTCGACTCGACTAGCGCCCTCAATGCTTCCAAAAATCTAGTGCCGATAAGCTACCCTTTGTTCAGGTAACCTCGGGTTCGGGTTATCTTGGGTTTGGATTACGGTTAACCCGAACCCGGATCAATTACAAATCGGACCGAGTTAAACCTGGATCTTTCGGGTTCGGGCTGGACAAATATGAGTTTAAACACTGCTGTAAATCGGGTTCGGCGGATCGAGTTTAGGTTGAACCCGGTCCAAGTTGTACCTCTATCGGCTGATTCATCCGCGCATGGGCGGGCGGCGTACAAAGACTTTTCCAAGGAACTGGTAACTATTCAGCCAGAAGAACGAGTCCTTGGGTTGATCAGAAGTAAACGCAACGACTCCGTTGGGCTCACGTTCTTCTTCAGAGAATGGGCTGGTGGCGCTATTGCCCTCTACTCGGTGCAAATGCAATTTCTTCATTATTAGCTGGTCTCAAATCTCATGGGGAATTGATTACTTGATGTAGACAAAAGCTTCTAAGCCAGCTTCTAACACACGAGCACAGGAATCTGCTTCGTCTCGACTGTATCTAAGCCAGGCAATTGTTTGTGAATGCTAATGTTTATATGCTCTAATTGAAGCAGCTCTGATTTGATTGCATGGAATTCCCGCATCAGGAGGCAAACTGCAGTTCCAATCTCTGATTAGTCGCTAAAGGTGGAGCATCATTTGAATTAACGGGGCCAAATTCCGACTATATGAGTTATTCCTGATTGGCCTTTTGCTTATTAGATTTTAATAAAAGAAAAAAAAATGGTATTCCAGAGCTGCGCTAACGCAGAGCCGATTCGCACAGTTATCTTGTGAGTTTCACCATTCCCCTCCTAACACACAGCAGTAAATAAACTGGTTGATCGGGAGGTGCTGTATACCACTTCTCTTAATAAAATTAACAACCGTTTCTTTCTTTTTTTGCTGGAAAAATATAACAATAAGTCAATTGTAAGTTTAGATGTGGCACATCCAAAGTACAAGTGAGTCACATAGATTTGAAAGCTTAAGCTACATAAATTCTCATATTTCTAAGTCATTTGGATACCCAAGAATAGAGAGCATATGAGTCATGGGTGTACATGGACTCGAATTTGAGTGCTTTCTTGCATGATTAGAAGAAAGTTTTTTAAGAGAATGTTTAATAATCTAATTGTAGGTTATGGGTCAAGGTCTATGGGATTAGGCTCAAGTTTTCATATCTTAGGGAGTTTGTTAGGAGAAGAAGTTTTATCATGAAAAAAAGAAATAAAGACATTCTCTTTTTTCTTCTATATTCATCTATTTTTTTTCTTCTCTATCTTTTCTTATGCGCCTGATCTCGATGAAAGTTACGTAACAAATGATATCAAAGCGAGCGCTTCGAAAGAGAAAGATAGAAGAAATTAGATCCAGAAATAAAGCCGTCCAAGAAGAGGGTGCTTCCTGCGAGGAGAACGCACAAGTTCTTAGGATCGTGGTCTTCGTGGGAGGAACCAACGTGGTTCGATTCCAGTTAACGGGACGCGTGAAGGGAAGAAGCTCACATGTAGGATAAAATTAAAACTTTGATAGATAGGTACTTGGATAATGCTCAAGAGGAAATGCTTGGAGTGGGAGTAATAGCATTTAGAATCTCATTTCATAAACTTTTCCCACTCACTTAAACTCAATACATTTTGACCTGTTTATAGACATAGAAAGTGCCTATTGAGCTTCTCTCATAAATACATCATAATGTAACCTTTTAGTCTTCCCATGTGACTCTTCGTTTTCATAACTGACTCTTCATTCTTCTAGATATCTCTTAGACTTCCACACTCATTAATGTCACATAGAAAATACAAAAGACACTTAGATTTTCAAAAATACCAAGTTCAAGATGAGCTTGGGATACGAGGAGTCTCTTCAATTTCCAACATCACAAAAGTTTTTTTTTGGAAGAAACCTCTTCATGGAAAAAGGATGTGTGACGTGTGCGTGAAGAGGGAAGAAGAAGAAGAGTTTCACGGAAGAATCCCACGGGAGTTCTCTCAGGTAAACGAAAACAAAGAGTCATGAGAGGGTCAAGGCTTTGGTCAACATGTGCGTGAAGAAGAAAGGCCCTCACATTAATTCCACTCTTCATGGAAAAAGGATGTGTGACGTGTGCGTGAAGAGGGAAGAAGAAGAAGAGTTTCACGGAAGAATCCCACGGGAGTTCTCTCAGGTAAACGAAAACAAAGAGTCATGAGAGGGTCAAGGCTTTGGTCAACATGTGCGTGAAGAAGAAAGGCCCTCACATTAATTCCACGGTTCATTATCCATGTGAAGGAGGTTTTGGTGAGGCATTAATTCCATGGAGGAGGCTTCGTTCCACGAAGTCAGGACAAGAAGCGTGGGATCCGGAAACCAAAGAAAAAACGTCAAAGAAACACGTCCCAGCTTCCTTCTGTGAGAGGACCCCTTCCACGATTCCTTCTGTGAGATCCGAAAGTCAGCGAAAGAAGGCGCGACGTGGGCGTGGGATCCGGAAGCAAGAAGAAAAACAAATAACGGAACCAGGGCGATTTCGTGGAGACGTGAGCGTGAGGATGGTCAAAAGCGACGGAAGCCCAGGAGACGCCCACGTGATCTTTTCTCTCGTACAAACGTGACGTGATGGGAAGCAACTCTTCGATGGATTGCAGGAGGAGATTTCAACTGGAATTTCATTAAATTTAGGTATTTTTTAAATTAATCTTTATGATTACTATTTATGGTCTGATCAACTCTAAGTAGTAGAAGTAAAGTTGAGTTTGAAAAATTTAATGGAAAAGATAGTTTTTCCATATGCAAGATGAGGGTTGAGAATTTATTAGTGCAGATTTTTTTTTTTAGAAGATGTTTGATTGTCTCTTATGAAAAGGGCATGTGCAGAGATAAAAGGGTATCTTGCTGATTCAGCTGTGTACAATGTCCTATATGAAAAGAAACGGAAGGGTCTTTGGGCCAAGTTGCATTCATTATACATGGATAAAAATATGTGTAATAAACTTATGTTGAAGAAACAATTATAAGTCTTCGGATGCAGGAAGGCGAGGATATTTATATTTAGAAGTATGATAGGGTATGCAATGATTTGATGACTCTTGGTGTTAAGATAGAAGAAGAAGATAAATCTCTTCTCTTATTATGTTCATTGCATATGTCTTATGATCCTTTTGTTACTACACTGCTTTATGGAAAAGAAACACTGCTTTATGAAGTATTATGTCTCTGTTGAGATCAGCGAAAAAAGATGATAGGAGAAGGTGTACCTCAGGAGGGCCTCACGGTGGGAGAGAGAACCGGTAGAGGCAAGGAGGTCAGTAAGCACATGGGCCGATTTAGGTCCAAGTCAAAGAAAGGCAAAGGCAAGTTCAAGTGTTACAAGTGTAATGGGATTGGACACATAAAGAGGAATTGTTCTCTTTGCAAGAAACCCCATATGGATTCAGCCTACTCACATCATTATACACCGCATCGGTCCTAATTTGCAGATTATAGAAAAATTGATATGGGGAATGTGACATTAGGGGATAACCATTCTTGTAGGGTAGCAAGAGTTGACGTAGTTAGGATCAAGATGTTTGATGAGGTTGTCAGAACTCTTACTCATGTGAAGCATGTTCCTGACTTGAAAAAGAACCTAGTGTCCTTGGGGTACCTGGAGAGAAATAGATTTGGTTTCAGTTGTCGTTCTGGGAATGGTGTTCTCAACATCATGAAAGGTGTCATGGTTATGATGAGGGGAAAGAGGCTGAAAAATAATTTGTATCAGCTGGTTGGGTCTATGATGTGTAGAGGGTCTGAGACAGCAGCAACAATGCATAGTCAGCAGGATATGTACAATATGTGGCACTACTGTCTTGGTCACATGGGAGAGCGGGCATGAGGGTGCTGATGAAGGATAGGAGGATTCTAGCTTTGGATGAGGGTATTGCAGAGGTCTATGAGCCATGTCCGATGGGCAAGCAACACAAGGTAAAATTTTCTATCAGTTCAGCGCACAGTACAGGTCCCTTGGAGCTAGTACACAGTGATGTTTAGGGTCCAGCTCTAGTTTTAGGCAGTAATGAGGCAAGATATTTCATGACTTTAATTGATGATTTTTCAAGGAAGGTTTGTGTATATTTCTTGAAGGAAAAGTCAAAGGTTTTCTCTAAATTTCAAGCATGGCAGGCTGAGGTGGAGGAGATAAGGAGATATGTAAAGATGGTGCGGTCTGATAATGATGAAGAATTCACAAGTAAGGAGTTTCTGAAATTTTGCACAAACGGAAGCATCAAAAGACAATTTTCAATGGTTAGAACTCCTAAACAAAATGGAGTGGCTGAGAGAATGAACCGAACTCTTATGAAGAAAGCTAGATGTATGATGTTGCAAGTAGGATTACCTAAAATATTTTGGGTGGACACAGTTGACACAACAACCTACTTGGTGTACAGGTCTCCTCATGTCAAGCTTGATGGGAGGTTACCAGAAGATTTGTGGTCTAGTAGATAGGTGGAGCTCAGCCATATCAGAGTTTTTGGATGTACAACATATGTACATGTGGATGCTAGTCAGCGGATTAAGTTGGATGCCAAAGCCTGAAAAATTGTGTTCATTGGATATCCGTGAGGAGTCAAGGGATACAGATTGTGAGATCCCTTGGAGCAGAAGGCCACGATCAGCAAGGATGTAGTTTTTGATGAAAACTCAATCCTCAAGAAGCAGGAGGTGGTGGAGGTTCAGTTGGAGGCCCAGTCGGACGCGGGTGGGCAGTAGGAGGCTCAGCAGAGCGTAGCTGAGCAACTAACCTCTTATGATATTTTACGTTTTGTAGGATCATCAAGAGGACATAAGATTCAGGTGGAGCACACTCCAGATATGTCTTTACATGCGGGGATCAGCTAGATGTATGCTTACGGCAGAGATGAGCAGAGGGAGGAGTTACATCCTGTGATAGGCATCGGCATTGCATTGCATAAGCCAAAGAGGATCATTCGGTAGCCGGAGCGATATAGGTTTGGCGAGACCATGTCATATACATTGGTGGCTGCCAATGGAGGACCAGTTACCTATCAGGAGGCAATGATAAGTTAGGATAGAGATAGATGGGTCCACGCTATGACGTAAGAGATTCAGTCCCTGCAGAAGAATCAGACCTAGCGGTTAGTGTCACTGCCAAGTGGAAAGAAACCCATTGGTTGTAAATGGGTATTTAGTGCAAAAAAAGAGTCACAGAGAAGGAAGGGATCAGGTATAAGCCCAGGTTAGTGGCCAAAGGATTTTCTTAGAAAGAAGGCATTGACTACAATGAGGTATTGTCACTAGTGGTACAATACACATCTATCAGAATGTTGTTGAGCATTGTAGCTGTGCAAAATTTGGAACTAGAGCAGATGGATGTTAGAACGGCCTTCCTTCATGGGGATTTGGAGGAGGAGATTTATATGGAACAGCCATAGGGGTTCATAGAACCGAGATCAGAAAGAAAGGTATGTCATTTGCAGAGATCCTTGTATGGTTTGAAGTAGTCACGTGGTACCTACGGTTTGATACTCTTTTGAGGAGCATCAGCATGTCTAGATGTGAGTATGATTCCTGTGTTTATTTTTAGATTTTAGAAGATAATTCCAGATTATACTTGCTTTTGTATGTGGATGATATATTAATTGTATGCAAAAGTAAAGCTGTTGTAGAGGATCTAAAGGCAGCATTGTCAACTGAGTTTGAAATGAAGGATTTAGGTCCTGCTACACGAATTTTGGGGATAAAAATTTTCAGGGACAGAGACAGGAGGTTGCTTCACTTATCTCAGGGGACTTATATCAGGATGATCTTAGAGAGGTACAATATGAATGGTGTAAAGCCAGCCACATTACTATTGGCCGGTCATATTAAGCTTTCCAAGACTATGTCACCGAGTTCTGAGACAGAGGCCGAGGAGATGTCCAGAGTACCTTATGCTTCAGGAGTTGGCAGTCTCATGTATGCTATGGTGTGTTGCAGGCCTGACCTTACATATGTTGTTAGCCAGGTTAGCAGATTCATGGCTAGTCCAGATAGAGCACATTGGAGAGCTCTGAAAGGAATCTTCAAATATCTTGTTGGTACAACCAGTGTTGGTATATGCTATAGGTATAGTGGCATGGAGGATGGTACTAGATTGATCATAGAGGCTTAGGATTGAGTAGCAGATTTTGTTGATGCTGACTATAGAGGTGATTTGGATACCAGGAGGTCGATGACAAGGTATATCTTTATGTTGAATGGTGATCCAATATCATGGAGGTCAAGTCTGCAGCTAGTGATAGCTTTATCTACTACAGAGTCAGAGTATATTGGTATTTCAGAGGCTGTAAAGGAGGCTATGTGGCTGAAAGGTCTTGCACTGAAGATGGGGATAACACAGGAGGTGATCAGGGTATTTTCTAATAGCCAGAGTACTTAATGTTTGGTCCAAAACCCGGTCTATTATGCTAGGACCAAACATATTGATATCAGATACTACAGGATTAGGGAGCTTGTGGAGGATGGTGAGTTGAAGCTTACGAAAGTGTTGACCAAAGATAATGCAGCGGATGCACTTACTAAGGTACTGCCTCGAGATAGCTTCTTCAGATGTGGAGCACCGATAGGATTGATGGACCAGGTGGAGCTTACTGTAACTTTGATGCACAAAGGTGAAGATTGTAAGCTCAGGTGTGGCACATCTAAAGTCTAGGTAAGTCACACAGATTTGAGAGCTTAGGCTACATAAGTTCTCAGGTTTCTAAGTCATTTGGGTCGGCTTGTGACCCAAGAATAGAGAGCATGTGAGTCATGGGTGTACATGGGCTCGAGTTTGAGTGCTTTCTTGCATGGCTTAGAAGGAAGTTTTTTGAGAGAATGTTTAATAACCTAATTGTAGGTTATGAGACTGGGTCCATGGGGATTGGGCTCAAGTTTTTTGGATAGGCTTCCATATTTTAGAGAGTTTGTTAGGGAGTTGGTTACGGGTTGGTGCGGAGAAGTTTTATCATCCAAAATAGATGATTATTTAAGGCTCTCTCTGGATGTAACCGGATACACTAAGAAAGAAATAAAGGCACTCTCTTTTTTCTTATATATCCATCTATTCTTTTCTTCTCTATCTTTCCTCATACGCCAAATCTCGATGAAAACTGCGCAACATCAACCAGCTCTTAACTAATCCTTTAGCTCTCAAGTACAATCCCTTTCATATCTCTTTGAAACGCGGTGCATATATATATGGATCATTTTCCTTTAATGCTTCATGCATGCTCTGCAGCTTCTTGGCGAACTGATGGAAAAGTCATTCTATTCCTTCCTAATAGAGATGGTAGCTTTCAACCAAAATAAAAAATAAAAAAATAATTTGTCTTTCAGTTCCACAACTTGTGGTAAGTTTGCTTATAATCCTTGAAAAAGTTAAGTTTGCTTATCATTTTTCCTTTTGCTACTCTATACTCTCATTTTCTCCTCCAAAAAAAAAAAAAAGAGGAAACTTTTCTACTCTATTCTCATGCATAGGCTCCCCTTAGGTGTAATTTGATCGGGCTTTTTCATTCGCTTATTTAGATCTAATTGTAGCTAACTAGGTATTAGATTTTAGCCATGGCAATGGCAGGTTGACGAAGATAAAAGGTTAGGTAGGTGGCTCATCAACTTCCACTAGGAACTTAGTGGGTCCTAATTTTCTCTTGGTTCTTTTTGATGGACGGATGGAGAAGTCAGAAGCTTTCCATAAATATATTTTAATATAATATTTATTTATAATTATTTATATATAAGAAAATAAGAGGAAAAAAAAAGAATATATAAGCGGTGGATGGGATTAACTTGAAATTTAAGATTATATTTGAAAAGTTATTTTTAATATCAATCAAAGTAATTACGATAGCTTCTGATAGTTGCAGGCTGATTCATCGATACTACTATTTAAATAGATTCATGACTTAAAAATAACTTTTACCCCATATAATATGACTTTAAAATATAAAAAATTAGATTTAAAAAAAGTAAAAATCAACCTTGTCACCACCAATGATGTTTTTCTAATTTCTTAGAATTTCATCAGCACAGATATATGTTCATAAAATTATATTTAACTTCCTTAATTAAACTTTGATTTAAGTAATTAAAGATGCATTAGAAACATAATTTAATACTAGATGTCATGGATATAGATTCAATCAAAAATTTTAATTATGTAATTTTTAATATTTTTTAATTTAATATAGTTAAATTAAATTTAAATATAAAGTGAACTAGCCTAAAAGGCTGGTTTCACACGAAGTCCATGATATCTTATAGTATTTTCAAGTGCAAACATTTACTTGAGTTGCCAATTCAAAGCACATATCTAATATTTTTTTGAAGTTTTGGTTGCAGGTGGATGGAGTTGCCACTGAGGAGAGCCATCAATTCAAAGCACATATCTAATATAAGCTAATAAATCTATTTAGAGGGCCATCAATTCTTCACCTGCTATCTTAAGGAGATATGTGGTAGATATTAGAAAGGCATAGCCTGTATTGGTTGTTGTAGAGGAATCCTGACTCAATTTTATCTATGCTATGGTTATTAATGATTCACCTCTTTGATGCTAAAATGATATAAAAAGCAGTAATTCTCTTTAATGCCCTTATATTATATGTTACAATATTTTATTATGGAAAAGCTAAATGGATTGAACATGATGCCATCATGGTTGTCATTGGTAAAAGCGATCCATATATGTTTTTTTTTTTTTTTTTTTTGGTACAAGCAGGCGATCACACTCATCTAGTGCGAGTCAGCCCAGAAAGATCCGAGTACAAAATTTGCTTCAAAGGAATAGGGCAGGGATCGCCAACACTCCACGTCCACGACCCGGTATGCTGGGCCATAAAGGATGCAACCCAGTCCGCCGCCGCATTGGCTTCCCGAAAGATATGGCGGATCTGGACACTATCCACATCCCGCAGCATAGACCAAATATCCCTAAGGATCGGATTGGTATGACCAGAAGGGCAAATCACCTTCTTCAGCCAAGAGATGACCGTCATGGAATCACCCTCGATGAAGAGCCTCTGAACATGAAGAGTACGAACAGCAAATGAAATACCCACCCAGGCTGCATGAAGCTCAGACATGGGGACAGAGGAGTCTAGAGAGCCAAATCCTCCAGCTGCCAATAAACCACCAAGAGTACCGCGGATAACAAAGGCAGATCCAGCAGCTCTATCACGGACACTCCCGTCAAAGTTGAGTTTGACCACCCTTGGAGAAGGGGTTCCCAAGAAATGAAAACCGTTTGCCGGTTCGCTGCCGAAGCAGCAGGGGAACCCCAGAGGCCAAAGGTGTCAAAGCCAACACGGGCATAGTCCGCCATCAAGAGTCTAATCTTCCTCACAATGCTATGAGGGGAAAGATTTTCTCCAGTAAAGATGAACAGATTCCTGGACAGCCAGATCTGGTACGCCGTAGTAGCCCACAAACCTTTCTTCTGAATGGAGCACTGCCGGAGATCAGAGAGAAAGGAAGAATGATGAGAGCCCAAGTCATCCTGGCTACTAGTGTAACCTATCATGATCCAGACCTGTCTAGCTCTGGGGCAGCCAAAGATAGCATGATCAGAAGATTCCTTCTCCAGAAAGCATAAAGGACAGGTCGGCTGAATAGATAAGCCCCTATGCGAAAGAAGACCACAAGTAGGGAGACAGTCCCACATAAGCTTCCAAATGAACAGCTGAACCCTGAGGATAATAGGAAGCTTCCAAATCCAAGCTGCATTAATCGAGCGCTAGGACTGAGGCCTCACTACAAGAAAATATCAAAATAGTGACGAAAATTAGTGATGGAAATTTTCGTCACTAAATTATGACGGTTTAGTAACAAAATAGTGACAAAAAATTAAAATCAGTGACGGATTAGTTTTTCCGTCACTAAACTGTCACTAAATTAGTGACGGACTATCACATCCGTCACTAATTTAGTGACGGATTGCCCTTCCGTCACTAATCCATAACAAATTAGTGACGGAAGAGCAATCCGTCACTAACTTGGTGATGAATTACTTTTTCATCACTAATCCGTCACAAATTAGTGATGGAAATCAATCGTCACTAATTAGTGACGAATTATTTTCCATCACTAATCCATCAAAATTAGTGATGGATGGGAAATCCATCACTAATTTAGTGACGGATTGCCCTTTCGTCACTAATCCATAACAAATTAGTGACGAAAGAGCAATTGTCACTAAATTAGTGATGGATTAGTGACGAATATTTCTTTCGTCACTAACTTAATGATGGATTACTTTTTCGTCACTAATCCATCATAAATTAGTGATGAAAAACAATCGTCACTAATTAGTGACGAATTATTTTCGTCACTAATCCATCAAAATTAGTGATGGATGAGAAATCCATCACTAAATTAGTGACGGATTGCCCTTTCATCACTAATTCATCACTAATTAGTGACGAAAGAGCAATCCATCACTAAATTAGTGATGGATTAGTGACGGATATTTCTTTCGTCACTAATCCGTCACTAACTTAATGATGGATTACTTTTTCGTCACTAATCCGTCACAAATTAGTGATGAAAAACAATCGTCACTAATTAGTGACGAATTATTTTCCATCACTAATCCATCAAAATTAGTGATGGATGAGAAATCCATCACTAAATTAGTGACGGATTGCCCTTTCGTCACTAATTCATCACTAATTAGTGACGGAAGAGCAATCCATCACTAAATTAGTGATGGATTACCCCATCCGTCACTAATTTAGTGACGGATTGGCCGTCCGTCACTAATCCGTCACTAATTTAGTGATGGATTGCCCTATCCATCACTAATTTAGTGACGGAAGAGCAATCCGTCACTAATTTAGTGACGGATTTCTTCATCCATCACTAATTTAGTGACATATTGCCCTTCCGTCACTAATCCGTTACAAAATTAGTGACGGAAGAGCAATCCGTCACTATATTAGTAACGAATTAGTGACGGATTGCCCTTCTGTCACCAAATTTATACTTTTAATATTTTTTTATTTAAATGAGAAGAAAGAAATAAAATAAAAAAATTAATAATTATAATAATAATAATATTTTTATTATAAATAATTGCATGTCTAATATTTTTTTAAAAGAATTAATATTAAAATAAAAAATAATAAAATATTTTTAAATTTTATTATTTTTATATTATGTATTATTATAAATATTAATATTAAGGTACGCCCGCTTTTGATGATCGATATTTAAGCGGAAACTTGGGATAAACTTGCAGCATATATTTATATTAATCTCTTTTCCTTTTTTTTTTCTTTCTTAATTTAAATAAAAGCGTGAGAAAGGCGGTAGACGTCGTAGCCTTCGTTATCCGGAGCGGAGCGAAGCGGTGAAGCGAGGGCGAGGGCGAGGGCGGAGCGAATAGCAGAAAAGAGCAAGGAAAGAAGCAGGAAGAAGGACGAGTACATGGCGGGAGAAACTGTGAGGATAACGGCCTCGGCCGCCTCCTGCTTCCATGGCTCCCGCCGGCCCCTCCCTCTCGCTTCCCATCGCTTCCTGGGGCCCAAATATTTCTTCGCCGCCTCCTCCTCTCTCTTCGGTGGCCTTCGCCTGAGGACCAATTCGACCACCGCGACGTCATAGGAGAGGAAAAGGAAGCCCTCCGTTGTCGCCATGGCTGTTGATGGTCAGTCTTTCACCTGTTGCTTGCTTTGGTCTCCTCGTCTTTTATTTCTCTTAAACTGTAGTGAGTCGTAGACTATGGGAGTCTTGGATAAGGATTTGTGGCGTCGGTATTTCACTTGCCAAGTGAAGTGGGGAGTAAAGATGCATATACCGTGGCGTGCATTCATCGTGTTTGTGCAAATGATCCAGTGGCAGACCATTGAGTGAGTTATCATGTTTTTAGGTCTTAAATTCTTCTTCAATATTAGTACTTGATGTGATATTCCTATTTCCTGGAAATTCTTGTATGTAATATTAAGGTACGCCCGCTTTTCTTTCTTTCTCTGTTTTTTTTCCCTCTTTGATGCCATTTAATGCCAATAATAATCGTTCAGAGAGTCTTAGAACGTTGAATCCGTTAATAGGAAATAGAGAAACTCGGTAGATTTTGAGGAAGCCAATGTGGGTTCTCTTTCTTTAACTTCGTTCTCACTGATTTTTACTATTTTCAATACTAGCAGGATATTTTATTTATTCAATGATTTATTGTGAAGTTCTCGAGGAGTTTTTCCCCCCTAATATCTGTATATCTGAATTGGGGATTACTGATTTGGTTTTATTGGATTTGATCTATTATTTGGTAGACGGCTGGAAGTTCCCAGATTTGAATCATTTGATTAACTCTGTGGTTCCAAAGCAATAACTATCTATATAAATTCTTCTTGTCTTTTTTTTTTCTCCCTTATCTGCCCTTTATCTGGGTTATCTCTATCTATATCCGGGATCGTGCGATTTAAATGAAAATTTTAATATATAATTTTGTTAGCTGGTGATTGAATATTTCTGCGAGAAATATGGATGATGGATATGTCTTTCTTTCATTTTCTAGAAGTTTTAGTTTGATAGATGGTTTGCAAGAGATGTTATGACATGAGGACCTGGTTAGTTTTAGAAAATTAGGTGGGAGAGGTGAGGGCCATCAGAGCTGCTTATTTCCAACAAGGTTTTGGTTAAAACTTCCAAGTATTTTTAGCCCCACGTTTCAAATCCATCCTATCCTCCATTCTATCCTCTATCCCTCGATGGGGCTTTAACTGCACCACATTTCATCTGAACAATTTTTAGGACAAACAGATCCTTGATAAGAATTAGGACCTGAGTTTAGACTACTGCTTGGATTTGGGTCCCAATCAGAACCCAAGTTCTTATAAATATTGGCAGGATATCTAATGAGGTTTCACCCAACCCAAACAATTGAAATCTTTCTTTCTTTGAATGACTGCAGGACTACTACCTTTCTATCTGCTCACCGAGGGTGAGAAATGGATCAAAATAATTCAAAAAACGATATCAATTAGTAATTGAATTAGGGATTTTAAAAATCTCTTTTAAAATATTTAGCATTAAATCAATAAACAAATATGATATATCATTTTCATTGATTTAACACGATTTAAGAAAAAAAATCAATTAAATGTTAGGTGGGTGTCAAACGATTAAAATATAAGAATTTAAAAGAAAATATGTTCTATTCTATAACTAATCCAAAATTGATCCGAAATGATAAAATTAGTTCTAGATTGATTCTAAAATAGGATCGACTCGGTTCAAGTACAAAATTTTGGAACTGTTCCTCGTTGGATAGATTATAGGTTTTAGCTTGCAACTGGCTTTGCTCACTCCTACTTCTCGCACAGCCTCTGCCAGAGTAAAATGCTCATGAGAGAGGTGCTGACTTATTGACCAGAATAAATTTATGCTGATAGTCACTCAAAAATTACTTCAAAAATTCAAAGTCTATCCAGCAGTTAATTAGCTGTATCAGTTTAGGCCCTGTCCATCTTCACATAGGAATGATTCTTAGCTTACATAATGAATGGCATGTAATTATGTATCTAGAGTACTGTATCTGATTTATTGGACTAGATGTACAGTGCTGCAAACTTGTAGGTCTAGTTCTCTAATTAGTATTTAATCCATGGACAGGATGTACGCAATAAAAGGAGAAAACTATAATCAAACTATATAGGCAATAGACTCTTAAACACAAAGGCCAAAGGGCTCATTACATTTTGAAAGATTTTGGATTGCAGTAGAAGTCACTTCTTTTTTGAGATTATAGCTTTTTTTTGTTTTTTTAATCTTCATCATGAGTGTGGGTGGGTGACAAGGATTTCAAGGTTTTAATGCATAGGATTAGATATAATAAACCAGTGGACTGACACGCACGAGTGCTCCTCCTGATCAGCTTATGCTGCATGGAATCATATGGTCACAAGGCACGATACAAATGGAGTCCACTTCCCACTGCTCCCATAGTTCTAAAGAGTGGCAAATCACTTCCCATTATTCTGATCTCAAGACAAAAGCTTCATTATTTTTAACTTCATGACATTAGTTATGGCAGAGCCAACTCTTCCTTCTTGCCAAACCTATTTGTTCATCGTCCATTCACATGATGTACACAAACCACATACCTTTGTCTTTTATCACTAGGCTCTTCATTTGAAAACCTCCCAACTTGCTGCAATAATTTGGAAGCTTAGATATGTTGGGTCAGGATTAGGCACCCATGATAGGCTAATCCGATGTGGACTCAAATTAAACCTTTGGTTTAGATACAAAGAGACTTACCAGATTGGCTTTCAGAATCGTACGTCAGAAACCACCCCCAATAACACCCTCTTTCCCTCACTGTTCTAATTATCCATTTTGCAAATGGGAACGAGAACAACAAAAGAGAGCATGGAAAAAAGATTGTTAGGGAGAGAAGGCTGATCAGTGATCTCTTCTTCTTCTTCTTTTTCCTTTGCCATCCTAGTCTTTTGACCAGCGGTGTTCATTGAGTATTTCAAAGCAATAATTCAACCTACATGGCAAGTCCTTTCATCTTTCTGCTGTGCATAACAAGATCCTTAAATTTACCTACCATCCATCATATCTCATAAACTTTGAGTGGGACTCCCCGTGAAGATAAGCTTTGTCTATCAGATTGTCATAGAAAAAAACTATTGGTTCCAAATATGTCACAACATAAAATAAATTGACCAACTTGACGTGGAGCCCCTTAATTAGTGGATCGGACTTTAAGGATTAATCCTCATAGACTAACCACCTAACTTGTAGTTTTTCTACACACACTGACCAAACTTTAACAATTAGTCCTCATAGACTAATTACCTAATTTTAGTAGTTCTACGCACACTCACTACAGTAAAAGTAATGTATAGCAATTCTTTTTTCCCAACGCTTGAGGGTAGGGTGGGAAATACACGCAGCCTGCCGACGCTTTTTAAAGCATCGGCAAAAAGCGTGGTCTGCCGACACTTTTTAAAGCATCGGCAAAAAGATAATTAATTTTTACGATATTAAGGCCCCCATTGCAATTAATTTTTACAAGGTTAAGGCCCCCGTTGCAATTAATTTTTACAAGGTTAAGGCCCTCGTTCATTCTTCTCTGATCACGCACTCTGAATCGTCCCCCCCCCCTCCCGATCGATCCTCCTCCTCTGCCGAAGCTCCGTCCCCCCCCCCCCCCCGGCGTTCTGCGTTCTGGATCGATCATCCTCCTCTGATCCAAATCCTCCTCCTCTGATCCAGATCCAAATCCTCCTACTTCGATCCAGATCCAGATCCAGATCCTTCTCCTCTAATCGATCATCCTCCTCTGATCCAGATCCAGTGCCCAAGCTCCATCTCCCCCCGGCGTTCTGATCCGGTGCCCTAGCGGAGCTCTTTTCCTCTTCAGTGCTCTAGCGTTCTAATCATCCTCTTCAGTGCCCTAGTGGAGCTCTTTTCCTCCTCCCAGCCGATCCTCATCAATGGCGGAACAGATCCGGCCTCTTCAGTGCCATAGCGGAGCAGATCCGACCTCTCTCTTCCCTGACCTAGGGCTTTCTCTTCTCTCTGACATCGCCCATTTCCCCTCGAAGGTAAGACCTTCCCGATCTTCGCTGGTTCGCATTCAAGCATGCATTTTTGTTTGGTAGTAGAGATCCTCCGAAATATATAGCACAACTTCGTGTGAGCTAGCTTCGTGCATAACAAGCATGCATTTATTTGGTCAGTAATATACATAACGATATCCATACGGCCGTGACGTTATGTACTTTTTTTCTTTTTTGGATTCAACTGACCTTTGCAACTGTGTTTCGGGCTATATTCTAGTTAATTTGATTGTAAGGTTCAGTGTAGAGCTCTTGTCTTAGTGATTGAATTAATCCAGTGATTGGACCGACAAACCTCTTGCCATATATGTATGACATTGGCATGTAAACCAAGCGACAGTAGCATATCAAGTTGCCTGCATTTTGTATGATAAAAGGTGTGTTTAGAGCCCAGTCAGAGACAAACACATCTGGGTAAATCACAGTTCAAACAATTGATTACAACATATTTAGAAGTATGTTTGTACAGTTCAAATTTAATAAAGCATGTGTTAAAGAGAAGAACCTGGGTGAATGGGAAAGGATTCAGGAAGAAGCCAGAACTCTGGGGGTAGAGGATTGCAGCCTGACCACTCATACATTCCAAGTACCTAACACCATAGCACATGGTTAAGCTTCAATTTAGAAATACCCAAAAATCTAACAAGGAGACTGGGGAACACATTTAGATCAGGGGATGACAATGGACATGGCATTTGAGACGCAGTGGGGGAACAAAGATGCAACAAATGCAGATGACCTGAATTCCTGACAGCTATTTTAAGACTAAAAAAATCATGATTCCAACAATGGGACTGAGTTTTGTGAAACATTGCCTAAAACCATTCTAGCAGTGTTGCACCAATACTGTATCTTAGAAGACAATGATGAATGAAGTCATTGACAAACCAAGAGTCTGATCAGCACCATGTTTCCTAAAATCAGCTGATGCTACCTTGAAATTAAAAAAATTATATTCTATCATCTTGGCCTGGATCTTTGGATTTGTCATAGAAGTTCAAAAATGCAACCAAAAGTTTGAAGAAAACATCTTGTCTAAATAGCATTCTCCAAAGCTTTCTTAGAAGTTGTATAGATATTTTAAATCCTTTTAACTTTGGAGCATGTTGAATCTCCTCATCATCTAATCTGTTGCATGGCACTACGTGGACTAGTATAATAACAGCAAACAAACATTTATTAAAAGACTTGAATAATCAATCAAAGAGAAAATAATTCAAAAATATAATTGAATGATAAAAAAGGCAGAACTCAACAGAAATCACATTTGTGTGCACAGCAAATAACAATTATTACTGTATTAATGTCCCAATTGAATCTTTAATAACTCAAATGTTACCATTGAATGAACACTAGTTCCGTGTCATCTAAGAAGTTTAGAATACTAAAATGGGAATCCTATGCAGGGATACAACCATCCTTTTACCTTTTAAAAGTCATGTTAATGACCTACACTGAGGACCTATAAATTCACAAAAGCTGCTTACTTCGTAAATAATAAAAATGGTAATATGCATTTATGCCATTAAGTAAACCAGCCTAAAGTCTGCTTGGACAAAACCTTACTATATTTTGATACTTAATGTTTTTTTTATTATATGAACTTGATACAATATCATGTTATCAATTTATAACTATTTTTACAATTTTTATAGCTTTTAAAATGCAATTTAATCATTAAAGTAAGATTTTAATTGTTTTATTCTAAACTACTAATGATCATATGGACTGATTCAAAGAGTAGTTATGTCTTACGAAGCATATGAAGCACTGTTAGTTTACCCCCTGCCCCCACACTATAATTTTTCATTTTTTGGCTTCATATTTAATTGTGTAGTTCTTTGTTTGTTTTCAAAAATATGGGGCCTTTGTTTGTTGTTTTGTGTTGTTGTTAGATGTTCATATTGTTTCTTTAGTTGCTTCAAGTTTCTGCATTATAATTTTAACATTTATCAGAAGCAGTCTACTAATCCTAATTATGTGTCTTCATTGTTTCCACGATGGTTTCTAAGGAAGCTATCCTCTGTTTAGTGTAGGTATTCTCAGCATTGTGGGTTTTGAATCAAATCACAGAAAAAATGGCATCTGTCTGCTTTCCATAAAAAGATTTACGTCATGTTGACAGCCATTTGTAAAATGCACTTGAAACTTGATGGCATGTACATGTTTCCATTTAGTTTACCCACATAGATGGGTAAAATGTGATACATAATAACAATGCAACTTCCAACAACATCAAAATATGGACACGGGCTTTCTTTACTATGTCATTGGCATCTTGAATTGCATCTTGAAGATGCTAAATCATTGTTTATCATGATTAGGCCGGCCACCAAGTGATCGTTGTTTGTTGCTGCCACGACCCCGGCCGTCTCCGTGCAGCCACCCTCTTCAACCGGTGCTACCAGCGGCCTCTGTTGAAGAGCCTAATCAAACTAGGCTGAACCAAATTGAATTAGCATGAGCTTATTTGACTGGTAAGTGTATTTGTTTGACTGGTAAGTGTATTCGTTCTAAGTTTTCTAGTCTTGCTGGGTCATGATCCAGTAACTCCAATTATTGCATATTTTCTAGTCTGTTCTAAGTTTACATGGGACAATCAAGGCTTGCTGGTTGTACTAGATTTATGGATCTAGCAGAAGCCTGAAAAGAATAAATCATAGCCAATACCATTAAGCCTTAACCCAATTACTTTGGTTGGCTTAATGAATCATTATTTGCTGATCATTCCTACTGAAGGTTTCCTCTGATCTCATTGCAAGCTTTCCCAACCCATTTCTCACAGTATTCATCCATGTTAACTTTGACCTTTAAAATGTTATTTGCACAGCTGGTTATATGTCATTATTTGCTGATCATTCCTACTGAAGGTTTCCTCTGATCTCATTGCAAGCTTTCCCAACCCATTTCTCACAGTATTCATCCATGTTAACTTTGACCTTTAAAATGTTATTTGCACAGCTGGTTATATGTCCAGGGTGTCTTCATCTAGGAAAGCCCCTGAACACACTTTCCAATTTGCTTTTTGGATGATTAAACCAAAAGAAATGCCAAAGTATTGGCACATTCCAAGAATCAGGCATCACCCTGAACACACTTTCCAATTTTCTTTTTGGATGATTAAACGAAAAGAAATGCCAAAGTATTGGCACATTCCAAGAATCAGGCATCACTCATTGGACTGGTTTAGGCAAGAAGTTGCTGAACAATGAATCCATCTTAACCCAAGTGTAACTTCCTAATGGGAATAAATCATTTAGAGCATACTAATGTGCATGCATGTGCTTTTTTCTACTGGCAGATGCTGTATGATCTTGTAAAAGAGGCAGTCCATGCTTGCCATTGGTTAACATTATATTTGGCTAATAAGATAATACTCTTTTTTTCCCCTGTTAATAGGTTCTTTATTCTGTTTCTTTCTTCTTTTCCTTTTTAAAATTTTGCAGTAACCATATTATTTTATGATGATTCTGCTTTTCCCATACCTCTTGTTCATTGAGTTTTGTGGCTTTCTACAGGTTTCAAGAGCTATCTCTTTACAAAACCTGAATATTGGCAGTACATTTATTACTGATGAATCTTTATATGCAATTGCAAATAGTTGTCTGCAGTTGAAAGTAAGTTTCTCAATCTGTTGCAATATGAGATCCAGCTATTATTTGGCATTCCATTATGATGATGATGCTCAAATGGTGCATTTGCTTAATTTAGGAATAGAGAAACATTTTGTTATTGGTTTTGAGGTGAAAGAAATTCTTCATGCACTGGCATATCATGTGTAACTTCTTGTCTTGATCGAGTAGGCTTCTAATATTGGGTGTGCTTGTTCTTCCATCAGTCAACAGCTAAATATTATTTTCTAAGCTTTTGTTACGTATGTTGGGTAACTTCAGCCAACCCTCCTAAATTTCTCCAACCTTAGTTCCATTGGCCTCCTCTGAATCTTGTCCACCAAGGCCTTTCACTTGATCTATAAAGTTCAGATCATGCTTGATTCTTGAACATAAAACCCACTGGTACTGCATAAGGTAGTAGATTGAGAAGCTGTTGCAATGCATTTGACTTTAGTTGGTGCTAGTTGACATAACAAATTTTGTTTTAGTCAATGCAGGGCGTTCAGATCTCCCCAGTTTGTTGCATAAATGTATTGATTAGTTAAGAACATGCTGTTTATGTTCTTAACTAAGATCAAGAGGTGATTCACCACCTTTAGGTTCTAAGAAAGTATGTTCGCATTATGAAAATAGTTATGATTTGCTACCATAGATTCTTCTATGGGTAGATTAAGCCAGGTCAAATTTTAAAACCCTAGGTCGTAAATTCCTGTTAATTGAGCTGTTGGCTCAAACCTTTTTCTGCAGAATATCTGTTCTTACAATTAAGTGACGAGAAATATTTCTGTACATCATGTTATATTCCCAGAAATATCCCCAATCCTTGTTGTCCCATCTGACTCATGTGAAACTATCATTCAACAAATTCATATTTTACTCAACTACTTATCATAAATGACAATATGGTTTCCCATCTCCGGTTCCACCAAGTCTATCTTTCATAAGTCACAAGATTTTATTGTAGACTTCACATTGTAGACTTCATTGTGATGGCTGTGTTGGAATAGGTGGATGGTGTCGTCTTATAACGTTGAATCATCAGCCACCTGAGCAGTTATCAAGCTCACAATAAGGATCCTTTTGACTGTGTTATATAAACAAAAAGAGAAATATTATAGGAAAATGAGAAGGAAAATCTCAGCTTTAGCACCCAATTATGACATCACCTTGCATTACTTGGTAACCATAGATGGTTCAATATAACGTACAAAGCCTTTCAGCAAGCAGCCAATTGCATAATACCTGGAAGAGCTTTCTTTAAGAAGCTTATCACCGGAAGAAAGCTAAGCAACACAGATAGAGAAAAGACTCTTTAATCTCCTGTTATGCTACTTGGCAGGTGGTTTAGAGTCCACCACTGCCAACTTTTGCCTTTGCCCGGAGAGAGAAGCAGAACACCAACCTCTTCTCCTTCAAAAGCAGTCTTAAGATCCTTGAAAAAAAGTTGGAAATTATCCTTCTACATGATGAGAAGACTAATGGCTGCACCTAGCCTTTATCTTTGTTTTGAAGGTGCTAGCTAATAGGGAGGCACAAGGGGTGGGCCAAGTAGGGCTGAGGAACTTTTAAATTTTAAATAAAATTGGTAATGATAAAATTGGCCGCTAGCCAGCCATTAACATAGAGTTAGATTTCTTCATGCTGCAAATAAGCAATAACAGCAGAAAAATTTAATCTCAAGGATCAAGTATATTAATTTTTCTTTGTTCTGCTTGGTTTTGAGCCATGCCGGCCAATACCATATAGAAAGTGGTCACCAGAATGTGTTTAATTAGGTGGTGGCTCAACCTAGGCTTTCAAGACCACTAATAAAACTGCATTCACCCTCCAAGGCCAGGACAAAACCGAGTTGTTCCCTGATGAACTTTATTTCAAATGGTGAAATGACGTTCAGATTGATATTGTCTGCATTAATTAAAAGGAGAAGAAGGCCTTTATCAGCAATCTTCTCCAATCTAAACATGAAATTATGAGTCAAGCTGAGCCACTTCATGGTTGATAACAATCGAAAAGATTCGACTCAAATCCTTTCTAATCTGCACTTTTTGAGAGCATATAAAGCCTCAGCTGCGTCATCTTGTAAGTAGTCATAGAATTGCCAACAAGAATATTGCTCCATTAATCAATGTGTGTTCACGGCTGTTTCTGGAGTGGAGGCCACCATACCCTGCTTAGAAGTTAATATTCACAACAAGTCTCTTATACTAGATGGAGATGTGGCACCCATTAGTTGCAAAAATTGGTTCAACAATCAAAGAAGAGGGTGCCAGTGCGGCTAAGGATCAAGTTACTGGAAAGATTAGAAACATTTTTAGTGAAACTTCAATCCCTTAGTTTTATTACATCATTGTAATTAATATCCCAGATAGTCAAGTCTCTCCAACAGCCTACACTAATTTGAAACAGTCAAGTTTCTCCTTCACAGAACCTGCACCAAGGCATTACATAATCTCAACAGATCAACTTTGTTCATGAATCCCAAGACTCGTCATTTTTAATTCTTTGTATTTTTAGAGAAAAAAAATAGAATTAGACTGTTGAACTTCTTTCAAGTTACTAAAGAAAATAGAATTACAAGCAAGTTTTTAAATCCTCTGAACACAGAACCGTCTTGATTTTTTTATGAAATAAAACACAATGTCTTTTCACTCGGTCTCAACCCTCGAAACCAAAAGTGATTCAAGATGTATCGATTGGGATGCTGGGTTGAGAGTAAGATGGTGCAATCAAACGATAATCCATCCCATCTCAAGTCCCATGAGACGTCTCCTGACATCTAAAGCCATGGTGATGAGCATGCACCACAAGCTTCTTAGCCATGATACAACTGCTCATACCTTTCAACCTTGTCTTCTTGGAATATCAAGTACTCCTAAAACAAGCGATGACTGCTCAGCCATTTGAACTCTCATAAATTTATTTATCCTTCTTGTGCAATGACTGCAGAGAAACTTTAATACTCAATTGCTATTGTTCAGGTCATTGGTAATTTGATCTCACTTGCTTTATTGAGAGATGGAAAGGTATGTTAATTTTACATGTCCTCTGTACACTTTGGGTGTTTGATTATTTATTTACAGTATATTCTAATGGTGATGATTATCTGTTAGTTCTAAGTTGTGAAGATATTTGCATAAAAATATATTTCCTGTCCTGTTGAATGTCGAGATCATTATATTCATAATAATCATTATATTCTCTTTCTAATTTAATTCTGATCAAGTAGTCTAGATGTGTTTTTGTGTTGATTATTTTTTAAGGATCTCTCATGTCATTTGTGGAGCTTTTTTGCCTAGAGTTAATATCTGTAACTGATTCCTGTTTTGAAAAAGCCCTAATTGCTAATGCTGCTCTTATATAACACGGATGGACTGTTATAGTGGATTTAAGTAATAAAAATTACTCAATATTGAATGTCTAGCAGTTCACCTTTACTGATTGGTTTGAGCTGAAAATTCAATATTGTAACATTATTATATTTCATTCTCATGACCTTGAAACTGTTTAATTGATCTTGTATGGGAATCACCTTATTATATAGATATATATATAACTTAATGGTTTCCTTCTTTTACTGACTCTGATGAGGAAAATGATCGCATTACTGCAGGAAGGGGACAGTGTCACTGGGAAAAACCTTTTATTTACTTCAGGCTACATCAGAGGGGGAGCCAGTAAATGATGCTCAAAGGACTGTTTCAGATGTACATTTCTCAAGTGTAGAGTCCTCAAGGCAGCCGAAGACATCTTAATAATTTGATGTCTAATGTACAAAACATTAGTATTGTTGATGTATACAGATATATTTATCTTATTTTATGAAATACATTTTTTATTCTTAAATTTAAATTTTAATCTATAAATTTCATTAGAATGCATTAAATATATTATAATTTAAAAATAATTTTAAATTTATAAGAATAAAAATTTGATGAATTTTTATTAGGTTAATGATGGATTAGTGATGGATTTCTAATAGAAATAATAGTGATGGATTAGTGATGAAAATATTAGTGATTGATTAGTGATGGAACAATAACGAATGACTGATGGATTTTTTCGTCACTAATTCATCACTATTAGTAACGGATTAGTGACCAAAGTTTTAGTGACTAAATTTTCGTCAATAATCCATCACTAAATTGTGATGGAATAGTGATGTAAATATTTGTGACGGAATAGTGATGGAGTAATGCGTGATGGATAGTCCATCACTAATCCGTCATAATTTAGTGACGGAAAATATGTTCCGTCATAAATTTTTGACGGAATATTTCGTCGTAAATCCGTCACAATTTAGTGACAAAAAATGTTTCGTCACAAATTTTTGATGGAATATTCCGTCACAAATCCGTCGCTATTATTTTGTGATGGACCTCTTTCCGTCACTAAATTTAGTGACGGCAAAAATGGTGACGATAAGATTTTCGTCACTAATCCGTCACTAAACCCAGTTTGTGACGAAATAGTGATGGAATTTTTTGTCACTATTATACTATTTTCTTGTAGTGCCTAAACAAGTTGACCAGATCCCTAGAGGGGGCCTTAGAAAGATAGGTTCTCTGCCAGATCCTGGTGTCCGAAGAGTGTTCAGAGATAAGAGGCATCCATATATGTTAACATAAGTAGGAGGTGCCAAATTGGCAAAAACCTTGCGGTCATGCTGGAGTTTAATTACTGGTTCTACATGGATGATAATTGAAGTCCCAAGAAAGTGAGCTTAGATTTGCTAGAGTTACACGTAAGAATTTTTTTTACATATTTATTGATAGTATAACTATACATAAAAATTAATTATAAAAAATTATTAGTACATTCATATATGTTTTTTAATGTATGGGGTAGTCTACCATTATAGTTGTCATTGGTGAAAGCGATCCATATATGTCAACATAAGTAGGAGGTGCCAAATCCTTTGGCAAAAGCCTTGTGGTCATGCTGCGATAAGCCACTTAAAACTTATTCATGAAATAAGAATTCAAATACAGATTCTATATGGGTAGATGATAATTGAAGTCCCAAGAAAGTGAGCTTAGATTTGCTACAATTACACGTAAGGATTTTTCTTGCATCTTTATTGATATTATAACTATACATAAAAATTTATTGTGAAAATTTTATTTGTATGATCACATATATTTTGTTAATGTATGTGATAGTCATATCATGTTGTTTAAATATGGAAAACTATTATGATAAAAATATGTTATATCAATTATATGCACGTAATTAGAATTTTATATGATATAAAAAAATAATATTTAAATTCATATTTATAAATTAAGAATCGATAAACAATAAGGATGATGATAATATTAAAAAGATAATAGATTAGTTATGTGCATTACTGTCACTGAAGAATGAAGCGTTGATTAATGTTTATTATCACTATAGACTATAGTATGATTAGACATAGATTGCCATCGCAAGTTAAAATGCACATAGATATTTATTGTCACCACAAGCTATAGTGCGATTAGATATGGTTGCCAACATGGGTTGAAGCATGGCTAAATGAGATTCAATTGATTATTATGAGGCTTGTGCATAGCCAGATTTGCTTGTTTGCCACGAGCTGATGCATGGTTGTAATAAGTTCATTGCCAAGGTAGTAAGATTGTTCTTGGGTATAATAAAAATAATGAACTTAGTTAAAGATACTATTAATAGATGTGATCCGAAAGGATTACGATATTTTGAAAGTAATTATACTAATGCATATCATATAATTATTCGCCTAAGCATGTAAATATTATTAGTTATTGATATTTTTGATGGGAATTATGTATTCTAGATATGAATCAAATTCATGAAAATATAGCAGAAGATATAATACAAAATTTCCAAATGCCCAGGATCCTTATGAACAGATTCATTAAATTATAAATAAAATCTAAAATATTAGATTTATTCATACATAAGTCCTTTATTGATATAGAAAAGGATGAAGCCGGGTGAATCTTCTACCACTAGTCGTCCACGTCCACATGTCCGGCCTCTAATGATGATCCATGGGGAGAAAAGTGGATAAAGACCTTCAAGGTATGAAGATGACACTTAGGGAGAGAGGGGTGCTAACGCCTCTTGAATTCCCTTATAGAAATATTCAAAACAGAAGATATCTCCGAAGATCTAAAAGATCTAATCTTTTTCTTCTCACATTCTGATATAAAAGATCTAATCTTTTTCTTCTCACGTTCTACCCTTCTTAGGAGGAAGGAACTATATTTATAGAGAGAGGGAGAGAAAGAAACGTTCCAAGGAGGAGAAGAGACCTCTTTTTATGGTAACATCATGGTAACGTTAATCCAAGAAAACAGAAGAGACCTCTTTTCATGGTAACGTCATGGTAACTTAATCCAAGGAAACAGAAGAAACTCTCATTCTCAAGGTAACGTTAATCCAAGTGTCACAATCTCAGCCTTTGAAATTAGGAGTTAGTTATCTCATAACTACATGACCCAATCTGTATGTATTCATCATTGAACTATAGAGATTCATCATGCCTCATCTCATGGGCATGATTCCATCTTCACATGGCTGAGATTTTCCATCCATACCCAAATAATCAGAGCCATCCATCACATGGATCAAGTCATATTTGGGTAACCAATTATTTGTTCATCATATGCACAAATAATTTCTCCTTAACATTTATTCTACTATAATGGATCATATCCATTATTATTTTATCTTCTTTAAATCGGGTCTTACCCAATTATTTAATTGATCATCTTATCTGAATTAAATCTAATTTAATTCTCATTTTAATTCATCCAAAATTCTTCTTAATGCGTGTGACCCATTAAGCCCTTTAACAGGTTGGCAATAATCAAGTCCTAATCACAGACCCTAGGAATGATTGGACAACTCTTTGTCCAAGTCAACAACATGATTATAGATCATGAGAGGCCTCTAGCAAAGCATCATGACCACCCAACTGCTAAAGGTTTTGTTGACGTGACCATCAACAATACCTGTCCATGAACAGTTACCGTATGATCAAATCCTTTCGTCACATATCCCAGATCAATTAGTGGTATGGAATCAAATCCTTTCGTCACATATCTCAGATCAATTAGTGGTATAAAATATGTCAACCCTATAATTGATCTTTGTTTACTTGATCTTAGGAAAAATTGACTCATATGAATTAGAACTTCGAAACCATTTCGAATTCCAACTCAACCTTGCAAGGATTTAACAATCAATTTAATCCATCAAGTGGTCGTGGAATATAACCCTTTCTATCAAGGGAGACGTATCCTGTCTTGATCAAACACCATCTTCATGTGCTTCATGTCATACCCAACCGACACCATATTTACCATCCATGGCTAGAGCGACGTTTGGATGTCGTCAAAGCATGACATTCCACACATGAGATGCAATGAAGATCTTAAGTCAAAGGATCACTCACACTACCATCATTAGAGATCAACCATCGACACTATATAGAATATCTATATGGAATTTCTATACGGGTCATCCAATGCATCGTTACAATAACGAGCATCCACACACCTATCCAAGTATCTTCATACTTTAACTTGTGAAATCAGCTGCTCATCCCAAGGATGAGGATATGCAATGTGTGTCAGTCTTACGGTATTCGATGGTATCCAGTCCCATCTACACATCAACTAGGAAAGTTTAAAGAATCGAACCATAACGTGCAATTTGGATCTCACAATTTGTAATCTCTATTACAAATTCCATATGCACGGTTCACATTCTTTTGGACTTTATCTCACAGACAAATATATCAAATAAAAGACATCTGGATAGATAAAGAAACCATTTTATTTGATTTGTATTCATAGAATGTATACAACATTCAATCCAATTGGATATAGGGCATACACTAACAATCTCCAGCTTGCACTAGAGCCATTCACCCATGTATTTAATACCGAGTGACTTAACATAATTATCATGCTTCTACTGCAGCAGGGCTTTATTGAGTGGATCAGCTACATTATCCTCAGTGGAGACTCATTCTATTTTTACATCATTTCTACCAATAATTTTTGTAATTACATGGTATCTCCTGAGTACATGTTTGGACCTCTAATGAGATCTTGGCTCCTTAGCTTGCGCAATAGCTCCATTGTTGTCACAATACAAGTGTACTAGATCACAATGCTTGGAAGCACACCAAGTTCAGTGATGAACTTTTTGATCCAAACTGCTTCTTTGGCTGCATCTGATACTGCGATGTACTCAGCTTCGGTCGTAGAGTCGGCAGTCGTCTTCTGCTTGAAACTCTTCCAGCTGGCTACACCGCCATTGAGTGTAAAGACATAGCCTGATTGAGATTTATAATCATCTTTATTAGACTGAAAACTAGAATCTATATAACCCTGAACTATGAGTTCGGGTCCTCCATAAACCAAGAACATATCCTTAGTCCTTCGTAAGTACTTAATGATATTCTTGATGGCCTATTCATGTGCTCGCTCTTCATTTGGGTCTTAGGACTCATGTCCTTGGAGAGATGTATCCCATGCGATACCGACAGGAATCCCTTCTTGGATTCCTCCATGCTAAACCATTTTAGCACTTTATCTATATACGTTAATTGGGACAATCCAAGCAACCTCCTAAATCTATCTCTATAGATCTTAATACCCAGTATGTAGGCTGCTTCTCCCAAATCTTTCATGGAGAACTTGCTGGACAATCAATCCTTCACTTCTTGCAGCAAGGATACATTGTTTCCTATCAATAATATATCATCTACATATAATATTAGGAAAATAATAACACTCCCACTAACCTTCTTGTACACACATGGATCATCCTCATTTTTGATAAAATCAAACTTTTTGATTGTTTTATCAAAATGGATGTTCCAACTTCTAGAGGCTTGCTTAAGTCCATAAATAGACCTTTACATCTTGCATACCTTTTGAGAATCAATGGACTCAAAACCCTCAGGTTGTGTCATATACACATCCTCCACTAAATCACCATTTAGGAAGACGGTCTTGACATCCATTTGTCATATCTCATAATCGTAATAGGCTGCAATCGCAAGCAAAATCCTTATGGACTTAAGCATGGCTACAGGAGAAAAGATTTCATCAAAGTCAACACCTTGCCTTTGCTTGTAACCTTTTGCAACTAGCCTTACCTTATAGGTAATCACATTACCATCCATGTCAGTCTTCATCTTGAAGACCCATTTGCACCCAATGAGTTTTATCTCTTCAGGTGGATCAACCAAAGTCCATACTTGGTTGTCGTATATGGAGTCCTTTTCAGACTTCATGGCTTCAAGCCATCTCTTGGAGTCAATGTCACAAATTACTTTCTCGTAGTTAGTAGGCTCATCATCTTCTATAAGAAATCCATATCTCTTAGGAATATGATGTGTTCTATTAGACCTACATAGCTAATGTGTACTTGAAGCTACTTGTTGCTCCATCATTTACAAGACATGAAATGGAAATAATATTCTTTGTTATGTTTGAAACATAGTAACAATTATTAAGCTCCATTACAAGCCCAGTGGGCAAAGACAAAGAACAAGATCCTATAGCTAAAGTTCCATTTCCCATGCGCAGGATCACTTCATTTTTTTCCAGCTTCCTACTGCTTCTTATCATCTGCATATTAATACAAATTTGAGATCCACAACTGATATCCAATACCCTAGTGGAATAATAAGTAATAGAAGAAAGCATCTCAATCATATATATGCCTGATGTAGAAGCATCTGTATGTTTCTTTTCTTTCAGGCTAGCCAGATAAGCTTTGCAGTTTCGCTTCCAGTGCCCTTCCTTACCACAGAAGTGACACTTCCCCTTGGCTACTTTGTTTTTCTTAATGCCCTTATTTAGTTTAGTCGCCTTGACCTTTTGGACATTATTCTTCTTTGGCCACTTCTTATGAGTGCCAGAGGACTCCACAACCATAACCTACCCCTTTTCTTTTTTAATGTTGGGCTCGGCGTTCGTCAGCATATTCGCGAGCTCAGGTAGAGACGTCTCTAGCTTGTTCATGTTGAAATTAAGAACAAATTGTGAATAGCTGGGAGGTAATGACTGTAGAACCAAATCAATACTTAGTTCATGATCCATCACAAAACCCAATCGTGCCAACTTCTCAATCAGATTAATCGGGCACCCACTAATATATCCTCAGTCATTTTGCACTGAAACAGCTCTTTAGAAGTTTGAAACCTCTCATATCGAGACTGTGTACCAAACAACTCTTGCAAGTGCATCAAAATCTCCTGAGCATTCATATGCTCATGCTGTTTCTGAAGATCAGGTGACATCGAGGCCAACATCAAACATGTGGCCATGTATTCAGCATCTTTATACCGGTTGTATGCCATATGAACCTCAGTCGGAGCATCCGCTGGTGGGACCTCCGGTGCAACCTCATCTAGGTCAAAAAAAAAAAATTTCAGATCGAAGAACGATCCTTACATTCCTCAGCCAATCAGGAAAGTTGAGTCCAGTCAATTTATTGGATTCTAAAATATTCCTAAGGTTGATGTTTACACTCATGGTTTCTCTGATAACCTACATAAAATTAGAACGAGTCAATTAATATGAATACTAATCACCAACTTAATATGATAATTCTAGATTTTTAATTAAGTTGCTTTCTTCCACTATTTTATCAAGGTTAATAGCCCTCTATATTAATCTCGAGAAATTGGCAATCAATTTTCTTAGTGGGCTAGGATCCTCATTTGAATTACCTTGACCTTGGCTTTGGCACAACAAATCTGGGTAAGGCAAATTTGGTAGATTATCATCAATCACATCTAATGTGACTCCTAAATCATTTAGGGGACATTGCCTTGTCAATCACATCCATATGTGATCACCCTAAAGTTTGCCTCTAGATTAGACTGATCCTGACTTTGGCCAATTATGCCAGCTAATCTAGTTAAGTCAACCCATTATTCCACAATTAACTCCTCATAAGTACACTCGACCTCGGCTTTGGCATGATAAATCTCATGACCTAATGATTTTGTATCATGTGAACAATGGAAGGCTTATGACTTAATATTCATAGAGGGATTTAGCGCATATAGGTCCATCTACATCTACAATATTTGTACTATGCTAGGTTACATATCTTATATGTAGATTTTAATTAATCTTTATTAACCTAAAAAATATCATAAGATCAAATCTTATGATTTGGGATTCCTAATCAAATTAGGATCCCTGACCACTATCTGATACAGAAACCCTAATCATGTGACCAGATCTATTGCTTCTATCTTGATTAACCTTATTGATCTAATCAATTAAGAGCTTTTCATAACAATGGCCAGATTAGCTGATTAATGGGGTCGTATTTAGCATACCCTTCGATCCCATTGAATGGGTTTTCCCAGGCAGTAAATGGATCAATTAAAAACCATGATCACACTTATCTTAGACACCAATGTATGTAAGCCTAATTGATCAGACCAATATTGGGATCATAGGATCAAGCAAAGATGTGGTTAAGTCTAAGTTTCCTAAATCTTTATCATCTATTACATTTTATGATAACTATAGATAGTAATCTTGTTAGGGTATTATGATAAGAATTCTTAATTCTAATTTTAAATTTTCTTATCATTTAATTACATGCTATGATATGTCGGTTTCATATCCCATGTAAATCCTAATGTTTCTAACAAACCCTAATCATATTCTTGTCATGATAAGATTTTAGATTTAAAATATAAAATTTTAAATTCCATATGATTACATTTAATCACAATCTTATCTTGATCTAAATATTCAAACTAAGTTTTCAACATTCATTATCATAAGAATATCAGATCTTAATCATATCAATAATCATGTTAAAATTAAATCCTAAACATGATTTCTAGGATTTCAGTATATAGTATCTATCATGCATAAATAATAATTACTATTTTAATATGACACATATATGATTAAATCTAAATTAATTATTGTTTATTATCATATAATAAATCTTTATCTTTGATATCACATATCAAAGTACTCAATTTTAACATGACAATGGACATGCATAAATCTATAAATAATATTGTTTATCATCAAATAATAAATATTTTATTATATTTAGATTTATTATCAATATATGAAAACTATTCAGGATTTTAAGCATAATAAAAACTTATATTATCAATAATATTGACTCAAGTATCCTATCAGATTAATGAATCTGTAGCCTAAGGTGACTCTGATACCACTGATGAGAATTATGTATTCTAGATATGAATCAAATTCATGAAAATATAGCAGAAGATATAATACAAAATTTTTAGATGCTCAGGATCCTTAGGAACAGATTCATTAAATTACAAATAAAATCTAAAATATTAGATGTATTCATACCTGAGTCCTTTATCAATGTAGAAAAGGATGAAGCCGATGAATCTTCTACCACTAGCCGTCCAAGTATCTGGCCTCTAACGGTGATCCACACGGAGAAGAGTGGATGAAGACCTTCAAGGTATGAAAATGACACTTAGGGAGAGAGGGGTGCTAGCACCTCTTGAATCCCCTATAGAAATATTCAAAACAGAAGATATCTTCGAATATCTAAAAGATCTAATCTTTTTCTTCTCACGTTCTACCCTTCTTAAGAGGAAGGAACCATATTTATAGAGAGAGGGAGAAAAAGAAATGTTCCAAGGGAGAAGAAGAGACCTCTTTTCATGGTAACGTCATGGTAACATTAATTCAAGGAGATAGAAGAGACCTCTTTTCATGGTAACGTCATGGTAACATTAATCCAAGTGTCACAATCTTAGCCTTTGAAATTAGGAGTTAGTTATCTCATAACTACATGACCCAATCTGTATGTGTTCATCATCGATCCGTAGAGATTCATCATGCCTCATCTCATGGACATGATTTCATCTTCACATGGCTGAGATTTTCCATCCATACCCGAATAATCGAGCCATTCATCACATGGATCAAGTCATATTTGAGTATCCAATTATTTGTTCATCATATGCACAAATAATTTCTCCTTAACATTCCTTCTACTATAATGGATCATATCCATTATTATTTTATCTTCTTTAAATTAGGTCTTATCCAATTATTTAATTGATCATCTTATCTAAATTAAATCTAATTTAATTCTCATTTTAATTCATCTAAAATTCTCCTTAATGCGTGTGATGCATTAGGCCCTTTAACATGTTGGCAATAATCAAGTCCTAATCACAGACCCTAGGAATGATTGGATAACTCTTTGTCCAAGTAAACAACATGATTATAGATCATCAGAGGCCTCTAGCAAAGCATCATGACCACCCAACTGCTAAAGGTTTTGTTGACGTGACCATTAACAACACCTGTCCATGAACAGTTACCGTATGATCAAATCCTTTTGTTGGCCCAGATGACAACCCAAGAGGGGGGGGGTGAATTGGGTTCTTAAAAAAATTTAACCTTTGAAAACGATTGGCTTTGAGATAAATAAAATTAAGTGCAAAGCGAATATTAATAACAAGCAAAGAGATAGAGAGAGACAATCAAAGCATGGCAAACACAAAGATTTTATAGTGGTTCGGTGTATCCAACACCTACGTCCACTCCCAAGATCCACTTGGGTCCACACTATAATCCTCTTGATTACAGTCGAGTTGTTTGACAAGCTCACAACTCAGAACTTGTTGTTTTCCCCGGGATCACAATGAACCCAGCTGGTTTTCCGGGCTCACCAGCACAAAACCCAAACACAAGCTAATCTAGCTTGCCCCGAGGTATACTACCTCCACTAATTCAATCCCCCTGATTGAATTAGCAAAAATAAGTAAGAAAAGTGTTTACAATAACAAACAGATCCTTAAATGAGCAAATATTCAACATAAATGAACAAGGTTAAAAAAACATGTTTGAAGCATATTGGATTTGAGCCTTTCTTCTTTTCTTCTTTTCCTCTTCTCTTTGGAGATGTTAAATCAAGCCTCAACTCGGATTCTTTGCAAATATTGCAGATGAGAAGTTGGAAAATTACAGAACATGGCTTTTGGCTTCTTTTTCTTCTTTTTGGAAAATCCTCCGATTTTTTGAATTTGAATGCCTTGGATTTCTCTTTGAGCTTTCTCGAGTAGATGGATTCGAACTTGGACTCTTTTCTCTTTGATTTCAAGCTCAAGACTTCTCAGATTTTTGATTTGTTTTCACTCTATTTTTTCGTCTCTATTTTCAAATGAGCGTTCTCCCCCTTTTATAGATTTCTCTTAATCCATATTTTTGGTGAGAAACTAGCCGTTGGAATGTACCTGGAAAGTTTGTCCATACAAAATATATCCGTTAGAAGTTAGGTGAAACAAAAATATTATCGTTTGAGCTGATCTGGCATTTTAAAAATCCGTTCCTGACAAGTTGGAGTCGGCTCCAACTTTTCAGGTGTCAGTCCAAGTCAGTTATCCAAAAATAGAAAGTAAAGAGTTCGTTGAGGAGTCGGCTCTGAAAAAGTTGAGTGTCGACTCGCCACATTCGGGAGTCGGCTCCGAAAGACTGTAAGTGTCAGCTCCAGAGTAGTAAAAAAATACGCGTTCTGTTCCCGCATCGGAGTCGGCTCCAGACACTGTAAGTGTCGACTCCGAAACTTTGGGTGTTGGCTCCGAAACTCTGGGTGTCAGCTCCGGACCGTGCCAAAAATCAGAAAGACATTTGATTGGCCATGGGGTCGGCTCCAGATCTCCTAGGTGTCGACTCCAAGCTCTGAATTTTGAAACTTTCTTTTGGCAATGGATTCAAAACACGTGTCTTTATGTCTTTTGATTGATCAAAGATTTTTATGTTAGGGTTTAGACTTGTGATTAATAACAATGGGATTCCCTGTTGAACAAGAACTAGAACTAAGGATTCCTAATCCTGTTAGGTTTAGACCTTGATGAATAGCAATGGGATTCCCCGTTCAACAAGAACTAGAACTAAGGATTCCCAATCCTGTTAGGTTTAGACCTTGATGAATAGCAATGGGATTCCCCGTTCAACAAGAACTAGAACTAAGGATTCCCAATCCTGTTAGGTTTAGATCTTGAACCAAAGGAGGAAGATGGGGAGGAGAAAGAAAGGGCTGCCACCCTATGATGAGAGAAGGGAATTTTTGGGAGAAAAGAATCTGTTCTCTCTTCCATCCAAACCCTAGAGACTAGAGTTTAAATACATCCACGAAGTGGGCCAGGCCCAGACTCAACAAAAAACTCCCATGGACTAAACCAATGAGATTAAACTAATCCCCAAGCCCGTGTACACCCGTGACTTGATTTAATCTCAACCCTTGGACTCAAACCTAGCCCAATACAAGTTAGCCCACCTGGGCCTTAATAGCACCACACCAGGCCCAACAATCTCCACCTTGGTGCTTTCAAGGCCTCAGCACGTCCACTGTGTCCATCAGCTTTAACAACGAAATACACTTTTGAAAACTGTCCCTTGGAAGAACCTTAGTCAGTGCATCTGCTGGATTTTCTTTGGTGTGTACCTTCACCAGCTCCACCTCACCATCTTCCACCAGCTCTCTGATCCTGTGGTATCTGAGGTCAATGTGCTTCGTCCTGGCATGATAGACTGCATTCTGCGCAAGCATCAGAGCACTCTGGCTGTCACTATGCACCTGGACAACCTTCTGATCAAGTCCCATCTCCAGCATCAAGCCCTTCAGCCAAAGAGCTTCCTTTGCTGCCTCTGTGATACCTATGTATTCTGCCTCCGTGGTAGATAAGGCTGTGATGGGCTGCAGACATGATCTCCACGATACTGGACCACCAAACAGGCTGAACACAAAGCCTGTTGTGGATCTCCTAGTGTCCACATCTCCACCAAAGTCTGCATCCACATACCCATATAACTGCCCACGAGCCTCCTTGGATAAGTTGGATCTCTCAGCATCTTCTTGCTGTCCATAGCAAATACCAACCCCAACTGTACCTACCAAGTACCTGAAGATTCCCTTCAGTGCTCGCCAGTGCTCCCTACCAGGCTGCGCCATGAACCTGCTCACCTGGCTCACTGCATGGGCTATGTCTGGCCTACAACATACCATGGCATACATAAGGCTCCCAACACCAGAAGCATATGGTACCTTCTCCATCTCCTGAGCCTCCACCTCAGTCTGTGGTGACATGGTCTTCGATAAGGAAAAATGTGCTGCCAAAGGTAGTGCTGTCGGTTTGGCATCCTTCATCCCATATCGCTCCAGAATCTTTTTAATGTAGCCACCCTGACTCAGATGCAGCACACCTTTGGATCTATCTCTGATGATTTCCATCCCTAGGATCTTCCTGGCTGGCCCCAGATCCTTCATCTCAAACTCCCGAGACAAAGCTATCTTCAGTTCCTGTACAGCCTTCTCACTCTTGCATGCTATCAGCATGTCATCTACATACAAGAGTAAGTACATCCTAGACCCATCATCCAGAGATTTAACATACACACAAGAATCATACTCACACCTGGAAAGTCCAATGCTCCTAACATAAGTGTCAAATCTCTTGTACCACTGCCTCGGCGACTGCTTCAGCCCATACAGAGATTTCTTCAGCAAACAGACTTTCCCATCTGATCTTGGTTCTCTAAACCCTGGTGGCTGCTCCATGTAGATGCTCTCCTCCAAATGACCATGGAGGAATGCTGTCTTCACATCCATCTGCTCCAGCTCCAAGTCCTGAGCTGCTACAATACTCAATAATAGTCTGATGGAAGTGTGCCTGACAACTGGAGAAAATATCTCACCATAATCGATGCCTTCTTTCTGAGAGTATCCTTTGGCCACTAGTCTTGCCTTATACCTGATACCCTCTTGTTCTGAAGCTCCTTCCTTGCGCTGATAAACCCATTTACAACCAATGGGTTTCTTTCCTTGTGGCAGCTGGACCACCTGCCACGTATTATTTCTGTGAAGAGACTGCATTTCCTCTGCCATAGCATGGATCCACCTATCTCTATCCTGACTTTCCATAGCCTCTCATAGGTGAAAGGGTCTCCATTCGCTGTCACCAGGGCATATGACAACGAATCCTCGAAGCCGTATCGAACTGGTGGTCGCACGTTCCTCCTGGGCCTTTGCTGTGCGATCCCAGTATCAGTCCCCTGTTCAGCTGCATCCTGCTGAACTCCCTGGCTTCTACCCCCTCTGTCAGTCCTCTCCACCTGAATCTCAAATCCTCCTGGTCCACTAGCAAATGGCACAACTGTATAGGAGGTTGTCTGACTAGTGTTACCGTGTTCTACCTCCTGTAGTCCCTGCTGTGCATCCATGCCACTTCTGTTCTGGAGGATTGAGCTCTCATCAAAGGTTACATCTCTGCTGATGACAACCTTCTTCTCCAAGGGGTCCCATAGCCGATACCCCTTGACTCCTCGCGGGTAGCCTAGGAACACCATCTTCTTAGACCTGGCATCCAACTTACTCCGCTCCCCAGCTCCAACATGCACATATGCTGTGCATCCAAACACCCTTAGATGGTTTAGGCTTGTCTTCCTTCCAGACCATATCTCCTCTGGAATGTCTCCATCTAACCTGGTGTGCGGTGACCGATTGACCAAGTAGCTAGCTGCATCTACTGCGTCAACCCAGAACATCTTTGGAAGCCCTGCCTGCAGCCTTAAGCATCTTGCCTTTTCCAATAGTGTTCTGTTCATCCTCTCAGCCACCCCATTCTGTTGAGGAGTTCCCATCACCGAGAAGTGCCTTCTGATGCCCCACTCCTCACAAAAAATCTGGAACTCCCTGCTGGTGTATTCCCCGCCATTATCAGACCTCAGACACTTCACACTTTTACCCTGCTCCTTCTCCACCTCAGCCTTCCAGATTTTGAACTTGGTGAAGACCTCTGATTTCTCCTTCATAAAGTAGATCCACAGCTTCCTTGAGAAATCATCTATCAGGGTCATAAAGTATCTGGCCCCATTCCTTGCAGAAACTGGGGCTGGTCCCCAGACATCTGTGTGTACTAACTCCAGGGGTTCAGCACTCCTAGCTGTGCTGACTGAGAACTGTACTCTCCTCTGCTTTCCCATCTGACAAGGCTCACAGATCTCCATATCTCCGCTACTCAAGTCTGGAAGCAGACCTCTCTTGCTCAGTTCTTTCATCCCCTTGTCTCCCATGTGGCCCAGGCGGTAATGCCACATCCTGTACACATCCCGGGGATCTTGCTCCACAGCTGCCACCTCAGATTTCACAGTCATCACAGAGCCCTCCATCTTGTATAGATTATTTTCCAGCCTCCTCCCTCTCATCACCACCATGGCTCCATTGGAGATGTTCAGAACTCCACTCCTGGCACGACTGCTGAAGCTGTATCCAGTCCGCTCCAAGTACCCCAGTGATACCAGATTCTTCTTGAGTTCTGGAACATGCTTCACACTGGTAAGAGTGCGCACCATACCATCAAACATCCTCACCCTCACTGTGCCAATACCTGCCACCTTGCAAGGGTGATTATCTCCAAGAGTCACATTCCCCTCCTCAACCTCTGTGTAAGTACTGAACCACGACCGGTTGGGAGTGTAATGATGAGAACAGGCTGAATCCAAGGTCCACATCTCTGTGCTGTGCCTGTGATCATCTGATACAACCAAGAGATCATCCTCCACCTCCTGATCTGCAACTGTACTCACAGACTCAGATCCTCCTTTTTCTCCCTTCTGATTTTTCCACTTAGGACAATTCTTCTTAAAATGTCCTACCTCTCCACACTTATAGCACTTCAGCTCTCTCTTGCCTTTCCTGGACTTTGATCGTCCTCCAGACTTACTTCTGTCCCTGCCCCTACCTCTGCCTGTCCTTTCCCCAACTGATAGACCCTCCTGGGGAACAGCTTCCTTGGTCATCTTCTCCCTCTGCTCATTCGTCCGAAGCACCGAGACAATATCTTCATAAATTAATGTCTCCTTCCCATAGAGCAGTGTTGTGACCAATGAGTCATAAGACGTGGGCATTGAACATAAAAGCAGAAGTGCTTTATCTTCTTCCTCCATCTTGACCCCAACATTCAGAAGTTCATTGCTCATCTGGTCGAATATCTGGATGTGACCCAGCACATCTCCACCTTCTGACATCCGAAGGCTGTAGAGGCGCTTCTTCAACATCAACTTGTTGCACATATTCTTTCCCATATAGAGGGTGTGCAACTTCGTCCAGAGTCCCTTCGGGGTCTTCTCCTCCAGCACTGAATAGAGGACTGAATCCGCCAGACAGCCCCTGATCATTGAACATGTCTTCTTCTCCAATGAAATCCACTGCTTGTCTGTCATCCCATCTGGCCTTTCCTCCAAAGCCAAATCTAAACCCTGCTGCACAAGGAGGTCCTCTACCCGGACTTTCCACATGGAGAAACTTCCCTTCCCATCAAACTTCTCAACCTCTATTTTTATGCTACTCCCCATGGCCAATTCCAAAAATAGCACAAAAATAAATTTTATAAAATAGAGAAGTACCTTGACGAGATTCTGTTGAAATTATTTCAACTCCTTGAAGGCCTCCAGATTACTCCTTGAACCAGGCTCTGATACCACTTGTTAGGGTTTAGACTGTGATTAATAACAATGGGATTCCCTGTTGAACAAGAACTAGAACTAAGGATTCCTAATCCTGTTAGGTTTAGACCTTGATGAATAGCAATGGGATTCCCCGTTCAACAAGAACTAGAACTAAGGATTCCCAATCCTGTTAGGTTTAGACCTTGATGAATAGCAATGGGATTCCCCGTTCAACAAGAACTAGAACTAAGGATTCCTAATCCTGTTAGGTTTAGATCTTGAAAAAGGAGGAAGATGGGGAGGAGAAAGAAAGGGCTGCCGCCCTATGATGAGAGAAGGGAATTTTTGGGAGAAAAGAATCTGTTCTCTATTCCATCCAAACCCTAGAGACTAGAGTTTAAATACATCCACGAAGTGGGCCAGGCCCAGACTCAACAAAAAACTCCCATGGACTAAACCAATGAGATTAAACTAATCCCCAAGCCCGTGTACACCCGTGACTTGATTTAATCTCAACCCTTGGACTCAAACCCAGCCCAATACAAGTTAGCCCACCTGGGCCTTAATAGCACCACACCAGGCCCAACATTTTAAGCCCTGAAACACTTGTTAAATTTATTAGTAATAAAATGAATATACTCAAATCTTTTATTAATCATCAAAATCAATAATTGGGTCAACAATCTCTCCCTTTTTGATGATTATAAAAACATTGAGTATATGCATGAGTAAACAATAGAGTTCTCAAATCAAAATTTTCAAATATGTGATCCTCACAGGTAAGCTCCTCCTGAATAAGGTAGCTCCCCCTATAAAGTTCAATTTAACAATTGTGCTTCCTTTTAGCTGAAAATATAGTGTTTGATACCAAAAAGGTAGATATATCAATTTTAACTATGCTTAATTAAACCAATGTTTCTCTTTTTGTTTTACAATGCATATTTTATTAGGATTTTACATTCAATGCATATACGACATAACTACATAACTCTCCCCCTTTTTTGTAATCAACAAAACGATCAAGAAGAGTTAAGTAACATGACAAAATTGATAGATCAAACAATTTTTTCAATGATCAAAAGATATTCATTAAGTATCTGATAAGAGTCAATCATTACAAAATGAAATTGAACTTTGTCAAACATCAAACTATACATCATTACATTAAGATTTCAAGATAAAACATCAAACAACAGCCTATACTTCATTGAATCAAAAACCTATACTTCATTACATGATAATCACCGATTAGTTCTAATAATCCTTTGTAAATGTTCTAAAATTCTTCCCATCCCATCACTCTGAGTCCCTACAAATTCTTTTAATCTTCTATCAACAAATGCACATGCAGTCATAATCTGATCCTGAAGCTCAGCATTGCATTTGGAGTAGGTTTCTGAGTCTCCACAAATATCCTTAAGTTCTTCAAATATGTTCTTGAGATCAGTCTTTAAGGATTCAGCAGAGGAACCAAGAGTGGATTCAATCTTACTAATGCGATCATTCAAAGAGTAAAGGGTCTCTTTCAAATTCATAAACAGACTATCAAACTCTGTCTTCATTTCTTCCTTTTGAGCAGCAAATAAGCTCTTGAGTTGCTCTATCTGAACATTAGAAAATTCAACAGAAGACATAGGTAGCTGAACAGGAACTGGAGCAGGAGCAGGAGCAGAAGCAGGAGAA
Organism: Calamus simplicifolius; assembly: GCA_900491605.1. Classification (NCBI taxonomy): domain Eukaryota; kingdom Viridiplantae; phylum Streptophyta; class Magnoliopsida; order Arecales; family Arecaceae; genus Calamus; species Calamus simplicifolius. The sequence goes on from UESW01004519.1 coordinate 442,476, forward strand.
GATCTGCTAGGCTCTGAAGAAGGATGCCTCGCAGAAGGACCAGCCTTAGATGGTGCAGAAGATCTAAGCTCAGGGGCTCTCTCATCCAGACTTCCTTTCCTTTCCCATTGTCCATTAATCTTAACAAAGCCCATCTGGTGCAAAGTAGCCAAACTATAATAATCAGTATGCCTAAGGTTCTTTGAAGGCTCACTGTCAGAAATCATAATTCCTTGGCTCCTGAAGACCATAGTTAGAATCATACTATAGGGCAGTGAAGATCTCCTTTTTCCTCCAGCCTCGGCCATGTAGAAAATCATCATTGCAGCAAGGTTAATAGGCTGACCTGTCAAAATACTGTCCATCACCACAATGTCTCGCTCCAAGACATACTCAAATTGGCTAGTCTTAGGGAATAAAATTCTACTGCAGATATTATGAAGTAGCCTAAGCTCCAAGGGTAATTGATTTGCCCTAACCTCTTCAAATTCAGAAACCTCTCTACCCAACATCATTGATAGTGCATCAGACCTCTCACTATGAATATCAGCTGCTAATCCAGTGATAGGAATGCTCAGAAGATTTCCTAGCTTTTGAAAAGTAAGGTGGACTCTTTTCCCTCTAATAGAACTCACAATCCCACCATCACCCCTTAACAAATTGAAGTAAAATTCCTTGACTAGGGCTGGATAGGTGGGGACATCCAATGAACATACTTTGTCCCAACCTAGCTCTTTGATTTGATTTCCAATTGAAAAGCCCTCGGACTCAAAAAATTCAAAATCAACTTTTCTATCCATTGTAATCACTCTCCCGGCTAAGGTGTCTACCTGAGGAGATGAGGAACTATGATTATCCGAAGGAGTAGAGGAATCTTCGCTCGGAGACGGCTCGCAGACGGGACGCCTCGCCGTGCGTCTTCCAGTGGTCACGAGCACTCCAAGAACTGATCCTCTCTGCTTTGGTGCCATTGAGTCCTTGGGAATGTTCGATTTGAGGAGAATTTGGCTTGGGGAAGTTTTGAGAGAGTTTGGACATGGATTGAAAAGATGGAAATGATGGAGGTGTCAACTCTGCCCTAATAAAGTTAACTTGGGACCCCCAGGTGTCGACTCTCGCAAAGTCGGGTGTTGACTCCAAGTCACTAACATAGTTAGCGCTCGAATTGGAGTCGGCTCCACTTATACGGGTATCGGCTCCAAGGTCAAGGACCGAGAGGAACACAGAAGAGGTGTTGACTCCTCAAACTGAGGTGTCGACTCCACTGACAGTTTTTTAAAAAAAGTTGAGTTTCAAACATCCGAAACTTGTCAAAATAGGGTCAATAAATTTTGAAAAAAAAACTTTGGAATATAAAGAATCAAATTACCTGAATGACTAGATAAAGTGTCCTTAAAATTATGAAAGGAATTTTAAGAAATTAAAAGGAATCTAGATAGTCATTCCTTAAAGTTTCAAAATCATTCCAAAGGGTCACAAATCCCTAATTCACCTCTAAGATAACAAAATCTCTCTTCACTCAAGGGTTTTGTAAATATATCAGCTAATTGATCTTCAGAATTAACATAATCAAGACAAATTTCATTATTAGCTACATGTTCTTTTATAAAGTGATATCTAATTTCAATGTGTTTTGTTCTTGAATGTTGAATTGAATTTTTAGTTAAATTTATTGCACTTGTGTTATCACATCTAATAGGAGTTTTATCAAGTGTTATGCCATAATCTTCGAGTTGTCGCTTAATCCAAAGGATTTGAGCACAGCAACTTCCAGCTGCAACATATTCTGCCTCAGTAGTTGATAATGCAACCGAATTTTACTTTTTGCTAAACCAAGAGATTAAGTTACTTCCTAAGAATTGACATGCACCACTTATACTTTTTCTATCTAGTTTACATCCAGCATAGTCAGAATCAGAATATGCAATCAAATTCAATGTTGAGTCTCTAGAATACCATAAATCTACATTTTTAGTTCCATTTAAATATCTCAAGATTCTTTTACAACAATTAAATGAGATTCTTTATGTTCAGATTGAAATCTAGCACATAAACAAACAGCAAACATTATATCTGGTCTACTAGCTGTTAGGTAAAGAAGAGATCCGATCATACCTCTATAATATTTTTGATCTACTTTCTTACCATCTTCATCTTTGTCTAATTTGCATGAAGGACTCATAGGTGTTCCAAGGGGTTTAATTGACTCCATTCCAAACTTCTTGAGAAGTTCTTTTGTGTATTTTGCTTGATTGATGAAAATCCCCTCTTTGCTTTGCTTGATTTGAAGTCCTAGGAAGAAATTGAGTTCTTCCATCATGCTCATTTCGAACTCACCCTGCATTAACTTAGCAAATTCTTGACACAAAAGATTGTTAGTAGCACCGAATACAATATCATCAACGTATATTTGTACTACTAATAAATCCTTATCTTTTCTTTTCAAAAATAGTGTTTTATCAACATTTCCTCTTGTAAAATCATTTTCAATCAGAAATTTACTTAATCTTTCATACCAAGCTCTAGGTGCTTGTTTTATACCATATAGTGCTTTGTGCAATTTAAAACCATGATTTAGAAATTCATGATCTTCAAAATCAGGAGGTTGTTCAACAAAAACTTCCTCATTTATAAATCTATTTAAAAATGCACTTTTAACATCCATCTGAAATAAATTGATATGCATATGACATGCAAAAGCGAGTAATAATCTAATTGCTTCTAATCTAGCTACAGGTGCAAAAGTTTCATCAAAATTAATTTCTTTTCTTGATTATATCCTTTTGCGACTAATCTAGTTTTGTTTCTAATTACTATGCCATTTTCATCTAATTTATTTCTAAATACCCATTTTGATCCTATAACAGAATGATCTTTAGGTCTATCTACAAGGGTCCAGACATTATTTCTAGTAAATTGATTTAATTCTTCTTGCATAGCTAACATCCAATTATTATCTTTTTTCAGCCTCTTCAATAGTTTTAGGTTCAATTTGAGATACAAATGCAAGATGATTATTGATGTTTCTCATTGATGATCTAGTTCTTACTCCTTGAGATGGATCACTTATAATTAATTCTTTTGGATGACCATAGGCATATCTCCAATCTCTAGGAAGATCTACATCATTATGATTTGCATCAACAACATCAACACTAGGAGAATCATTATCTTTAGCTCATTGTTCATGATCTGAAGATACATTTATATTTAATTTTTCAATGTTCCTTTCTAATATGTTTGTATCTTCATCATCATCAATCTTTCCAGAACTCGATGCTAAAGATTCATCAAAAACTACATGAATAGATTCTTCTACAATTAAGTTTCTTTTGTTAAACACTCTATAGGCTTTACTAGATGTTGAATATTCTAAGAATATGCCTTTATCTGATTTTGCATCAAATTTTTCTAGATTATCTTTACCATTATTATGAATGAAACATTTACAACCAAATGCATGAAAATAACTTATGTTTGGTTTTATATTGTTCCATAGTTCATAAGGAGTTTTCTTAAGGATTGGCCTAATTAAAGCTCTATTAAGAATGTAACATACCATGTTTATAGCTTCCGCCCAAAAGTACTTTGGTAAGTTGCTTTCACATAGCATGGTACGGGCCATATCTTCTAAAGTCCTATTTTTTCTTTCTACAACTCCATTTTGTTGTGGTGTTCTAGGTGCTGAAAAATTATGATGGATGCCATTTTCAATGCAAAAGTTTTCAAATAAATAATTTTCAAATTCAGTGCCATGATCACTTCTAAGAGACACTATGGTGTTGTTTTTCTCATTTGTGACCTTCTTGAAGAATTTCAAAAATAATGGAAAGGTCTCATCTTTATGAGCTAAAAGCAATACCCAAGTGTATCTAGAATAATCATCTACAATCACAAGACCATATTTCTTTCCTCCTAGACTAGTGGTTCTAGTAGGTCCGAAGAGATCCATGTGAAGTAGTTCAAGTGGCCTAGAAGTGGAAACAATGTTTTTAGTTTTGAAAGAGTTTCTAGTTTGCTTTTCAAATTGACATGCATTACAAATTTTGTTATTTTCAAAATCTAGTTGTGGAAGACCTTTTACTAAATCCATTCTGATTAATTTTGAAATTAGGTGTGTGCTTGCATGACCTAATCTACGATGCCACAACCATCCAATCTCATTTATATTAGCATTATTAGCAACTAAGCAATGATTACCAGTAGACAAATTGTCTAAATCAATCAAGTATACATTGCCATTTCTATTTCCAGTAAATATCATGCTATTATCAATGGGATTAGAAACAGTGCAAATAGAAGCTTCAAATGATACTTTGAAACATTTATCACACAATTGGCTAATACTAATTAGATTATGCTTCAAACCATTAACATATAGGACATTTTCAATAAATGTGGAGGGAGTTATTTGAATTTTATCAAACCCCATGATCTGGCCTTTGCCATTGTCACCAAACGTAACAACTCTTCCTCTTTTGCTTTCAAGGGTGATGAATTGATCATTGTCACCCATCATGTGTCTTGAGCAGCCACTATCAAGATACCACTTTCGCTTTGATCTTTTGGCCGCAAGACACTCCTGCAAAAATGATCAAATCTTATATTTAGGTACCCAAGCCTTCTTGGGTCCTTCATGGTTAGTAGCAATAATGATAGTTCCTTTTGGAACCCATATTTTCTTTCCTTTAGCAATTAATTTCTTGTTGCTTTTTCTTGCATTACATTCATAGGATTTGTGGCCTTTCTTGTTACAATAATGACATAAAACTTCATCTTTATCTTGTTCTTTTCTAAAGAATTTTTTGACATATTTTTGTTTTATGTTAGGTCTATAACCTAATCCAACCTTATCAAATATAGCTCTTTGATTACTCAATAATAAATTAAGTTTTTCAGAACTATATGTAAATTTATCAACAATATTTTTATATTTTTCAACTTCCTTCTTTAATCTATCATTCTCTTTGAAAATTGATCCTTTTTCTTCAATCAAAACTTCATTTTCTGATTTCAATTATTCAACTTCATAGACTAATTTATTCTTCTCTTTGGCAAGATTTAAATTGTCAATTTTTAAAGATTTATTCTTCTTTTTCAGAACCTTAAAATCACTTATTAATTCATTGAAGGCTTCATATAATTCATCAAATATAAAATTATCATAAAGGGTTTCAGTACTTACTTCGTCGTCGTTCGCCATAAAGCAAATGTTGGCAACTTCCTTTTGTTCCTCCTCGGAAGAGGATTCTTCACTATCATTCCAGGTTGCAACATAGGCTTTCTTCTTCTTCTTGTAGACTTTCTTTAATTGAGGACAGTCATATCTGAAATGCCCTGGTTTCTTGCACTCATAACAAATTAAGGGCTCTTTTTCTTTTTCTTTGTCATTCTCTTTCTCTTTTTCTCCTTCCATTTTTATTCCAGATTTTCTCTTGTGGAAGGGTTTTCTTCTTTGCATGAATTTCTTAAATTTTTAGCAAGGAGTGCAGTCTCTTCATCATCATCATCATCACTGTAGCTCTCCTCACTTTCTGCAGCTTTAAGAGCAATTGTCTTCTTCTTCATGACTTCCTTCTCTTGATGTTGTTTCATGGTTAGCTCATGAGTCATCAGGGATCCAAGTAGCTCTTCCAAAGGTAAAACATTTAGGTCCTTGGCTTCTTGGATAGCAGTCACCTTCGCTTCCCACGATCTTGGAAGTGACCTAAGAATTTTATGAACCAAATCAGAGTTAGTGTAAGTCTTACCGAGACTTTTTAAACCATTTACAATATCAGTGAATCTTGTGTACATGCATGTGATGGTTTCAGTATGTTCCATGCTGAACAATTCATATTTATGCACTAAAATATTAATCTTTGATTCTTTAACTTGATTTGTACCCTCATGGGTAACCTCTAATCTATCCCAAATTTCTTTCATGAAAATACATGTAGAAATTCGATTAAATTCATTTGCATCTAATGAACAATATAAAACATTCATAGCCTTGGCATTAAGTTGTGCCAATTTTTTATCATGTTCATCCCATTCCATTTCCGGCTTAGGAATCTCCATGCCATTAATTCTAGCAGTGGGTGTGTGTGGTCCATTGACTATAATGCTCCATAGATCATAGTCAAGTGCTTGAATAAAAATTTTCATCCTAGCTTTTCAATAACCATAATTAATTCTATTAAACAAAGGAGGTCGATTAGTGGATTGACCTTCTAAATAAGATGAACTAGCTTGAGTTGCCATTTGGATCTTTAGCTCTTGATCGTTAGACCAAATTCAAATAAGCACTTGCTCTGATACCAATTGTTGGCCCAGATGACAACCCAAGAGGGGGGGGGGGGTGAATTGGGTTCTTAAAAAAAATCAACCTTTGAAAACGATTGGCTTTGAGATAAATAAAATTAAGTGCAAAGCAAATATTAATCACAAGCAAAGAGATAGAGAAAGACAATCAAAGCACGACAAACACAAAGATTTTATAGTGGTTCGGTGTATTCAACACCTACGTCCACTCCCAAGATCCACTTGGGTCCACACTATAATCCTCTTGATTACAGTCGAGTTGTTTTATAAGCTCACAACTTAGAACTTGTTGTTTTTCTCGGGATCACAACGAACCCAGCTGATTTTCCGGGCTCACCAGCACAAAACCCAAACATAATCTAATCTAGCTTGCCCCGAGGTATACTACCTCCACTAATTCAATCCCCCTGATTGAATTAGCAAAAACAAGTAAGAAAAGTGTTTATAATAACAAACAGCTCCTTAAATGAGCAAATATTCAATGTAAATGAACAAGGTTAGAAAAGCCTGTTTGAAGCAGATTGGATTTGAGCTTTTCTTCTTTTTCTCTTCTCTTTGAAGATGTTGAAACAGGCCTCAGCTCAGATTCTTTGCAAATGTTGCAGATGAGAAGTTGGAAAATCACAGAACAGGGCTTTTGGCTTCTTTTTCTTCTTTTTGGGAAATCCTCTGATTTTTTAATTTTGAATACCTTGGATTTCACTTTGAGCTTTCTGGAGTAGATGGATTCGAACTTGGACTCTTTCTCTTTGATTTCAAGCTCAAGACTTCTCGGATTTTTGATTTGTTTTCACTCTATTTTTTTCATTTCTATTTTCAAATGAGCGTTCTCCCCCTTTTATAGATTTTTCTTAATCCATATTTTTGGTGAGAAACTAGCCGTTGGAATGTACCTGGAAAGTTTGTCCATACAAAATATATCCGTTAGAAGTTAGGTGAAACGAAAATATTACCGTATGAGCTGATCTGGCATTTTAAAAATCCATTCCTGACAGGTTGGAGTTGGCTCCAATTTTTCAGGTGTCGGCTCCAAGTCGGTTATCTAAAAATAGAAAGTAAAGAGTTCGTTGAGGAGTCGGCTCCGAAAAAGTTGAGTGTCGACTCGCCACATTCGGGAGTCGGCTCCGAAAGACTATAAGTGTCGGCTCCAAAGTAGTCAAAAAAACGCGTTCTGTTCCCGCATCAAAGTTGGCTCCAGACACTGTAAGTGTCGACTCCGAAACTTTGGGTGTCGGCTCCGGACCGTTTCAAAAATCAGAAAGACATTTGATTGGCCATGGGGTCGGCTCCAGATCTCCTAGGTGTCGACTCCAGGCTCTGAATTTTGAAACTTTCTTTTGGCAATGGATTCAAAACACGTTTCTTTATGTCTTTTGATTGATTAAAGATTTTTAAGCCCTGAAACACTTGTTAAATTTATTAGTAATAAAAGTAATATACTCAAATCTTTTATTAATCATCAAAATCAATAATTGGGTCAACACCTTTCATCACATATCCTAGATCAATCAATGGTATGGAATGTGTCAACCCTGTAATTGATCTTTGTTTACTTGATCTCAGGAAAAATTGACTCATATGAATTAGAACTTCGAAACCATTTCGAATTCCAACTTAACCTTGAAAGGAATTAACAATCAATTTAATCCATTAAGTAGCCATGGGATATAATCCTTTCTATCAAGGGAGACGAATCCTGTCTTGATCAAACACCATCTTCATGTACTTCATGTCATACCCAATCGACACCATATTTGCCACCCGTGGCTGGAGTGACGTTTGGATGTCGTCAAAGTATGACATCCATACATTAGATGCAATGAAGATCTTAAGTCAAAGGATCACTCACACCACCGTCATTAGAGATCAATCATCGACACTATATACAATATCCATATGGGATCTCTGTACGGGTCATCCAATGCATCGTTACAATAACGAGCATCCACACACCTATCCAAGTATCTTCATATTTCAACTTGTGAAATCAGCTGCTCATCCCAAGGATGAGGATATGCAATGTGTGCCAGTCTCACGGTATTCAATGGTATCCAGTCTCATCTACACATCGACTAGGAAAGTTTAAAGAATCGAACCATAACGTGTAATTTGGATCTCACAATTTGTAATCTCTATTACAAATTACATATGCACGGTTCACGTTCTTTTAGATTTATCTCACAGACAAATATATCAAATAAAAGACATCTGGATAGATAAAGAAACCATTTTATTTGATTTGTATTCATAGAATGTATACAACATTCAATCCAATTGGATATAGGGCATATACTAACAATTTTATGATGAGTAAATAAGTACTTATTGGGCTTTGTTTCATTGTATTCTTTTGCATATATTTTGTTTGATTATAGAGTATTAGAATGCTTACAATCAAGGATGGATTATGTTTGGAGTTAAAAGAGAGAGATGTAGAAAGATTTTCAAGTTCTTGCCGAAGAGAGGATTTCAAATAGCTAAGGATAAATTAGGTCACTTGATACTAGACTTTATAATTAGTTAATTTATAATTCTTATAAGCTAATTAATATTTATTTGAAATTTAATGTACCAATAATCGGTAATTTTTTTAGAAAAAAATCAGATATTGCATATTTTTTAAGAAGGCAAAAATCTGAAAGAAGGATTTCTTTCTTCTTTTTTTTCTTTGGTCTGTGCATGCAGCCATCAAATTTTGGGCGGATGAGGCTCTAGCTTCAATCCTTTCTGCTGCTGGGACATTCCTGTACTCCGATGCATCGACCATGGAATGCAAGCAAGGAGGCTTTGCACGTGCTTGTGTTCGTGTTGACCTCAGCAAGCCGCTTCGTCCTGGTGCTCGGATCAGAGGTTTTGGCAGCCCTTTTTGGTAGCAATTCTCCTTCAAGCATCTTGATGGAATCTGTGAATTCTGTGGAGCTTTGCACTTCTCTGGGTCTTGTGGAGCTGGGCCAGAGTCTGCTTCATCCTCCTCGAATCCACCGTTCGGTCCTTGGATGACGGCGGTGAGACGGAGGAAGTCCCATGTTCAGTTGCATTCAGCGTCTTTGGACCCCCTTGACCCGGGTAAGTTTGCTTCCCCTTCCTCTGCTTTGAATGAACAGTGGTAAACTCCTAAGAAATTTGCACGGAGGAACCTTAGTAAAGCATCGAATGGTAGGTTAGCCTCCCATTCTCCTGGGAATTCTGTGGCTCCACCTTCCCAAAGCTCAAGTCTGTTCCTGTGTCTGGAGAGCCTGCAGGCAGTTTTCCTCCCACAGTGTCGACAGTTGATGGCGAGTTGCCTGCTGAGCCAGAGGTTGTGTCCATGGGGCCTTCTATGATGCAAATTCAGCAGATTGTTGCCTCGGGTCCCCTGAGCTCTCCTTCTGTGGCCTTTAAACTAGAGTGCCGGTCTCTTGAGTGCGTGCCGGTTGGAAAGGGTGGGAGGGCTGAGGAGGTTAAGGCTAAGTCTAAGTCTAAGTCTGAAATCCTGGTTTCAGTCCTGGTGGCTGCAGTGAATTCAATTACTTCTGAGGACTTTGGCTCTACTCCTTTGGTGTTGGGGGGCCTATCTAAATCTTGTGGAGGTGGCCTTTCTAGCACGTCAAAGAGGACTCGGCTTGTTGAGCCTTTGGTACAGCGAGTTGTATCTAAGACTTCCAAAGTCAAAGGAAAAGCACCCCTCAGGAATATGTCCACTGATAATGGGTCCTTTGTGTTTTCAGCTTCTATTGACTCCCCTGGCGGTTCACCTGGCCTTGTCGAGATGAGGAAGCAAAAGTCCCACCGTAAGGATAGCTTGGCCCCACCTTCTGGTGTTGAGTCAGCCCAGTCCGACCATGACGTGGCGGTTATCCTTCTTAAGGATGCCATCCAGAAGGATCGTATGGTGGAGGCTATGGACTCATCCAGAGTGGATGAGTGTGTAGATCGAGGACCAGTGGGTCCCATGTTGCTTAATGATCACTTAGGGGAGCAGGTGACTAGGGACTCTACTGGGGTCCCTTTACCTCAATTTTCCAAATAAAGATTCTTGTTTGGAATGATCGAGGGGCCCTGAAACCCTCATTTTGGTCCTCTTTTGGGAGGCTTCAACAGCTTCATAACCTTGATATCTGTATTTTGACGGAAACTCATCTATCGGGGGACAGTCTGACTCCCCTTCGGAGACAGATTTCTAGATTGTGGAACTCTTATGCTATTGAATCAATTGGTCTCTCTAGAGGAATTTTGGTGCTTTGGAGATTGGATAAAGTCCGTGTTGATGCCTTTCATGGCCGTGGCCAGCAGGTGGCTTTGGTTATCTCGGAAGGGTCCTCTGCGCCTTGGTTGCTGTCTGGAGTTTATGCCAGCACTGAGTTTAGGGCTCGCCGAGTTCTTTGGGATGAGATCCTCTTGCTCCTTGGCCAGGGCTTTCCCTCCCTTGTTGCTGGTGATTTTAATTGTATTGTGGGGGCCTCTGAGAAGAGAGGAGGTAGATAGTTTGTTTGTTCTTCAGACATTGTTGAATTCCGAATTTTATTTCATCGGCGGGGCTTTTGGACTTAGGGTTTGCTGGACCCCGGTTCACCTGGTGCAATAATCGTCAGGGTTCTGCTAGAGTCTGGGAGCGGCTGGATAGGGCTTTGGCTTCTGCCAATTGGCTTCAGACTTTCCTTTTGCTACTGTTACTCACTTGCCTCGGATTGGTTCTGATCACTGTCCTATCCTTATTTCTACTGAAGAATCTCTTCAACGGTCTCGACATTTAAGTTTGAAAAGTTCTGGACCATTTATTCTTCAGCGAGGCATATTATTTCTTAGGTATAGTGGATGCCGGTTAGAGGAAGTGCTACATACAGACTTTCTAGACGCATGCTTCTTGCTAGCCGTAGGCTCTCTAGATGGAATAAGAGAGAGGTGGGGAACATTATGATGCAAGTTAAACAAGCAGAGTCTATTATATCTTCTCTACAAACCAAGGAGGATCAGGAGGGATTTCTTCACGATACGGATTTGTCCACCCTCAGAGCCACCTTAGCCATCCATCACTCTCTTATGCTGCAGAAGGAAACTTATTGGAGGAAAAGGTCTCGCATTCATGGATTATGGAGGGAGATCGCAATACGAGATTCTTTCATCAGACTACTTTACGGTGTCGTTCGGTGAATCGCATCAGGCGTTTAGTTGATGATGAGGGCCACTCTATGGATGATCCGCAGGCTATCAGGGACCAGTTTCTTCACTTATTTCAGTCCAGATGGACCGAGATGACAGGGGATGGGTTCCCGATTTCTCCTATTCAGCCTTCTTGCAAGGTCTCTGATATGGAGAATGATATTCTTATTAGGCCTTTCTCTACGGAGGAGATTCGCAGTGCTATATGGGATCTAGGTTCGGACAAGGCCCCGGGTCCTAATGGGTACCCGCCCTTATTCTTTCGCCATTACTGGGACATAGTTGGTTTGGATGTGGTCTCGAAAATTCAGTCTATTTTTTAGGCCACTCATATGACTTCTGACTAGAAGCGGACTCTTGTCATCCTGGTGCCTAAACGTACTGATGCGTCTTCTCCCCTACATTTTTGGCCTATCAGTCTGTGCACCACATTATATAAAATTTGTGCTCGACTGTTAGTTACCCGGATGGCTTCGGTTATCCCTCATCTCATTTCTCTGGAACAGGGTGCTTTCTCAGGGGGCGTAGTATTACGGACAATGCCCTGTTGGCTCAGGAGTTTATGTATGACCTTCAGAGAGCCTCGGGACGTCAGTGCCTCATGGCTATCAAGCTTGATATGGAAAGAGCTTATGATAGACTGAGGTGGGACTTCCTTTGTAGTACCATGTATGAGTTTGGATTCCATGGGACTTTTGTTGACTGGGTTATGGAGTGTGTTCAGAGGCCATCATTCTCTCTTCTGATTAATGGGGGTCGGACGGAGTTCTTTCATTCGGCGATTGGTCTGAGACAGGGATGTCCTCTATCTCCATTTTTGTTCATCCTCTCTGCTGATGCACTATCCCGTGAGCTTGCTATGGTGACGAGGACTTCAGCTATTGACCCATATGCTGCGAGCCCCCATGGTCCTTCGCTGTCTCACCTTCTTTTTGCTGATGACTGTCTCCTGCTGGGGAAGGCCTCTACCTGTAATGCCACTATCTTTGCTTCCATTCTTCATTCTTATTGTCGTGCTTCGGGTCAGTGTGTCAATCTCAGTAAATCTTTGATATGCTTCAGCCCGAGGACGTCCTCTGCTATGAAGAGGTCTATAACTCAGATTATGGAGATTCATGCTCAGTCTGATCGGATGTCCTATTTGGGGATACCGATCACTGGGAGACGGCCACAGTGCTCGAATTTTAGTTTTCTGGTGAGACGGATCCATGATCGTCTGGATGGCTGGCAAGTGTCTAGCCTTTCTATGATGGCGCAGATCACTTTGATCCATTTTGTGCTTTCCTCGATGCCTTGCTATCTCTTATCTAACACTGCCATTCTGATGACATGCCTGCGGAAGATTGAGAGATACTTTCGGGATTTTCTCTGGGTATCAATGCAGGGTGGCCACGGTATTCATCTCTTGGCTTGGGACACTGTTTGTTTGAAATTGGCTGAGGGTGGACTCAGTATCCAGTCGCTATTAGTCAGAAGAGAGGCTCTGACTGCTAGGCATGCCTCTCGGTTCCTGCTTGACCTGCATTACTTGTGGAGTTCCTTCATGCGAGCCAAGTATGGTTGCTGGAATCCCTCTACTCGTTCTCAGCCTAATCGGGGGCATTCCTTTTATTGGAAAGAGGTCTGTCGTTATGCTCCGACTATCTTGAACTGTACCTCTTGGATGATTGGCGATGACACTTCAGTGGATGCCATTCAGGATACATGGATTGCCGACCTCCTCCTATCTCGGTGGCTGACCTTTGTTTGCCCAGATATTCCTTATGGTATGTGTGTTAGCGGCCTTATGTCTTCTGATTGCTCTACTTGGGCGTATTCTCGGGTGTCCAAGTTTTTCGGGACTGAGCTCTGTCGGCGCATTCTCTCCATCCCTCTTTCTCTGGATGCTAGTACTGATACAAGGGTCTGGAAGAGATCTTGCTTGACTCGGGCTCCCATGAGGGACCTCCTGTCTAGGTTTAGAGACTACCCTCAGGATTCGATGGATGGGGATTGGATTTGGCATCTGCCTGCTCACCCTAGAGTGAGACTTTTCATCGGGAAGTTGGCTCGGAAAATTTTTCCTACATGCTCCACTCTATCGCGTCGTGGTCTGAGTATTTTGCCCACCTGTCCAGTATGTGGTACTGAGGAGGAATCTGTCGATCATGCTATATTCTATTGTGCCAGGGCTAGACAGATTTGGCAACTCTCTGGTGTTTGTCCCTGGACGGACTTTTCTGAATCCCACCGTATCTCTTTCCTGAGACTATTGAAGCAAGGAATTGGAAGGGGTACTCATCAGTGGGGTCCTTTATGGGCATATATTGCTTATCAGATATGGCTATCCCGGAATCAGATTCTGTTCTCGGACAGGGTTCTTCCTCCTCGCAGGGTTCTCAGGGCTGTTGTATCTCTTTATGCTGAGTATACCTCCCATCAGGGGCCCTTTGATTTTGCGAACCTTGGTCACTGGGGCTCTTCAGCTGCTGCGGCAGCGAACCGTCGTACGGTTTTTATTTCTTGGGAGCCCCCTCCACTAGGATTTGTCAAAATTAACTTTGATAAGAGTGTCCGCGGCAGGATTGCTGGATCTGCTTATGTTATTCGGGATGCGGATGGTAGGATGCTGGCGGCAGGGGGCTTTGGTCTTCTTGATTCCTCAGTACCTCTGATCGAGCTTTATGCGGCATGGGCAGGTATATCTTATGCTGTTCATACCCTGGGTGTCCGCAGTCTCATCATTGAAGGTGATTCCAGCACTATTATTCGTTGGATCCGCCGGGAGCACACTTCCCATTTGCCTCCTATCCCTCTATTATGTGACATTCGCTCTATGTCCTTGGAGGTACCTAATATCCAGATTCGACATGTCTATCGTGAAGCCAACGCTGTTGCAGACTGGATTGCTTCCAGAGTGGCCTTTCACTATGGTTACTGGCGATGGGATCCTGGAGACTTTTGCCCTTTGATTTTGTCTCAGTTATTAGCTTATGATATCTTGGATCTAACCTGACCTAGGATGGTTTAAACCATTGTTTGTACTATAAAAAAAAAAAAAAACCATGCGAGGATTGCGTACTGCGATTATGTGGCTGCATTGAAAATCCCAGTTCCACTTATTTAAAATCTTGCGGCCATTCAAAATCCCAGTTCCAGCTCAACTCCCACTTTTTCTTTGGCCCAATGCCTACGTTCCACCCCCAATATCTCTTTTCTTTTTGACTTGAATACATCCACAAACAGCTTTTTTGCCCTCCAGCCACAAAAAGAGGGATAGGTATCCAAAGCCACGCTTAGCGGTCCTTCACACACACGAAGATTCAAATCATACATTACAACATTTCTAAAAGCAAGCGGGATCCTTGGATGCAAGTATTCACTTGTATGTATGGTTTTGAAAATTGGATTAGATCGATCGTATCGATCCAATTTAAAATTGATCATCAGTCTAATTCAATTTTATTATGAAAGTTAACTTTTATATGATCCAATGAAAATCAAAAAAATTTATTGAATCGATCGTGTTTCGAAGAACCGATCCAATCCTCATTTTTAGATTTTTAGTTTTGATAAATAAAATTAGGATTAATTTTTTTTTATTTTTTATTTGGATTGATATTTATATTTTTTTATTTCTATATTATTAAATTAAAAATTAATTATGATATCATTCGGTTTCACCAAATCAGTTTATTCAGTTAAACCGAATGACCCACAATCCAAATATTAAGCCGATTGGTTATCTAGTCTAATTTTTAAAATATTTTTTATATGACATCGAGTGTATGATCCTTTGACATGCAATTTGCTTTTCAAATTAGTTTAATGGATTAATTTTGATAAAAAAATTATACATATAATTTTCTTTTTTTATTTATAGAAGATCAATCTTGGGGTCTCATGCAACAACACGGCACGTCTTTTGTCAACAAAATTTAGAGCTAAAAATTATTTAACATGTTTCGATTAATTCATACCGCATAGGGCTTGGGTTAGGAAAAAAATATGCTTGAGTTTCTAAAATTTTTCTCTAGCTTCAAAGCTTAGATTTTTTTTTTTTTTCTTTCAGTTTAGGTCCAAGTCTTATCCAAGCTTAGACTCAATCTAAAACCCATTTAATCAATCCGCAACAAAAGTCAAAAACTAAATTAAAAACTAATTTTTAATTTTAAATACTTATATAAAAATAAATAATATTTAAAATAATTATATAATAATAAAAATTATAAAAATTAAAAAGTTTATATATTTTAAAATTTTAGAATTAGATTTGGATTATACACACTGTATTAACTGCCAATATTACAGCCTTCTCTAGACTCAAGCTTGAGAATGGATTTGAGCTCGGGAAAGTGACGGTCTAAGTTTAAATTTTTTTTTTTTTTTTTTTTTTGCACTTTAAGTACAAACTCGATTTGAATAAGTCTCAACCTTACCTCAAGATCCTTGCATAAATTTGGGTCAATTTGATTGGCCAAAGCCGATCCAAGCCTTCCACCAACCCTAGGGCCTGGGGTCCAACTCCACAAGGCCATTAAAAAAAACTTAGAGATGCCTTCTAGTCCGGGCTGTCACTGTCTTGGTGTCGCATCCATGGACCAGAATTTTCTGGATGGAAAGTCAAATATTCTGGCCACCCATTTCTTACGTCAACAACGCCATGTCAGGGTGATAACATTTGTCGGCTCACTTTTCTCCTAAGGGATTGACTAATCTTTTGATATCATTTTTATTTAATAATAAATAAAAAAAGAATAACATGAAGTTTGTCTACGTTCCATTTTGTTCTAAGGGGAATCTTGACTCATTTAAAAATTATGAGCTCGGATGCTAATTAGTCTATTTGGATGAAGAAAAAAAAAAAAAGGAAGGGAAGAAAATAGAGGAGATAAAAAAAATAGAAAGAAAATATTTTTTTTCTTATATTTAGATAAGTAATTTTTATTTTTTTGAAATTAAAAGTAATTTTTTTAAATTTCTTTAATTTTGGAGAGAAAATTTTTAGATGGAGTTCACCATTTTTTTCCTTTCATTTTCTTCTTTTTTCAGTTTTTTTCTTTCATCCAAAGAAGATAAATTTTATTTTTTTTCTATTTTTCCTTCTATTTTTTCCCTACCTTTCTCTTCATCCAAACACAATGGTTTTCTTCAGTTTTTTTCTATTTTATTTTTTTTCTTTGAAAAGTGTCGATACGTAACAACGCTTATTAGGATCGGGATATACCGATACATTTATCGTGCCCTAGCTCCATCCCTCCCCCCACGTATTCCGATATCACTGCCCTAGCTCCCGCCCGCCTCCCCGCCGATTTGATCTTCGATCCTTTTCCTCCCCCTCCTTCCCGCCGATCTTGACTTCATGGACTATTTCTTTCCCGATGGAGGTGTATCGACGTCTCTTCTCTCTCTTTCCTAAAGGTAAAATCTATTTCTTTTACTCTTGGTATTGCCCAGATCTAGTAACCCAAGAGGGGGGTGAATTGGGTTTCTTAAAAATTAATTAACTATCAAGTATATGCACTTATATTCTTTCACAATTAATTATCATGTTGTGAGGTGCGTCTAATACATAATCAATCACAGAAAAAGAAACACAATCAAACATACAATGTTTATAGTTTTGGTGCCAACCTTGCACCTACATCCACTCCCCAATAACACATTGGGTATTCCACTAGTCACCACTAGCCTAACTGGCTAGCAAACTTGTTTACGGACATAAGCAATCAAGCCTTACGCATTAGCCCTCCAAGCTAGTTTCTTGTTTAGGGGTACAAGGGGACCTTACAAATCAATCCGGGTAGACCTCTACCCAACCACGTTTCACAACTATGAAACAAACAAAGGCACGAATAATAGAATGTTTAATACAACAAATGCTCCTAAATATGAGCAGATTTAAAGCAATAAATGTACTTATCAACTTGAAGAGCTAATCCCAAAGTAGCTTCTTTCTTTAATGAACACAGCAGCACAAAGGAAGCTTTCGATGTGGCTTTGAATGCTCTTCAATGAAGGTAGATGAAGCTTGAAGACCACTTGAAGAACCAGCAATAAATGAGCTCCGGTAGTTGAAAAATAATCAAAGCAAAGCTTCAACAAACTCAAACAAATCTCTCTTTCAAATGATTTTTTTCTCAATCAATATTTTTCAATCTATCTTTTTCTTTTTGTTGTTTTTGCTCTTCTCTTTTTCTTTTTCTTTTTCTTTCTTTTTCTACCTTTTTCCTCTTTTCAAAATACTGTTCATGATCACTATTTATAACAAGAATACTAAAAATAGAGCCATTGAGAGAGGAAGGAGTCCAGCCAAGAGATTCCAAGGAAACAGCATTCCAAAACATAAAAACCAGAATTCCAACAATGTGAAGCATAGAATCAGCCGAGAGTTTCAAAACCATGGCATTCCAATTATGTAAAATCGGCATTCCAAAAATTAAAAACAAGCAGCAAACCGAGAGATCTAAAAAGATGGCATTCCAAATCTTGAAAATCGGCACTCCAAAAGTTGAAACAGGCAGCCGATAGAAAGAATAAAAAGATGGTATACCAACTCAAGGAAATCTGCATTCCAGAATTGCAAAATCGATATTCCAAGATTCATTCTAAAAGAAGGCAGCCGATTGATTCAAAAAATTAGTATAATAGAAATCCCAAATCAGCGTTCCAATGAAAAGGATGGCATCACAATCTTGCTACCAAAAACCATCAGCCAGAGAGCATTTAAGAATTGGCATGCCAACATTGACCATTAGCATTCCAAAGAAAAGAATGACAGGGAGTAGCAGAGAGCTTTTCAAAATTGGCAATCCAAAACCATCAATTAGTATACCAAGATAAAAAGCCAAGGAATCAGCAATCTTTAAATACAAGGGACTAGCCATAGGATTTATCCAAACTAAATAAGCCAGTAATCCGAAGGCAACCGAATGCAATCCGAATTTAAACTGAAGGCAACAAAAGGCAATCAAAGGCAACCCGAATTTAAACCGAAGGCAACCCAAATTTAAACCGAAGGCAACAGAATCTGGTATTCCAAATTAAAGATTGGTAACCCGAGATTCAAGTAATATGCATCCAATCCTAAGGCAATAGAGAATAAATATAATTCGGTGATAATAGAGTTATAAATAGGAGCTTGTAGGATAATTGAATCCAATTCAAGACAATGCAAATATAATTAATCCTTAAAGTCATTTTATCAGATAAATAGCATTATATCATGAATTATAGTGTACCTAGGATAGACAAAGTGTACTGTTCCATAATGAATAACCCGAAATTGATTTGACAAATAGATCATTAGCATAATATTAAATTGATTTGCATAGAACTAAATTGATTAGCACAATATTTAATTGATTAGCACAATACTTAATTGATTAGCATAATACTTAATTGTTTTGCGTTTTATTAAAATCAATATGGGTCAACAATCTCATCCTTTTTGATGATGACAAAACCATTAAGAATTTGATAATAAATAAGTAATTCAATCAAGGCATTTCTTGCAACTCTGAAGCATAAGACAATGCGTGCCGAAATGTATGTGTACCGTGTCGAAACCTTAAATTTCAAGAACATTAAACTATGATATTTAAAAATACATTGCATAACTCTCCCTCAGGTTTTGAATCAATGAAGTTTTCAAAAAGGTTCAATTTGACTAGTGAAGTGTACACATTCCATTTTTCCCATTCTATTTTTCAAAAACATGATGTTGAAAATCAAAATGTGCGTTTTCTATTTTTTCCATGATTATAAAGTGCAAAAATGCTTTTAAAAAATGAATGTGCGTTTTCTATTTTTCCTATGATTATGAAGTGCAAAAATGCTTTTTAAAAAAAATGTATGCTTTCTATAAAATCAGAACGTATGCTTTCCATTTCTCCCCCTTTTTGTCATTAGTCAAAAAGAAGATGAAAGAGTTTGCATCTATCACTGTATGCCTTTTCTTCAACGGAATGAATGAAGTATAACAAGTAATGATAAACACAAAATTTTTAATATTAAGTAAATATTGTAAAGTGTAGATGAAATTAAACAAATCTTACAAACCATACAAACCAGTCAATTATAACTTACAAGCCAATACACAAATTGGTCCGCAATAATAAGTAGCAGTTATACAATTCATACAAACATAATAATAAGAAAGATAGTTTCAAAACAACATAATTCCAAAATGATAAAAATAATAAGGGCAGGAGCAGCAAATGCAGAAGTCTAGAAGCAACATCAATCTATGATGTCAATGCGAGACGACGAAGAAGATCCACGAGAACGTCTGAAAGGGCAAGATGATCTCAAATGAGGGGTAGGACGGCGAGTGGGGTCTTCAACATTAGGAGACAACTGAGATATAAATGATTAAATTTCTTGTTGCATATTGTGGTATTCATTAATGAGCTTAGAATGATTATCAAGAGCACGCTGGGCCTTGAAAATTTTCAATCTAAAGAAAGACATTTCATTACTTGCAATGCCAGCACTATCCAACAAAGAGTTCACATCCTTTCTCAGCTTGCCTCACTCAGCAAAGAAATTTGAAATGTCCATCATAGTACCATAATTGAAAGCTTTTCCTTTAATGATGGTCACACCACGTTGTAAATCATATAGGCTTAATTTGATTTTATTTAGAGTAGAGAACATTGAAGATATGTGGGGAATCA
Organism: Calamus simplicifolius; assembly: GCA_900491605.1. Classification (NCBI taxonomy): domain Eukaryota; kingdom Viridiplantae; phylum Streptophyta; class Magnoliopsida; order Arecales; family Arecaceae; genus Calamus; species Calamus simplicifolius. Next base: position 462,554 of record UESW01004519.1, read on the forward strand.
TGGTAGTATCAAAAGAACAAGAAGATGAACTATTGACAGATCCACCAAGAGAAACAACATCAGAAATCCTACGAACCAAAGTCTCCATGTCATCAGGGTCCATTTTGGTAACCATAGGATGACTTGGTTGGAAAGGATTCTGAGCAGATGGTGGAAGATTGGGTGGATTCGAATCAGCAGTAGGATTGTTAACAAAAGACAAATTAATATTAATGGAAGGATTGGGGTCCAAAGGCATAAAACCTTGCTCGGCAAACATGTAAGTATAGTTTGTAGGTTGATCAGTAAACATAGAAGTAAAATTCCGAGGTATATTAGAATCATAGGGATAATTATGATTTTCAGCAGGAATAGAAGGGTAATTTAGATGTTCAGTGAAAAATTCCTGAGGCACAGTAGGTTGCTCCCCCTAGACAAGTGCTTGATTTCTTGCAATTTTCTTTACTCCTAGTCCAAAGGCCATCTACCTTAGCAAAACCCATACGAGTTAAAACACGTTCATTGTAAACATCATTATCGCTAAGGTGGTAGGCATTCTCACCCCTAACATTAACATCAAAATGATTAAATACATGGGTAAAAAGCAGACCATAGGGTAGGGCAGCTCTAGACCTACTAACAGCCTCTCTCATCACACAAATTATTTTTCTAGGTAGGTGTAGATGAGTTTGGGTTACAACATGATACATGAATGTTAAGTCACGGTCATTCACATAATCAAAACTACCACTCCTAGAAGTAAGACAGTGGGAAACAATACTATGAAGTAATCTCATTTCCGCATTCAAATCTTTAGCAAAAACACGATCAATATTAGAAGCATCATCAATATTCAGAACAGTCTCTAATTTAAACTTTCCATCTTCAAGAGTATCATCACCAGAATCATTATTTGAAATGTTCAAAATTTGACTCAAAGAAGTTTCATCAAATTCAATTCTAACACCCTTAATAGTTGAAGTTACTTTATCATTCCTAAAACTAATATTATGATAGAAAATTTTAACAAGATCGGGGTAAATGGGTAGGTTTGTTTTAAGTAAGTGTTCCCATCCTTGATAAGCTAGATTTTCTCTAATGAAAAAATTTTCATAAGCTAGAAACTCAAAATCCACAATTTTTCCAAATGCTACAGATCTTCTAATCATAGATTGTAAGCTTGAAGGATTAGAGGGAGAGCACTCACTAATGCCTCGGGATGATGATCCACGCACAGATTTACCTTTCAAAGCCATAGATCCAAAGAAATCAAAGGGATTTGAAGTTGAAATGAAGAAATGGAAGAGAAGGAGAGGACCGGTTGGCTTGGACTTGAAGAAATCAGTGAAGCACAGCTTGGGAAGAAAAAATTGGAAGCAAGATGAAATAAGTAGCAGCCGATTCCTTTCTCCAACATTAGAATTCCACTTTTGCAAAATTGGTACTTCAAAATAGAAAACATAGGAGACCAGTTGACAAAAGATAGAATGCCAAAGTGTGAAAATCGGTAGACCGATTAAAATGCCAAATAAAGATTTCGTTCATTCATTACATCATCCGAAATAATTTGAAATTAATCCAATAAAATATTAAAAAATAAGAAGTATGAAGATCAAACAGTTGCGATTCATATGACATAAAATTCATGCAATTATAATAAGTATAGGTGAGTATATAAATTAAACAATCATGATGACACATTTAAATATAAGGGTCAAGCATACCAAGCTCTCTTCTAATTTCACAAAATTTTGATTCATCAAGGGGTTTTGTGAAAATGTCAGTGAGATGCAAATCAGTACAAACATGCTCAAGCACAATATTACCATTATTAACATGATCCTTAATAAAATGATGCCTAATCTCTATATGTTTTGTCCTAGAGTGATGAATAGAATTTTTGGTTAAATTGATAGCACTAGTATTATCACATTTTATTGGATATTTTTAAGTTTGATGCCATAATCTTCTAGTTGTTGTTTAATCCATAAGATTTGAGCGCAACAACTTTCAGCCGCAATGTACTCAGCCTCAGCTGTGGACAGTGCCACTGAAGTTTATTTTTTGCTAAACCGTGAGATTAAATTAACACCTTGGAATTGGCAAGTTCCACTAGTAGATTTTCTGTCTAATTTACAACCTGCAAAATCTGAATCAGTGTACCCTATTAACTCTATGCTAGATTGTTTGTCATACCATAATCCTAAGTTTACTGAACCATTCAAATATTCAAATATTCTCTTAACGGCTAATAAATGAGGTTTCTTAGGGTTAGCTTGATATCTAGCGCACATGCATACACTGAATAGTATATCTGGCCTACTAGCAGTCAAATATAATAAAGATCCTATCATTCCTCTATATAATTTCAAATCAACACTTTTATCAGTATTACAAAAGTCTAGTCTACAAGAGGAGCTCATAGGTGTACCGATATACTTAAAAGTCTCCATGACAAATTTCTTTAACATTTCTTTGATATATTTGCTTTGGCAAATGAAGATTCCATCATCACTCTGCTTGATTTGTAGTTCAAGAAAATAGTTTAATTCTCCCATCATGCTCATCTCGAACTCTTCCTGCATAAGCTTAGCAAAGTCTTGACATAGTATTTCGTTAGTAGAACCGAAAATGATGTCATCAACATAAATTTGGACAATAAGCATATTATCATTTTCTCTTTTAATAAAAAGTGTTGTATCAACATTTCTTCTAATGAATTTATTGCTAATCAAGAATTTGCTTAATCGTTCATACTATGCTCGAGGAGCTTGCTTCAAACCATATAATGCTTTGTTCAATTTGAAAATATGGTTTGGAAACAAGTGGTTCTCAAATCCTGGTGGTTGCTCGACAAATACTTGTTCAGCAATATATCCATTTAGGAAAGCACTTTTAACATCCATTTGATACAATTTGAAATTCATAAAGCATGCAAAAGCAAGTAATAATCTTATGGCTTCTAGTTTAGCAACAGGAGCATAAGTTTCATCAAATCAATTCCTTCTTTCTGACAATAACCTTTAGTTACTAGTCTAGCTTTGTTTCTAACTATATTACCATGCTCATCCAACTTGTTTCTAAATACCCATTTAGTCTCAATAATTGGATGATCATGTGGTCTATTAACTAGCATCCATACATTATTTCTTTCGAATTGATTTAATTCTTCATGCATAGCATTTATCCATTCTATATCATCTTTAGCATCTTCAAAACATTTAGGTTCAATATGGGATACAAATGCTAAGTTATTATAAGTATCTTTAAATGAAGATATAGTTTTAATACCATGCGAGATATCACCAATGATAAATTCCTTAGGGTGATTGTGTACATACCTTCAATCCTTTTCTAGGTCATGATTACCTTGTGTTTCTTCATGATTTACCTCTTCTTGATTGGTTTGAGCATTTGCGTCTTCTTTTTCCTCAAAAGTAATTTCCTTCACTTGATTTTCAATTTCTCCTGCATCATCAATAGCCTTTCTCTTCCTTATTGGAAGGTCTCATTAGTTTCATCAAAAGCAACATGAATCGACTCTTCGATTACTAAAGTATTTCTGTTAAAAACTCTGTAGGCTCTACTGGAAGAAGAGTAACCAAAAAAAATACCTTCATCAGATTTTGGATCAAACTTGTCAAGATTTGATTTTCCATTATTCAATATAAAACATCGACATTCGAAAACATGAAATATAAAATATTGGGTTTTCGATCTTTGTAAAGCTCATAAGGGGTCTTTTTCAAAATAGGTCTAATCAAGGCTTGGTTTAAAATGTAACTTGAGGTGTTGATTGCTTCTATCCAAAAGAACTTTGGGAGATTGCTCTCACACAACATGGTACGGGTCATTTCTTTCAAGGTTTGATTTTTTCTTTCTACAACTCCATTTTATTAAGGTGTTCTAGGTGCAAAAAAATTATGATTAATGCTATGCTCATTGCAAAAACTTTCAAAGAAATGATTTTCAAATTCTTTTTCGTGGTCACTTCGAATCGATAAAACTGAAACACCCTTTTCATTTGTAATCATTTTAAATAAGTTTTGAAATGCAGAAAATGCTTCATCTTTTCTAGCTAAAAATAAAACCCAAGTAAATCAAGAGAAATCATCGATAATTACAAAACTGTAACGTTTTCCTCCTAAACTTGTACTTCTAGTTGGTCCAAATAAATCTATATGCAGTAATTCTAATGGTCTATTAGCTGAAATCATATTTTAGATTTAAATGAAACGCTAGTTTATTTTCCTAATTGACATGCATCACAAATTTTATCTTTTTCAAAGTTCAATTTGGTAAACCCTTGACTAAATCCTTTTTTAGTAGTTTTAAAAGAAGATCCATGCTAACATGTGCAAGTCTAAGATGCCATAACTAACTTGATTTAGCAATTTTAGCATTCATAGCAACTAAACAATCAAAGTCATGGTCATTTAAATCATTCAGATCAATAGTATAAACATTTCCATGCCTGTGACCAATAAGTTTCATGCAATTATCAGCAGGATTTGAAATAATGCAAATAGATGATTCAAAAATTACTTTGAAACCTTTATCACATAATTGACTAATACTTAACAAGTTATGCTTTAAACCATTAACTAACAAGACATTTTCAATATATGCATGAGGGGTGACACTAATTTTACCAATGCCAATGATTTTTCCTTGATCATTATCTCCAAAGGTGACTATCCCTCCATCTTTAGCTTCTAAAGTGATGAATTGTGATTCATCACCAGTCATGTGCCTTGAACACCCGCTATCAAGATACCATTTTGTTTAGATACATGGGTTGCAAGACACACCTCCTCGTTGTTGGTGCGGGCACCAGGATCAAGCAGAGGATTTTTAACCCTCTGTGGATATCTGATCAGTTATGATTCAAGTCTTGAGTTGGGAAATAAAGTTTAGTTTATTTTGAGTCCCGTCCAGTTCATTTTATTCTAAATTGAGTCCTATCCATTTCAATTTATTTTAATATGAGTCCTGTAGTAAGTTCATCAGCTTACAAGAGGAGACATCAGTGTTGGAGCAGAAGACAAGGCCATCACAGTTAGACAGAGCAGCTGCTAAATTCAAGTTGGTGCCACACCTACTTCAAGCAGCCCATATGCCACCTAGCAGAGCAAGCAACCTTCCCGATCTGGATGATCATTTTTCTCATCTGACCGATATCGATTTCATGCCAAATTAAGCTATCACTGATTGCATCTAAATCATATCTAGAAGATCACCTGCCTCATCTGGATGCCACAGGTTTCATGCCGAATTCAGCTGCCGCTGATTGCATCTCAATCATATCTAGAAGATCACTTGCCTCACCTGGACACCACAGATTTCATGTCGAATCCAGCTACCATTGATTGCATCTAGAAGATCATCTTCCTCATCTGGACGCTGTAGATTTCATGCCAAATTTGATTAGGGTGCCTTCTTTTCTTTTCTCTCTTTTCATATCTGTATTTTCTTGGGCCCCAAGTCTCTTGCTTTATAAAAGAGACCCTATTGTATGAATGATGTATCTTTTATTATTAATCAATTTATCCAAGTTTTGAGTTATTATGATTTTTGTTAATTGGTTCTCTGGTGCTCTTGTTTCCCTCCTCCTGCGCGTGCCAATAGCCAAAGTATCTAGGAGAAACCCTGGCCGCCACCTTTGTCTTCCAATAGTGTACGCCCAAGAGCCCTTGGCCGGCCTCCCCTTTTCTCTACCCCTTCCTTGTCTTTTGCCTCTATTCTAAATTTTTTCTATTATTCTTTAACCCTTGTATGGTGATATTGTAGATCCCTCAGTAGCCACAAATCCAGAATTCAAGGTGATCATCATTCAGGTCAGTGGATACTTGGCCGCAGATCCATGGGCTCAAAACTTGGTCATTTAGGGCGCATCCGCTAGGCAGAGCAACCCCTTCAACACTTTAATCTTCCCCTCTTGCTAAGTACACCCCTCTAATCTACTAGTAACTTTATTGTAGGAGAATAAGCCCTACCGGGGCTTCATAGCCTCAGCGGTCCTTCTTCCTTAATTTTTAGGAACTGTTTCGCGTGCGGATTTACTGTGAATTTTCTTGAATCCCTCTTAGGCTATTACTTTGAGAGAATAATCAACTGCAATTATTAATCATTAAAAAGAAATTACTTGCATGCTAATCGGTCCTGCATCAGTTTACTTGCATGCGAATCGATCCTGCATCAGTTTGGTATCAGAGCATAGTTATGGCTTAATTTTAATTCACGTTATTATCAGTATATCATCTATTAATTAAATTGTTTCTACCTGCATACACATCAAAAAATTACAAATTTATTTCTCTAGATTTGGTATAATTTAAAGTATTTTTCATTTTTTGAGAATTTAATTCGATCTGTGAAAAAAATAAAAAAAAATTCTGAGATTTATTACTATTTACAGATTTCTGGATTAGGGTTTGTGTTTTACATGTCATTCATCTGCATTAAATTGCTCTTAAGGGCTTTCATTGATGTCAGATAAGGGAGGGATTGAGACCCCTTCCTTGGCCCAAAACTACCATCCGTGCATTCCGATCCCAAGCCTCTAATCTAAAACTGAGTAGCAACTTAATTGACATTTGCCCTAAAGGGCTAAGGACACCAACAGTTGGTTTAGTGTACTAGAGGAGACTAGTACAAAATCAATCTGGTGTGTGCTCTAAAATTGGTGTCTAGAAGGGAGGTCAAATGTTAAACGACTTAAGCAGAGTGTTGGGGTTATTCTAATTAGGCACCTGCAATTTGCGGGATGAGCATCCCCCTTTCCACCTATCCCAACTAGCCAATTGAAGAGTTACTGTTAGATTGGCTTGCATTAAGCCAAATCCTTTACTCTGGATGACTAGGTCTAGCATACCATAGTCTGAGTCAGTCTGAGTCTTGTATGCTTGATTGTGCTTGCATGTGCACTAGATCAGGAGCATCTTTTTGCCCGTCACCAACTCCATTACAGGCTGAACCCATGGCTAATCAAAGCATTGATGATCACTTAAGGATTATCACTGAACAACTAGCCCAAATGAACCAAGACATCAAGCAATCTGAGGCTAGATTAGGGTCCAGGTTCAATCAAGTCGAAACTAGGTTGGGCATCCTAGAAGAAGCCTGTGAGCCCCATACTGAGTCTGATCATGAGACCCCACCTCAACTTAGGAGAGCCCAACAGCCTGACCTCTACATAAGGCCAAACCCTAGGAGATCACTTCGATCTGATCCAGTCCTAGATGTCCTCCCTAGGAGACCCAATCATGAGGCAGTAGACCAAGAAGAAAGAGCCCTTAGAAGTGTTAGACTTGAAGCACCTACTTTCGACGGCTCTATGGACCCTAAGGACTACCTAGATTGGGAGGAAGGGATGGACCAGTACTTTGACTGGTATGACATGTCTGAAGAGCGTAAGTTTAAGTTTTCCAAGCTCAAGTTAGTACGACATGCTAGGTTATACTGGGCCACTTTAGAGTGAAGGCAATTATTAGAGGGAAGAGACCCCATAGTCACCTGGCATGCCATGAAGGCTAGACTTAGATCCAATTATGTCCCCACATTGTATGAACAGAGCCTATTGGACCAATGGCAGAGATTAATTCAGGGTAGTAAAATTGTGAATAAATACATTGCTACATTCCAAGAGTATACCATGAGGTGTAATATCGTTCAGTCTGAGGAAGTCGCTCTATCCAAGTTTAGGTATGGCCTGAGAGCAGATATTCAAAGAGAACTCTACCTAAGAAGGGTACACGATTTAGAAGAAGCTTACCAAGTTGCTAGGGATTATGAACTTTTTAGAGAGGGCCACCCTATCGTAGATCAGAGGCTACCAAGAGCCCTAGCCCATATCCAGGATTTAGCCAGGCCTATCCTAGTCATTCCAGACCTACCCAGTACTCAGACCCCCGCCAATTTTCCCGAGTTGACCCAACACTAGCCGACCTAGTACAAGCCGAACTGAGTTAAGTCAACCCTAGAATAGTACCCCTATACCCCAGAGAGAGGATAAGGGCAAATCTGTAGAGGTCCAAAGAAATTTCAACCCCCATATCGAATGCTTTAGATGCAACAAACCGGAACATATGATCAGCTAGTGCCCAGTTAGATCCCTTCATATAGATGAGTTACCTGAGACTGAATCCGAATCCCTAGTTGAGCCTGAGGGAGAGGTCTATGAGGCTGATACCCATATGATAGATGAGTACGATGGAGAGGAGGAAACATTTGAGTCTGAAGACCTACTAGGAGTGGTTAGATGTATCTTAACCCAGACTCAAACTAAGGACCAGGAAGATTGGCGTAGGACTAACATCCTACAGACTTTTGTTAAGATAGGGGATAAGGTGCTCAATATCATAGTGGATAGCGGGAGTTGTGTCAATGTTGTCTCTACCAATATAGTTAAGTCATTAGGATTGACCATCGTTCCCCATCCTAGTCCCTATAAGGTCTCGTAGGTAGACTCCACCTCTATCCCAATCAAGTCCATATGCCAAATACTAATCAAATTACAAAATTATGAGGAAAAGGTCTAGTGTGATGTATTCCTATGGGTGTTAGTAGTATTATATTAGGTCGACCTTGGCTTTACAATCACGATGCCACCTTGTTTGGTCGATCCAACATCTGCTCTTTTAAACACAATGTGAACAAGTATGTGATACATCCAACTCTACCTAGGGACCCAATCAAGAAAGGATCTAGCAACCTTAAGGATAGCAAGCCAAGAGTTAATCTGATTAAAGCTAAGGAATTAGAAAATGACATCACTGAGGGTAATCCTGTTTGGATTTTGACCACTAAAGAGATCTATGAATCAGTCCAAAAGGAATAACCACCAGAAGTAATTGAGATCGTAGAGGAGTTTAAGGATGTCTTCCCTGAAGAATTGTCTGATCAATTACCACCCTTGAGAAACATCCAACATGCCATTGACCTGATCCCAGGATCCACCCTCCCAATCCTTCCCCATTATAGGATGAACCCCACTGAGCATCAAGAACTACAAAAACAAGCGGGAGAATTACTTAGGAAAGGTTTCATTAGGGAGAGCGTAAGTCCTTATGCAATTCCTGCACTATTAACCCCTAAGAAGGATGGTACCTAGAGAATGTGCATGGACAGTAGAGCCATCAACAAAATCACTATCAAGTATAGGTTCCATATCCCTAGACTAGATGACATGTTGGACATGATGGCGGGTGCCGCTATCTTTTCCAAAATAGACCTTAAGAGTGGCTACCATCAGGTTAGAATTAGACCAGGGGATGAGTGGAAGACTGCATTTAAGACTAGAGATGGTCTGTTTGAGTGGGTCGTGATGCCTTTTGGGCTATCAAACGCACCTAGCACATTCATGAGAATCATGAACCAGGTCCTGAAAGAGTACACGAAAAAATTCTTAGTGGTCTATTTGATGATATATTAATTTATAGCAAGACCAAAGAGGACCATCTTAACCATCTCAGATTAATCTGTTAGACCCTTAGAGAGAATAGCCTATATACAAACCTTAAGAAGTGTGATTTCATGATGCATAGGGTTATCTTTCTAGGTTTTGTGGTAACCCTAGAAGGTGTTTCAGTGGATCCTGAAAAGGTTAGGTCGATCGTAGAGTGGCCGGTACTCATGAACGTCCACGATGTCCGCAACTTCCATGGCCTAGCAACCTTTTACAGGAGATTCATTAGGGGATTTAGCACCATCGTCGCACCCATCACTGATTGTATTAGGAAGGGTAATTTTGAGTGGACTAAGTCAGCTAATAAGGCCTTCCTAGAGCTTAAGGATAGGATGACTCATGCATCCATACTTAGACTTCCAAACTTTTCTAAGGTGTTTGAGGTTGCGTGTGATGTGTCGGGAGTAGGCATAGGTGGAGTGTTAAGCCAAGAAAATTACCCCATAGCTTTCTTTAGTAAAAAACTAAATGAAGCTAAACTTAGATATTCCACCTATGATAAGGCATTCTATGCAGTAGTACAAGTCCTTAAGTATTGGAAACATTACTTACTACCGCAGGAGTTTGTCTTATTTTCTGATCATGAGGCACTCCGATTTCTGAACTCCCAAAAGAAACTAAATTCTAGGCACGACAAATGGGTTGAATACATTCAGGCATACACTTTTGTCCTGAAACACTGTGTCGGTATAGAAAATAAGGTAGCAGATGCCCTAAGCTGTAAGTCTTTGTTGTTGAGTGCTGTTAGCACCAAAGTTATAGGATTCGATCGGATAAAAGATGAGTATGAGACCTGTCATGACTTTGGTGAAATTTATAAGATCTTTCAGCTAGGGCCATCCAGTACCAGTGGAGATTATACCATCTAGGATGGTTACCTTTTTAGGGGAAATAGACTTTGTATCCCTAGGACGTCACTTAGAGAATTCCTAGTCTTGGAAACGCATGTTGGGGGATTAGCTAGTCATTTTGGAAGAGATAAGACTATTCTAGCAATAGAGGACCAATTTTACTGGCCAGGATTAAAAAGGTTTGTTGCCCTGATAATAGCCCGATGTCGAACTTGTGCCGTTGCAAAACAGCAGAAGCAGAACACCGATCTATATACTCCTTTGCTAGTGCCTGATCGTCCTTGGCAAGACCTCAGTATGGACTTCATTCTAGGATTACCTAAAACCCAGAAGAAGCACGACTCCATCTTTGTAGTGGTCGATAGGTTCTCTAAGATGGCTCATTTCATCCCTTGTTCACAAACCTTTGATGCATCTAGGGTAGCCCGACTTTTCTTAGACAGCGTGGTCAAGCTCCATGGCCTACCTAAGACCATTGTTTCTGATAGGGATGTTAGGTTCACCAACTACTTTTGGAAAACGCTATGGAATCTGTTAGGGACCAAAATTAATTTTTCCACAGCCTTTCACCCCCAAACGGATGGGCAAACTGAAGTGGTGAACCATAGTCTAGGAAACCTTCTTAGGTGCCTTGTAGGCGAACACCTAGGGACGTGGGATTTATTAATGCCTCGTGCAGAGTTTGCCTACAATAGCTCAGTGAACAGGTCCACGAGCAAGAGTCCATTTGAGATAGTCCATGGGTACAAGCCTAACCGTCTACTTGATCTAATTCCTTTACCCCTCCACACACGAGTCTCAGAGTCCGCACAAGCATTTGCACAGCATATCAAAGACTTACAGAAGGATATTAGCCAAAAAATAAATCTAAGTAATGAAACTTATAAAAGACTGGCTAACTCCTGAAGAAGAGCCAAAGAGTTCGGTGTAGGGGATTATGTCATGGTTAGGCTTAGGCCTGAACGGTTCCCATCAGGTACCATTAATAAACTTCATGCTCACGGAGCTGGTCCCTTTAAAATAATAGAGAAGGTAGGACCCAATACCTATGTGCTAGATCTGCCCTCGGATTGGGGCATTAGCTCTACCTTCAATATAACAGACCTAGTAGAATATAGGGAATCGGCAGCGATTCCTAGTGAGCACTTTGGACCTAACCCTTCTTTTATGAGCGAACCTACCTAAGAGTGTCCACCATCAATTTTACTGAGCGAGGAGAACGGATCGAGCGTATCCTAGATGATCAAGCCATTACGATCTGGAACCGTGGTTATCAACGCTACCTAGTCCAATGGCAGGGTCGCCCCGAATTTGATGATTCATGGGTTATTCGAGAGGACTTGCAACACCTTGACCCAGACCTACTAGAGAGATACCATAACCAGAATGGCCTATACTCGACGGGATCGAGTTCTTCCCACCCCAGGAGAATTGGTGCAGGCACCAGGATCAAGCAGAGGATTCTTAACCCTCTGTGGATATCTGATTAGTTATGGTTCAAGTCTTGAGTTGGGAAATAACGTTTAGTTTATTTTGAGTCTCGTCCAGTTCATTTTATTCTAAATTGAGTCCTATCCAGTTTAGTTTATTTTAATGTGAGTCATATAGTAAGTTCATCAGCTTACAAGAGGAGACATCAGTGTTGGAGCAGAAGACAAGGCCATCACAGTCAGATAGAGCAGCTGTTAAATTCAAGTTGGTGCCACACTTACTTCAAGTAGCCCACATGCCACCTAGCAGGGCAAGCAACCTTTCCGATCTGGATGATCATTTTTCTCATCTGGCCATGCCGATTTCATGCCAAATTAAGCTGCCGCTGATTGCATCTCAATCATATCTAGAAGATCACCTGCCTCATCTGGATGCCACAAATTTCATACCGAATCCAGCTGCCGCTGATTGCATCTCAATCATATCTAGAAGATCACCTGCCTCATCTGGATGCCACAGATTTCATGCCGAATCCAGCATCCGCTGATTGCATCTAGAAGATCACCTTCCTCATCTGGACACTGCAGATTTTATGCCAAATTTGATTAGGGCGCCTTCTTTTCTTTTCTCTCTTTACATATCTATATTTCTTGGGCCCCGAGTCTCTTGCTCTATAAAAGAGACCCTCTTGTATGAATGATGTATCTTTTATTATTAATCAATCTATCCAAGTTTTGAGTTATTGTGATTTTTGTTAATTGGTTCTTTGATGCTCTTGTTTCCCTCCTCTTGCGCGTGCCAACATCCCAAGTCTCCAGGAGAAACCCTGGCCGCCACCTTTGTCTTCCAATAGTGGACGCCCAAGAGCTCTTGGCCGGCCTCCCCTTTTCTCTACCCCTTCCTTGTCTCTTTGCCTCTATTCTAAATTTTTTCTATTATTCTTTAACCCTTGTATGGTGATCTTGTAGATCCCTTAGTAGCCACGAATCCAGGATTTAAGGTGATCGTCATCCAGGTCAGCGGATACTTGGCCGCAGATCCATGGGCTCAAGGCTTGGTCATCTAAGGCGCATCCGCCAGGCAGAGCAACCCCTTCAATACTTTGATCTTCCCCCTCTTGCCAGGTACACCCCTCTAATCTACTAGTAACTTTATTGTAGGAGAGCAAGCCCTACCTGGGCTCTTAGCCTCGGCGGTCCTTCTTCCTTATTTTTTAGGAACTGTTTCACGTGCGGATTTACTGTAAATTTTTCTGAATCCCTCTTAGGCTATTACTTCAGGAGAATAATCAACTGTAATTATTAATCATTAAAAAAATACTTGCATGCTAATCGGTCTTGCATTAGTTTACTTGCATGCGAATCAGTCCTGCATCAGTTATCCACCATGAAGCAAAGATTGGCCACTTCATTCTTTTCTTCTCCTTCGAAGTTGGAACTTTCAGAATCACTCCATGTAGCCATCATTGCCTTTTTCTTAAATTTCTTGGGACCTTTTGTTAGTTGTGGACATTCCGACTTAAAGTGTCACGGCTTCTTGCATTCATAACAGATAATTTCTTTTTTCTTTTCTTTATTCCCATCTCCTTTTGTAAATGGTTTCCTTTTTCCTCCAAACTTTCTTCTTTTCATGAATCTCTTAAATTTTCTAGTAATGAGGGCCATGTCGTCATCATCATTGTCGTCCTCAGATTCATCTGGCTCTTCCTTTAGTTCAAAAATTTTAAGAGCCATAGTCCTTCTTTTCTTAGACTCGTCCTCATCGGTGTGTTGTTTGATTTGAAGCTCATGAGTCATTAAGGATCCCAACAATTCTTCTAGGGGTAAAACATTAAGGTCCTTTGCCTCTTGAATAGCAGTGACTTTGGCCTCCCAAGACCTAGGCAAAGATCGCAATACCTTCCTCACAAGATCAGCATTAGTATATGATTTATCAAGACTTTTAAGTTCATTTATAATGTCTATAAATCTAGTAAACATTTCAGAAATTGATTCACTAGCATCCATCTTAAATAATTCATATTTATGGATAAGCATATTAATTTTAGATTCTTTCAGTTGATTAGTACCCTCGTGGGTAACTTCTAATCTATCCCAAATTTCTTTACCAGATAAATAAGTAGATATGAGATTAAATTCATTAGCATCCAATGAGCAATATAAAACATTCACGGCTTTAGCGTTGAGCTGAGCTAACTTTTATTCATGTTCATCCCATTCTGTTTCCGGTTTAGGAATCACCATGTTATCTAGTCTAGTTGTGGGTGTGTGAGGACCACTTACTATGATACTCCATAGGTCATAGTCAAGTGCTTGAATAAAAATTTTCATTCTAGCTTTCCAATAACTATAATTTGTGCCATTAAATAACGGTGGCCTATTAGTGGATTGTCCCTTACTCAACAAGGTTGCCATAATCTTTAGCTCCAAGCTTTTTAGGGCTTAACAACAAGAGTACCTGCTCTGATACCACTTGTTGCCCAGATCTAGCAACCCAAGAGGGGGGGTGAATTGGGTTTCTTAAAAATTAATTGACTATCAAGTATGTGCACTTATATTTTTTTATAATTAATTATCGTGTTGTGAGGTGCGTCTAATACACAATCAATCACAGAAAAAGAAACACAATTAAACACACAATGTTTACAGTGGTTCGGTGCCAACCTTGCACCTACATCCACTCCTCAAGAACACCTTAAGTATTCCACTAGTCACCACTAGCCTAACTGGCTAGCAAACTTATTTACGAGTACAAGCAATCAAGCCTTACACACTAGCCCTCCAAGCTAGTCTTCTTGTTTACGGGTACAAGGAGACCTTACAAATCAATTCGGGTAGACCTCTACCCAACCACGTTTCACAACTGTGAAACAAACCAAGGCATGAGTAATAGAATGCTTAATCCAACAAATGCTCCTAGATATGATCAGATTTAAAGCAATAAATGTACTTATCAACTTAAAGAGCTAATCCCAAAGTAGCTTCTTTCTTTAATGAACGCAGCAGCACAAAGGAAGCTTTCGAGGTGGCTTTGAATGCTCTTCAATGAAGGTAGATGAAGCTTGAAGGCCACTTGAAGAACCAGCAATAAATGAGCTCTCGTGGATGAAAAATAATCAAAGCAAAGCTTCAACAAACCTCAAACAAATCTCTCTTTTAAATAATTTTTCTCTCAATCAATATTTTTCAATCTATCTTTTTCTTTTTATTGTTTTTGCTCTTCTCTTTTTCTTTTTCTTTTTCTATCTTTTTCTACCTTCTTCCTCTTTTCAAAACAATGTTCATGATCACTATTTATAACCAGAACACCAAAAATAGAGCCGTTGAGAGAGGAAGGAGTCCAGCCAAGAGATTCCAAGGAAACAACATTCCAAAACATAAAAACCGGAATTCCAACAATGTGAAGCATAGAACCAGCCGAGAGTTTCAAAAACATGGCATTCGAATTATGTAAAATCAGCATTCTGAAAACTGGAAACAAGGAGCCAACCGAGAGATCTAAAAAGATGGCATTCCAAATCTTGAAAATCGGCACTCCAAAAGTTGAAATAGGCAGCCGGTAGAGAGAATAAAAAGATGGTATACCAACTCAAGGAAATCGGCATTTCAGAATTGCAAAATCGGTATTCCAAGATTCATTCCAAAAGAAGGCAGCCGATTGATTCAAAAAATCAGTATACCAGAAATCCCAAATCGACATTCCAATGAAAAGGATGGCATCCCAATCTTGCTACCAACAACCATTAGCCAGAGAGCATTTAAGAATTGGCATGCCAACATTGACCATTAGCATTCCAATGAAAAGAATGACAGGGAGCGGCAGAGAGCTTTTCAAAATTGGCATTCCAAAACCATCAATTAGTATACCAAGATAAAAAGCCAGGGAATCAACAATCTTCAAATACAAGGGACTAGCCATAGGATTTATCCAAACTGAATAAGCCAGTAATCTGAAGGCAACCGAAGGCAACCGAATGCAACTCGAATTTAAACCGAAGGCAACAAAAGGCAACTGAAGGCAATCGAAGGCAATCCGAATTTAAACCGAAGGCAACAAAATCTGGTATTCCAAATCAAAGATTGGTAACCCGAGATTCAAGCAATATGCATCCAATCCTAAGGCAAAAGAGAATAAATTTAATTCGGTGATAATAGAGTTATAAATAGGAGCTTGTAGGATATTGAATCCAATTCAAGCCAATGCAAATATAATTAATCCTAAAAGTCATTTTGTCAGATAAATAGCATTATATCATGAATTACAGTGTACCTAGGATAGACAAAGTGTACTGTTCCATAATGAATAACCCAAAATTGATTTGACAAATAGATCATTAGCACAATATTAAATTGATGTGCATAGAACTAAATTGATTAGCATAATATTTAATTGATTATCATAATACTTAATTGATTAGCGTTTCATCAAAATCAATATGGGGTCAACACTTTGCTCGTGTTAATTTTAACCCATGTAATTTCTTTTTCAGTCCAGGGCTAGGGTTTTGGTTGTTAATTTTCATCGTGGTGGTGGCTTTTGGCATCAACATGAGGCTTGGTCCTCTGGATTTGTGGACCGAAAGATAGAAAGAAGACATTCTTCTTCCTTGAAGCCGTACCCTTTTTCCTTCAGATTTTGATCCCAAAAATCTGCTGGTAAGTCTATTTCCTTTCTTCTTTGGGTTTTCTTTTCTCCAAATTTGTCATTGATCACTCTAAAAAATATCCATGGCTTGTCGACTGCTAAGATCTTTAGGGTTTTTGTTTGCCCTTTGCCCTGTTCTAGCTTCATTCATTGTTTTGAACCCTATTGAGACTTGCTTTGATGACCTCTAGAGGACCTCCAGGTTGAGTCCAGTGAACCAGTACAGATTGAGCCTTGAACCCGTTTCATCATTTTTTTTTTCATCTTTGAACCGGCCTTATAAACTAGGATTTGACCATATCTTGAGCCAGTTCAACCTATTTGGAATTGGTTTAACAAAATTAATTATTTGTTTTTATTTTATTTTCCTTTGTTCAACCGGCCTTATTATCATTGTTTTTATTTTTTTATTTTTTGGACAGTCCTTGAAATATATTAATTGTATTCATATAATGTATAATGCATATTGAGGCATGTTTTGGTTGATTAAAGTATTAATTTCATGATTATTATTTATTTTGGCATGTTTAGTTTTAGAAATTTGGAGTATGCTATATATTATTTTGGAATTTAAAAATTAGGCACATGCCTAAATATGTTGTGTTTAAGTGAAAAGTTTCATTAGTATAACTTATCTAGTTGCTTATGAAATTAAGCTTGTGTACATAAATTATATTAGATAATGACCATAATAATCACTTGGAATTACATTAAAGAAATAAAAGAAAAGAAAAGAAAAGAAAAGATCTACTCATTTATGTTTATATGGCAGCGGGGTTGTTGTTAAAGACTCATTAATATAATCCATAAAATACAGTTATGATGGCATTGTAGTAGAACCTATTTTGTAGATCTTGTCAATCTTGTGAAAAGTAGAGTTTCTTTTATCACATTACTATTTATTCTGACATATGCTTATGCTACTAAATGTCGAACACTTATGATGGTGAAATACATGCAGGATATTGGATAAAAGTTGATTGTTTATCGATCATTTATCCTATAATGGATAAAAGTTGGATAAATAAACCCAGAAATATAAAAGAATATTTAGATGGAGTTTGTGATTTCATTAAATTTGGTATGGATAAAGGTAGTTTGAATGGAAAGATTTTATGTCCATGTCGGCGATATGTTAACAATTCTTATTTAGATCCATAAACTGTTGAAGAACATTTGATATGGAATGGTTTTTCAAGAGGTTATACTGAGTGGGTTTTCCATGGAGAATGTATGTTGCCATTATCAAGTAATCAACCTTCCTCGTCTGATCTTGGATCTGGTAATATGCAAGATAACCTTGTAGGAGATGATATGACATGTTTGATCATAGATGCTTTTCGACATGGTGTTCAAAACTTTGGAGGTTCAACTAATATACATGAAACGGATGAAATATGTAATGGTTCTACATTTATGGAACAAACATTTGTTAAGGAGCAGATGCATGAGTCAGCTTGGTATCATAATTTAATTAAAGATCCTGATGAATAATTATATCCGGATTGTTTGAAATCTTCTAAGATCTTTTTCCTTATACATTTATTCCATATAAAATATATGAATGGATGGTCCAGAAAGAGTTTTATGCTTCTCAAATTACTAAAGGATGCATTTCCAGAAGGCACTGGCTTACCATCCTCTTATTATGAAGCAAAGAAAGTTGTCAACAAATTAGATCTTGGATATCAAAAGATCCATAGTTTTCCGAAAGACTGCATGTTATATTATGGTGCAAATGCTGATCAAGAGTCAAACAATGTATGTGGATCTTCACGATGGACAACTCATGAAGAGGATGAGGATGATGTAACAAATAAAACAAAAAAATGACGAAGGTATTACGTTACTTTCCTATTATTCCTCGATTGAAAATGCTATATTCATCATTGAAAATAGCTTCATTAATGAGATGGCATGATGAAGGGCGTACAAAGGATGGAATGTTGAGACATCCAGCATATAGTTTAGCATGGATAGCATTTGATGCTAGGCATTCTGATTTTGCCTTTGATATTCGTAATGATCGTTTGGGTTTAGCTTTAGATGGCTTCAATCCTTTTTGGACTCTAAATTCTACATATAGCACTTGGCTAGTTGTTCTAATACCATACAATTTACCACTATGGTTGTGCATGAAGCAATCCTCACTTATCTTGTTAATGGTTATTCCAGATGATAAGGGTTCAGGAAATGATATAGATATTTTTATACAGCCTTTAATAGAGGAATTGAAACAGTTATGGGAAGGTATCGATGCAATTGATGCTTCAAATAGTGAAATATTTAAACTACGGGTAGCTTTGTTATGGACTATTAATGATTTTCAGCATATGCCAATTTATCTGGCTGGAGTACAAAGGAAAGGGTTGCATGTCCTTGTTGTGCAGATTCGACACATTTAATTTGGTTAAAACATGGAGAAAAATTTTATTATATGGGACATCGCCGATGGTTAGAACCAAATCATCTGTTTTATTGTTAGAAAAAAATATTTGATGGTACCATAGAATTGGGATGTGCAACTATTCCACCGTCTGGAACTAATGTTCGTATGCAAATTGATTCTATCAGTTACATATATGGTAAATTCTCAAAGTATTCTAAAAAAAGAGAAAGGAATGATCAAGAAGAAGTGACAATTAGTAGTATGGATGCACAGGTATTTGAAGATCCAGATAAATTTTTTAAAAAAGAAAATAAGAAAGATGTACAGATAGCATCCACAAATCAGCCTATCAAACATATATAGAAAAAAAAGTATCTTTTTTTACTTACCTTATTGGGAACATAATCTGATTCGACATAATCTTGATGTCATGCACATAGAAATGAATGTTTGTGATAATCTGCTTGGAACATTGTTGACTCTTGATGGAAAGACCAAAGATAACATGAAGGCGCAATTGGATTTAAAAGAATTGGGTATCCGATCAGAGCTTCATCCCATAATGCTTGCTAATGATAGAATTTATTTGCCTCCTGCATCTTATACAATGTCTTCTTAAGAAAAAAAATAATTTTTTTATAGTATTAAAAAATATTAAAGTACCTGATGGATATGCATCAAACATTTCAAGGTATGTGCATCTTAAAGATATGAAAATTTTTAATCTCAAATGTCATGATGGTCACATATTGATGTAAGATATCTTACCAATAGCTTCAAGATCATCAATGCCTAAACAAATTCTTGCAGTTATAATTCGGCTATCATCATTCTTTAAGGCATTATGTTCAAAAGTTATTGATCCTGAAGAGATTGATCAGTTGGAGTCTGATGTCACCATTACACTTTGTCAGATGGAAAAGATTTTTTGTCCTAGATTTTTTACTATTATGGTACATCTACTCATTCACTTAGCTTCGAAAGTCAAGCTTGGCGGACCAGTACATTATAGATGGATGTATCCTATTGAGAGGTACACTATAGTCTGATATATCCTAATGACTGGTATACCATAATTTTTACTAAAAATAGCATCATCATTATGCTATGTTTAGAAATTTATTTATCTTGTAGGTACCTTGTGTGATTGAAAGATTATGTACGAAACAGAGCCTATCTAGAGGGTTCGATTGCGAAAGGATATATTGCTGAAGAGTGTTTGACATTTTGTTCAAGATATCTTCAAGGTGTGGAGACAGTGTTTAATAGACCTCAACGGTATGATGATTTTGTTGATAATGCAGAATTGTATAAGTTTTCAACTGCAGATAGAATAATGTAAAAAACTGAAACTATTGTATTAGATCATAAATCAATGGCACAAGCATATTGTTATGTGTTACTACATAGTGAAATGATATATGACTATCATAGGCTAGTATGATTTATTGTATTTTAAGATTAAGATATCACATCTTCTTTTTTGTTCTAAATGAACAAAATACATTCTATGCAACGAATTTTTATTGTCTCAACGACAAGCTAATCATAGCACTAAACCTAATCCAAGGATTGAGCAGCGATGGTTAGTTGAGTTATTTTCTACATGGCTTTCAAAACAGGTTTGACATATACTTGGAGAATATATGGATTGATTTAACATCAAATAACTTGTTAACATTTCTTATTATTTTTTAGGTATTAACGATGATGGAGAGAAATTCGTCAGCTGAATTAATAGCCCTAGCTCGAGGACCTAACAAAGTTGTCAATAGATATAATGGTTTTAATATCAACGGTTTTAAATTCCATACTAAAGATCGTGAGAAATTTAGAAAAACATACAATAGCGGTGTTATGGTGGAAGCAAATGGAAAAGCTTATTATGGTGCACAAAAAGTTATTTATGAGTTAGATTACTACGAAGTCTTTAAAGTCATATTATTTAGATATGATTGGGTAGATAAAAACTCATCAAGGGGTTTGAAAAAAGATGCAAATAGATTTACACTTGTAAATTTTACAAGGTTGATACATATTGGTGTCTTATTGAAGGATGATCCATTCATTTTTTCTTCTCAAGCTCGTCAAGTATTTTTTGTATAGGATGCAAAAAATAAAGATTGGGCTATTGTTATCAAAACAAAACCTAGGGACTTATATGATATGGAAAAGTAGCTAAAAGATGATGATGATGATGATGACACTTATATGCATTCCATGCCATTCAATTTTGTTTCGGTTGATGACGTATATGCTACGGTATCCTTGGTTAGGACGGATTTTGAAAGAAATGATAATGCTTGCTTCTTATTGGTACTAAATTTTGCAATGTATTGAATTTTGTTGTAATTATTATGTTAAATTAATATTTATTTTTATTAACTCTGACTCTGATGTAAATGATAGGTGACATTATGCATAGCTCACGGACAGAGGCTGGCCCTTCTACTTTAGCACAGCAGGATCATGCTAGTCCTTCTTCAGTACCGGACACTGCATCCAGTCCTTTGACATATCAGTCTACTATAGGTCCATCATCCTTGGGGCATCATGATCCTACTGTCGGTGCAGGAGATGATGAGCTTCACATCCAGGGTAATTTTTTTATTTGGTTTGATAAAATTTCTTTACACTTCTTACTATAGTTTACTTATATCTATTTTTATGCAGATGGATTCGGTAGGATTACATGCAGACGCGGGGCCATGGGAGTACGAGATGTATGGCAAATACGTGATGGTTATAAGATAGTAATTAAGTGCAATCAGCTGGGGCAGCCAATTAAAAAAGCCTCTAGCTTATTGAGTTCCTTTTTAGGGAGTGTTGCATGGAGGCATCAGCTTTGTCCATTGAGTTATGCAAAATGGAATGACATGCTTTCGACGTATAAAGTTGAGATTCTACGAGTTGTGCAGGTAAAAAAATGAATCTAAACATCAAACATTTTGTATATTATGATATGTTTTATATTTTTCAGTTTTAATATTTTTTCTTTTGCAGTCCAAGTTTGCACTTCCTCCATCCTCTAATGAGTTTGTACTGAAGTCTCTTAATTGAAAATGAAAAGAATATAAGGCATATTTGAAGACGAAGTACAAGTTGTCGGATATGACTAAGGAGCAGGTAGTTGGTACTTATCTTTCTGAAGTACCCCCTCATCAATGGATGAAGTTGGTTCATCATTGGTTCTTTGAGAGAGGACAGATATCCTGTTGTTTAATCTTCTTGTTATTTAATCTTTTAAGATACTTTATTAAAATATTTATTTGATTTTGCAGACATATTCTAATATTGGTAAAGCTGCACAAGCATCTCTGTCTGTTCCTCATACATCGGGATCCAAGAGTTATGCACGAATCAGACAACAGTTCATATATTTCTTAAACTATAAATTTTTTAATTTTATATCAAAGCATTTACTTATTATAATAAAACCTGAGTTATGTATTGTGAACGATGTATCGCGAAACATATCGTGGTACATAAATGGATAAGTGATTCAAACGAAAAGAAGGCTGACAAAATATTTTGGTTGGGATTACTAAGTAGTGCTGCTCCTTGGAATTCATATGAAATGTAATTTATAGTGTGCACTAATTACGTTCATTTATATGTCATAAAGAGAAGGTTCATGAACGGTAATAGTGCAGCTTTGAATTCAAAATACTAGGTATAGCAAACTATTATTTGAGTGCTTTTAATAAAGGCAAAGTCAAAATAGATAAGTTTCATGAAATTCCTAGAGTTTCTTTAATAGTATCACATGGGATTCATGAATCTATTAGAGTGTTGCACTTCTCATTGAAACATAATTGAATAATTTACAATTATATTGAAACTCTCATTGAAACTCGCAAGGACCCAGCTTCTTGAATAATTTACAATTATGTTAAAACTCTCATTGAAACATAATCGAATAATTTACAATTATGTTGAAACTCTCATTGAAACTCGTAAGGACCCAGCTTCTTGAATAATTTATAATTATGTTGAAACTCTCATTGAAACTCACAAGGACCCAGCTCTTTGAATAATTTATAATTATGTTGAAACTCTCATTGAAACATAATAAAATAATTTACAATTATATTAAAAATCTCATTGAAACTTGCAAGGACCCAGCTCCTTGAATAATTTATAATTATGTTGAAACTCTCATTGAAACTCTTATTGAAACATAATTAAATAATTTACAATTATATTGAAACTCTTATTGCAACTCGCATGGACCCAGCTTCTTGAATAAACTCGCAAGGAACTGCCAAATATTACTCTCTACAGAGATGACAGTCTTTCTTTACAAATCAAAATAAATTGTATAATTTATTTATAAATTGCTTAAATTATTTACAAATTATATAATTTTTTTTGTAGATGGATAAGCATGGGCGAGAATCTGATGTGGTGGAGTTTTACCGGATGACTCATACTCACCGTGATGGTACTTTTATCAAAGATGAGTCGAGGAACTTATATGTAATTATTTATTACAATTTATTTCATACAATAATTTTAATTTGATTATGTTATTTAGTAAGATCTAACTATTTTTTCTAAATTAATACAGAAAAGAGCTACATCTCTTATTGCTGAGCATGTCGATGACTCTACAGCATCTACGTAGAGTATTTGCATTGAGGCCCAGGTGTTTACAGAGCTGATTGGGCCGGAGCGCTATGGTTGAGTGAGGGGTTATGGAGTTGGAGTTACCCCCACTCAGTTATCTGAGGTGAGTAGACTTACGCGTGATGCTGCAGATGCTGTTTATGATACACGTCTTCGTAGACTTGAGCATGCGATTGAGGAGATGCAACGGTCAAGTGCCACAGCGATGGAGGAGATGTAACGGAGGAGTGCAGCCGAGAGAGTAGCCGACAGAGCATTGATGGATTTCATGAGAGAGCACATTGAGCGGCTTACATCTCTCATACAAATGTCTGTTCCACATCAGGTAAATACATATATTATTAAATATATATTCTTATATTAAATTAATTATTTATCTAATATTCATTGATAGTTTTGTAAATTAAATATTTTTAATTTTTCTTATAGGCTCCTAGAGCATCAGATCCTCTCGAACAGGGTGACGACTTCCTGCAGATCATTGACCTCGGCTCTTTTTATTTTATATCTTTCATTTCATGTATTTTTAAATTTTATGAAACTTTAAATTGTATCACTCTCTCTTGATGTAATGGAATTTATATTTGAACTTATAA
This sequence comes from Calamus simplicifolius, assembly GCA_900491605.1. Taxonomy (NCBI): domain Eukaryota; kingdom Viridiplantae; phylum Streptophyta; class Magnoliopsida; order Arecales; family Arecaceae; genus Calamus; species Calamus simplicifolius. The sequence goes on from UESW01004519.1 coordinate 486,539, forward strand.
TTTGGATGTGAAGAATGTGTGCAATATGATTTTGTTTGTTATAATTGCATTGTATATAACAGGTTTAATATAAATTTTATTTTAATTGCATAGGTTTAAATATAATTGGTTTAATATAAATTTTTTTAACTATTCTATTTGTTATTTTATTTTTAAAAAAAAATAGCATGTGCCGACGCTTAAAACTGTCGACAATTGTCAGCATGCTTGTTCCCACGCTTTCTAAACGTGTCAGGACACTTTTCACCTTGCCGGCGCTATAAAGCGTCTGTATGTGCCGAGGCTTTCTAAAAGCCTCGAGATAATTCATCTTGCCAAAGCATCGGGAAGAGAAAAAGTTCCTGACGCTTTAAAGCGTCGGCATATACCGACGCTTTCTAAAAGCGTTGGGACAATTGATCTTGCCGACGCTTTAAAGTATCATCGGCGTCGGCACATTCCGACACTTTAAAGCGTTGGCATTGCCCGATGCCTTCCTAATGCTCTTTTTAAAAGCGTTAGAATTTTTCATCTCCATCCCCCCTTTTCTGACGTTTGTGAAAGAGTTAGGACAATATTTGCCGACGCTTAAAAGTGTCGTTAAATGACATATTTAGCATCGGAATAACAGGAATTTGTTGTAGTGCTAGTATATTAACCAATCTAAATCTAAACGCATCCTAAATACGGGCTTTTATATATTGTTCTATTTAAATCTTAGAATCCTCTCTCTCTATATATATGTGTGTATGTATATATGTATGTATATATGTATGTATGTATATATATACAGAAGGATAAATAATCAAATCCGAATCTAATTAATTCAACACAAACAATAATTCCATGACTAACTCATGGTTCGTTTCAAAAGAGTGTTTGTAGCATTCCTAATCCATATAGATAATGAGCTTGACCGGTTCTAGTACCCTTTATAATAATACAGGATGTTGTCAGAAAGATTAACAAAGAAGATATTATATGAAATTTTTTATCCCGCACGCAATAACATTCAACACATAATTGATGCTGGACCAAATATACTAATTAATAAATGCTAGCACAAGCTCTTGTAATAAGTTTGCACAAAAATAATATCCCTCATTTACTTTCATATTCATATTAATAATTGAGAAGGAAATTCTCTGAAGAACAATCAAAATTTTCTCTCTATATCTTCTTCTCATGCATGCTTGTTATAGTTTTTTGTTGGACTCTTTAACGATCATACAATTATCTAAAGAGGAGAGGGTTACTGTATAATTAAACTGATTTTCCTCACTTGTTTCCTTGCAACGAGAACCCTTTCACCAGTTACAGCAGAGCAACAGCTCACAACCAAGATACATACCATCAATCTTTTCATGCCAACACACAATCCACTACTGGGTGGTCTCATCGAGTATGACAAGCTTTTCTTTGCCTGATAATGGTTGGAAGTTTGCTAGAAGACGAAACTTGGACCATTAGGAACCTGTGAAAGCAAAGATGAGAGGTACGTATTCCTTTCCTCTGGAAAGAAGTAGACAAGTGATCTTGTTTTTAGTTAAACGCCAGCATCAAAATCACAATCAGCCCCACCATACAAGAGGCAAAAAGCATCATAGAAGTCTCCTCAGGTTTAAACATGAGAGGCTCCATGCTCCCGAGTACTACCATTGCTTGGGCCGTTCAAGAGTTTAATCATTTTTTGGGTGAAACAGATCCGGTCAAATATAAAACTATTTTGTGAACATTGATTCTTAACATTTTCTTAATCTTTGCTACTGTTTAATTTAGGTCATAGACCCCCCATTAAAACCATTTTTGATTATCTTAACAACTGCAAAGGTTGTCACTTACCAGTTTTATCTAATTATAATTATTTGAGATTACACATCTATATTCAAAAAATAATTATTTGATTTTAAATTTATAACTATTATAACAGTAAGCTCTGCTGTTGTAGTAAGAAATAACAGTTGATCATAAAAATTTAACGGCAACCTTAACCTGAATTACTATTTAATGAATTTTAAAAAAGCAATTAATTAAAATATTAAAATTTAAAATTGCTAGTTTACTAATGTGAATTGTGCAATTGCCAAACAATATCAATTGTTTTTTTTTTTTTTTTTCTACCATCTTATGAATATTATAGCAAGATGCAAACATGACGCGATCCCATCCTCCATATGTACAGCAAAAGGCACCTGCTTCAAAGATGCTGTAATGGTCACCAACGTAACATAATATTTTTTAGTGGAGTTCTAGGTTGGGCTAGCCCAAGATAGATGTTGGTGAACCCGCATTTCCTCCCCTATCTCTTCATTTAACTCGAGTCCGTTTCCGTTGCTATACCTACCTTTGAGAATTTTAGATTGGGACTGATATAAAGGTTGTCATTGTTCGTGTGATTTAGCTTAGAAGGCTGAAATGGAATGGTTTTAAGAGAGTGAAATGCAAAATTGAAAATGAGATTGTGGTTAAAAGGGAGCAGCTTATGTCTTAGGTTCTCTTGGAAGGTTGGTAATCTATTCTAGACCCTCACAAATTATTTATTTTCCCTCTTTTTTCCCAAGTTAAAGGAACCAAAAAAACATAAACAAAAAAGAAGAAGTTTGTATTCATCCTCATGTTCCGTTTTGAGGTGAATCCACGTCTTGTACTACCCTTGCTTTTATGGTTTTTCGTAGACTCTCTTATAATATTATCCACCCACGATACCTAATAACGCTAGTAGGACTGTATGTTGGTCCAGAAGGCGTTTGTAGAAAGTTCTTTGGCAAGTTATCATTATTATATCTCATCTATGCGCCTAAAACCTGAACTCCTCTTATGGTAGGGCAATTAAATTCATATTCTGGCAACACTTTTTTAAGCGAAGATGGTATTCTAAAACCATTACTTTGCACGATGCTCGTTAGGGAACACGGGCCCAGCCATCAACTTTCTACCCCGCCAACATCTGAATCGTAGCCCAGTTTTTATGGTCCTTCCCGTTACAACTTTGTGTTTTTATTTAATGACATTTCTGCTCTGCAGGGCCATATTGTAATTTTATTTATTTCTTTTTTTTCCCCCTTAGAATAATAGTGCAAGGCCACCAACTATTTTATATAATATTATATTTATTTTGCACTTTGCTTTCTCACTGCATATATTGCTTTTCTTGTTCATGCTCCAATGCCTAATCTCACTTGAATATAGCTTAAATTAATGAGGAAGGATAGCGATTATCCAAGATCTAATGTTGGGGTCTCATGGAACACGATCCTGATTAAGAGACTAGTGAAAATTTAGGAAGCTAAATGAAAAGAAAGTTCACATAATCATACTTAATAATACATGCTCAGTCTTAAGACACTACAAGAGATTTTAAATATTGCAACGCCCAAATGCGTCGCAATTGCGTCGCTAAACATGATATTACGACGCAATAGCGACGCAACGAGGGCGTCGCTCAACTATCCGTCGCAATACCATTTTGTCGCAATTGCGTCGCAATTTTGCGACTCTCTGCGATGCTCTTGCGACGCCACATTGCGTCGCAATATTGCGACGCATGAAAATGCGTCGCTAAATTTAAAAATAAATTTAGTTAAAAAAATTTATTATTAAATATTGCGACGCACAAATTTGCGTCGCAATATTTAAAATTAATTTTTTTAAAAAATTATTATTAAATATTGCGACGCACTAATTTGCGTCGCAATATTTATAATTAATTTTTTTAAAAAAATTATTATTAAATATTGCGACGCTAATGCGTCGCAAATAAAAATTATTTTAAAATATTGCGATGCAAGGTAATTGCGTCGCAATATTTTAAAATAATTTTTAAGATAAAATAGCGACTCAATTTTAGTCGCTAATGCGTCGCTATTAAATTTATTTTTAAATTATTGCGATGCCAGGTCATTGCGTCACAATATTTAATAATAATATTTAAAAATATTAGCGATCCAATATCAGTCGCTAATGCGTCACAAATTTTATTTTTAAAATATTTAAATGATTAAAAATTAAAACGGTTAATTCAATTTCGCTAAATCTAAATATTGATACAAACATTTTTCACTCAATCCAAACAATAATAATTTCAAAAAATAATTTATATATTAAAATTTTGAAGTTTTTACAACATAAAAAAAGAAAAAAAAAATACATCAAGAATCTGAACGATCACGTGGAGGCTGTGGAGGCTGTGGAGGCTGAAGACTCTGCGACAAGCGTCTAACCATATCCCGCAAATAATGCATCTCATCTCGCATGTCTGCAACCTCCTGATCCCGGCCTCGCATACGATCCTCAAAATCCTGCTCGACCTCCTGCCGAACCTCCTCTGCAATAGATCTGCGAAGCTCCTGTAAACGCTCGGGAGGAAGATCAGCAGGAACTCGCGAGCTGGAGGCCTGATGGGGAAAAAATGTAGAAGCTCTAGTGCCCATACCATAGACCCTGCGGTCTCGTGGCTGGGCACCAACAGCCTCCAAAAACACACGTCGACTCTCCTCTGCTGAGAGTTCGACGGGCGTCTCCCCATCAGTAGAGTCGACCTGCGATGCCTGGGAGCGAAGCTCCTCGACTCGTGTCTTGAAATTATGAAATCAACAATAAATGAGTTAATAAATTTCTTGAAATAAAATTTTAGAAATTAAACAGATACTACATAAATCTAATTTCTTACCGCAACCTCCCGTGATCGCGTGTCGACCCAGGAGCCGTCCCTCCTGGTGTGTGTCGCCCTGAATAGACGAAACTCACCAGGATCTCCGCCCTCCTGCTCAGTCTATAACAATAAAAAAATGATATTAATACAAATATTTGTAAATAACTAAAATAGTAATTAAAATATTTATGTTTTCTTACCATACGCCGTCTGTGCTCCTGAATCGAAATGGAGCCCGAAGTATGACGGAGAGACCCGTGCCAGGACCGCCCTTCTCAGATCGGCGGTTCGTGCTGGCTGATGCGGACCTCCTGCGCCAGCCATCGGACTCCCAGGCCTGCTGCCACTCGTGCCAAATACCCTCTGGCACGTGCGCAGGACGCTGACCCGACGACCTCCAACGATGAAGCATGTCGGAGTATCGGCGTCGCGTCAGAGCCTCCCATGCTGCCCTAATGGCATCATGGGTGGCAGGATCCCACGTAAACTTTTTCTGCATTAAAATAAACAGTTAGTTTCTGAATTTATTAACTTTAAAGAATTATATATCACTGATAAATTGTATTTAATAAGTTTACCTGAAACTCAGAAAAATAAAACTCCCTCGTGGCTGGCGATACGTGGCGCCAATCGTAGCCACTGGGATCTGCACGCCTCTGAAAAACGGCGCTGATGTGGCTGGAGACATGATGCTGCTCAATGAATCTGTTAAAAAAATGCAAGTTTATAAGTAAATGACTTAAAAACATAAACAAATATTTTTAATTAGTATATACTTACATCCCCTGAGCATCAAGTCGAAGTACAGTGCGGCCGCCGATGGAAGAACTCTCGGAGGTCTGTGCCGATCGGGTGGATGGTAATACTGGTGCAGAGATCGAAGGCTGCGCCTCTGCTGGAGATCCAAACTCTCCATCTCCGACGCTCATGTGATCTGATGTCGCAGGATCCAAACTACGTCTCTGCTCACCCAATCTGTCGTCGGTAGATCTACCTCTGCCCCTCATACTGAAAATACTAAAGATTCACACAATTAAATTACGATTAATGATTGACTATGTAAGAATTTAACACTTATAAAAAAAAGTTAAATTTTAAAAAACCTTTATGTTTAATCGGTGTCATTTGTTTCGTGAAATGTTGGTTCAACATCCGATGCCGTATCGGATTGCGAATCAGTTTCATTATCATCGGAAGGAAACCGAACATTTGCATCCGCAATTTCTTGGACATCACCACTTGGATCTCTAAGTGATGTTTCAGGAGCCCTTGTGTCGTCCTCAATTGCATGCATTTCCATCTCATCCTCTTGAAATGCAGGGCACTCGGCTGATTGACTTGATGAACTCTCCTCTAATACGATTGTTGAACGTGGGACGATTTTAGAAACGGCCCACCAATCTCGCTTGTCGTTGCGCAAACTTGGATATCCGCAGTAAAAGACTTGCTGAGCTTGGGATGCAAGGATGAATGGGTCATATTTCTGTAATCTTCGTCGATGGTTCACTTCAACCAAATTATAGTCGTTATGAACCCTTTTGCCCACAGGAACTATCGGATCGAACCAATCACAACGAAACAATACGGTTCGTTTCATAGGCCAACCGGGATATTCAACTTCAACCACCTCTACTAACTTTCCATAATAATCCTGCATATTTGCTCCAACACTTTCTCCTTTTACACACACGCCCCAGTTCTGCGTGCCTCTTGAAGCTGCTAATCGTTCAATCTGAAATTTGTACCCATTTACAAAATAGCCAGTAGAGGTTGTTACGGTCTTCAATGGCCATTGCGATAGACATTTAATGAAAATATTGTCGGTTGTCGACCATGGACCGTTGACCTATAAATTAATAAGCTATTGACATCCAATTCAAAAAATAATAGCCATTATCGAAATTGATTGAGTGATACTACTCACAAATTCATAAAACCAGTAAGCAAACTCCGTTTCTAATTTCTGCCCAATTGCAACTTGACTGATGTCGGGATTCATCTGTCGTTGTCTATCACAAAACATCCTTATGGGATGAAAAGGATGAAAACTACTGTTAGAAATTAAATATTATGGTATTATTATATAAATTTAAATTTTCAATTTAGCATTGAAGTATACACTTACTCAATATATGGATCGACTTCTCGACAGTTCATTAGGATGTAATAATGTGCTGCATTATACTCCATATCGCTAAGATTTCTTGACTTCTGCCCACCAAATGAACGGCCGATAGCTTTAAAAATTGATATTCTACCGTCATTAGCTTCTGCTTCGTCCACACATACGTCATCGTTACGACCATGATTTCGGCTCCTCGTGTGGACGTGACCCTCAAAGTAATGCGAGGCAAAAGCTGAAACTTCTTCGACCAAGTGTGCATTGCATATAGAACCTTCAACCCTTGCCTTATTACGCACATTATTTTTTAACTTCTTAAGATACCTATATGTAAAGTTGCAACAAAAAATTAACGAATTTTTCAAGCAATGAAATAATATTTGAAATGTCAACATATCTTAATGATGTATATATTTACCTCTCGAAAGGATACATCCAGCGATACTGCACGGGACCAGCTATGCTCGCTTCGTATGGCAAGTGAACCGGTAAATGCTCCATTGAGTCAAAAAAACTGGGAGGAAATATTCGCTCAAGCTTGCATAAAATAATTGGAATTTCCTCCTCAAGCCTTGCCATGGATGCAGAAGTAATGACTGCGGCAGATAACTCCTTGAAGAATAAGCTGAGCTCCGTAATTGCCTTCCAGACATGTTGCGGAAGCAACTCACGAAAAGCTATAGGTAATAATCGTTGCATGAAAACATGGCAGTCGTGGCTCTTCATGCCGAACAACTTGAGCTTATGCATGTCCACACACCTACCGATATTTGAGGCATAACCATCTGGAAATTTTAACCCTCTAAGCCAGTTACATAAAACTTCTCGTGAATTTCTGTCAAGAGTGTAACATGCTTTAGGATAGGTCCCATCGGCACTCCTTCTCAAATCACCTCTTCTGCAGTACTGATTAAGTTCTTCTCTTGACTTTGCAGTATCTTTTGTTTTTCCCGGGATGTTTAGCACCGTGTTAAATATGTTATCAAAGAAATTTTTCTCGATATGCATAACATCCAAGTTGTGCCGGATGAGATTTGTGCTCCAATAAGGCAAATCCCAAAATATACTTCGCTTCTTCCAGTTATGTTCTTTACATATACGGCTATTTATTCTATCTGCATCTGGTTCCCATGCATACATCAACCCCAAATGCTCTATAGAATCAAATAGATCCGTGCCGGACCTAACCGGTTCGGCAAATTTTGTGACTGCTTTGTTCTTCCGGAAGGCGATCAAGTTACGCCTGTAAGGATGATTTGGGGGCAAGAACTTCCTATGGTTATCAAACCATGACTGCTTACCACTCTTCTGCAATGTAAATGCATCCGAATCATACATGCAATGAGGGCATGCCAGACGTCCAGCAGTGCTCCAACCAGACAACATTGCATATGCCGGAAAATCACTTATTGTCCACATCAAAGCAGCTCTCATTAAGAAATTTTGTTTCATAGAAATGTCGTAGGCTACCACTCCTGTTTCCCACAACATTTTCAATTCGGCCACCAACGGTTGCAGAAAGACATCAATCTTTTCCTTTGGATTTGATGGTCCTGGAACCAAAACGGTTAAAAACATTGCAGGATCTTTCATGCACTTCCACGGAGGAAGGTTATATACAGTCAGTATCACAGGCCAACATGAATACTGTTGCCCCGCTTGACCAAATGGTTGGAAGCCATCGGTACAAAGACCTAATCTCACATTCCTTATATCTTCAGCGAAACAGGATGATTTTCATTGAAATGCTTCCAAGCCTTTGAATCTGATGGATGCCGCATTTCATCCTCTTTAGATTCATGTTCGGCATGCCATCTCATATCAGCAGCTGTTGCCTCAGATCTGTATAATCTCTGCAGGCGTGGGGTAAGAGGAAAGTAATGCATCCTCTTGTAAGGCACACTTTTCCTCCTACTTGTACCGGCTCCTCCTTCGGTGTTTTTGAACCTCGATTGCCCACAAATCTTACACCATCTCAGCTCTGAGTCTTCACCCCAAAATATCATACAATTGTTCAAGCAACAATCGATCTTATTAACTGGAAGCCCAAGCCCACGCAACAACTTCTTTGTTGCGTAAAAACTGTCTGCGGCAACATTATCATTTGGCAGAATTTCTTTGATTAACTCAGCTACAGAATTGAACGCCTTTTCTGATAATCGATGTTCTGCCTTATATTCAACATTCGAGCAGCTGTAGAGAACTGGGAATGACCCTCACACCCAGGATACAATTCTTGATTGGCAGCACTCAACATATCGTAAAATTGTTGTGCTTCTGGTTTGGTTCTTCCATAAATGTATTCTGATTGAAGTCATTACCCGATGCATTCATAACCATTTGTTCATATGTGTTTAAATTCACAAATGGTTCTTCTACGGGAATTGACTCTTGTTCGCCTATAACAACTGCTGGAATATCCTCTGGTTCACCATGACAGTACCAAACATAGTAATCAGGCACAAAACCCTTCTTACACAAATGCACCTTAACAGTTTCCACATCTCTGTAGGCTTTATTCTGACACCTGTGGAAGTTGCATGGGCACCTAATCCTAGGCCCATCCATCCATTCAGGTTGGCTACATGCAAATGCGATAAACTCTTCCAATCCATTCAGAAAATCTGGATTCAGCAAGCCATCTTTTATCCTTGCATACATCCATGAGCGAGTCCCGCTCATTTTTGTCCGACTTATACAAAGTCTGGTAAAGCATTAATTAAAACCAAAAAATAAAACTATATTAGTATTAATACATATATAACTAAATTATTTCTTGGGCACAACTAATTAAGGTTAATTACAACCAATTAAATCATTTATAAGTACGCAAATTTTTATTTATGTACTAATATAATACAACCAATTGCTAGGAAGGACCGATGCATAGGTTAATGGCTAAAGAGAGGGCTTGAGTTTGTGTCGGGCCATAAGGCGATGCGTTTAGTCATTAGACTTCACAAGAATTCAAGTGTCTTAAATAATTCTACCTTCACTCCATGTCTACAAGGTAAGGCCCTATCCCATTCAAGAATATTTTTTGTGATATGTTATTCTGCTATTAATTATCATCGATCGGCAACATTGAAATTTCGGCAGCATTTCCCATATGTTCTCCTACATGTGTGGTATATAAGCCACACTAGGAGAACGTATGAGCAAATGCAAACCGAAATCTCACCCCACGATGATTACTAGCAGACTAACATGTCACAAGAAATATTCCCAAACTGTCCACCAGGACAATTTGAGAATTTGCAAGACTAAGGCTTACAAATTCTCAAACGGGTCTAAAGGTTAATTAAAGTGCTGTGATTATGAAAGTCCGAAGACAATCGAACTTATGCTTGTTATTCTTAACTTCTTGTGAATTATACATGTAATCACTAACTTTTTTAAGATTATTGTGTCAAATACAAATGTTTGCGAATACTAAAATGTAAATCATTGAAACTAGTAATTTGTTGCTGGAAATTAAATAATATAACAACAAAACATTTTATTTAGCATTTCAAAATGTAATGCATCATTAAGTTTGCAGCAAATATAAATAATCAAACATAACAAATGTAAATGAGTATAAATGCACAAATACTATTGTCATAAACATTCTGCTTAAATTAATTATTGCATAAATATTATGTAAATTAAATAAAGCCGTGGCCCCTGTTTTTTTTTTTTTCACAGTGGCCTGGCCACCGTGGCCAGGACCGTGGCCGGACAAGAAAAGAAAGGGGGGGGGGGGTTTCCCCCCTCCCCCCCTGTTAAAATTTTTTTTTTTTTTTTTCACAGTGGCCTGGCCACCAGGCCAGGCCACTGCGGCCACGGCAGCGGCCGTGGCCGGACAAGAAAAGAAAGGGGGGGCGGGGGGGGGGTTCCCCCCTCCCCCCTGTTAAAAATTTTTTTTTTTTTTCACAGTGGCCTGGCCACCGTGGCCAGGCCACTGCCGGCCACGGCAACGGCCGTGGCCGGACAAGAAAACAAAGGGGGGGGGGGGGGGGGGGGTTTCCCCCCCCCCTGTTAAAAAATTTTTTTTTTTTTTACAGTGGCCTGGCCACCGTGGCCAGGCCACTGCCGGCCACGGCAGCGGCCGTGGCCGGACAAGAAAAGAAAGGGGGGGCGGGGGGGGTTTCCTCCCCCCCCCCTGTTAAAAAATTTTTTTTTTTTTACAGTGGCCTGGCCACCCGGCCACGGCAGCGGCCGTGGCCGGGAAAACAAAGGGGGGGCGGGGGGGTTTCCTCCCCTCCCCCCTGTTAAAATTTTTTTTTTTTAACAGTGGCCTGGCCACCGTGGCCAGGCCACTGCCGGCCACGGCAGCGGCCGTGGCCGGAGAAGACGGCCACGGCAGCGGCCGTGGCCGCCTTGTCCGGCCGCGGCCACGGCCGTGGCCGGACAAGAAAACAAAGGGGGGGGGTTTCCTCCCCTCCCCCCTGTTTAAAAAATTTTTTTTTTTTAACAGTGGCCTGGCCACCACCGTGGCCAGGCCACTGCCGGCCACGGCAGCGGCCGTGGCCGGAGAAGACGGCCACGGCAGCGGCCGTGGCCGCCTTGTCCGGCCTTGTCCGGCCGCGGCCTGGCCGTGGCCGGGAAACAAAGGGGGGGGGGGGGGGGGTTTCCTCCCCTCCCCCCTGTTTAAAAAAAAAAATTTTTTTTTTTGGTGGCCAGGCCACTGCCGGCCACGGCAGCGGCCGTGGCCGGGAAAACAAAGGGGGGGGGGGGGGTTTCCTCCCCTCCCCCCTGTTAAAAAATTTTTTTTTTTTAACAGTGGCCTGGCCACCGTGGCCAGGCCACTGCCGGCCACGGCAGCGGCCGTGGCCGGAGAAGACGGCCACGGCAGCGGCCGTGGCCGCCTTGTCCGGCCGCGGCCACGGCCGTGGCCGGACATGAAAACAAAGGGGGGGCGGGGGGGGTTTCCTCCCCTCCCCCCTGTTAAAATTTTTTTTTTTTTAACAGTGGCCTGGCCACCGTGGCCAGGCCACTGCCGGCCACGGCAGCGGCCGTGGCCGTAGGGAAATAAATAAAAAAAAAAATTTTTTTTTTGGATTTTTGGGCCTAACCTTGTTGAGATTCGCCGGGTAGCCGGAGTGGAGATCTCGGGGCCGGAGGAGGGGATCGCCGGAGTTTGGGCAGTCACGGCGGCGGCGGCTAGGTCAGACCGGAAGGAGGAAAGAAGAAAGGGGGGTTTAAATATAGGCAATTAGCGACGCCAATTTGGCGTCGCTAATTGCGTCGCAATAAATTTTTTTTTTTTTTTCTTAGCGACGCACGTGGGCGTCGCTAATCCATCATTAATAAATGTAAAAAATACTTTTATGAAAATATAGCGACGCCAATAAATGCGTCGCTAAGCGTCGCTAAATTGGCGCCATCACCTGGCGGGAAAAATAATTTTATTTTCTAATAATTGCGTCGCTAAGGCGTCGCAATATTTTTTTAATAATTTAAATTGATTAAAAAAAAAAGTTATTACATATATTGCGACGCAATAAGTGCGTCGCAATTATTTTTTAAATATTTTTAAATGAAAATATTTAAATTTATTATAATAATTCGCGTTATATGTATTCAATATTGCGACACGTCGCATATTTTTTTAAATTTTATAATATTTATAAATGATTATATTTATAATTAATGTTAATAATTACGACGATAAATTGCATCACAATTTATTCTATAAAATTTTTAATCCCGCGACGATCGGCGACGATCCAACGGTTGCGATCGATCCAAGCCCTGATCCCGATCGGCGACGACCGATCGCGGACCGCGGCAATCGGTCCGATCGGCAAAGGTCCGACGGTTGCGATCGATCCAAGCCCTGATCCCGATCGGCCACGACCTATCTCGGACAGTTGCAATCCGTCCGAGATCGCGACGATCCGACTGTTGCGATCGATCCAAGCCTGATCCGATCGGCCACGACCGATCTCGGACGTTGCAATCCGTCCGAGATCGGCGACGATCGACGGTTGCGATCGATCCAAGCCCTGATCCCGATCGGCCACGACCTATCTCGGACGTTGCAATCCGTCCGAGATCGCGACGATCCGGTTGCGATCGATCCAAGCCCTGATCCCGATCGGCGACGACCGATCGCGGACCGCGGCAATCGGTCCGATCGGCAAAGGTCCGACGGTTGCGATCGATCCAAGCCCTGATCCCGATCGGCCACGACCGATCTCGGACAGTTGCAATCCGTCCGAGATCGGCGACGATCCGACTGTTGCGATCGATCCAAGCCCTGATCCCGATCGGCGACGACCGATCTCGGACCGCGGCAATCGGTCCGATCGGCAAAGATCCGACGGTTGCGATCGATCCAAGCCCTGATCCCGATCGGCCACGACCTATCTCGGACAGTTGCAATCCGTCCGAGATCGACGACGATCCGACGGTTGCGATCGATCCAAGCCCTGATCCCGATCGGCCACGACCGATCTCGGACCGTGGCGATCCGTCCGAGATCGGCGACGATCCAACGGTTGCGATCGATCCAAGCCCTGATCCCGATCGGCGACGACCGATCGCGGACCGCGCAATCGTCCGATCAGCAAAGATCCGACGATTGCGATCGATCCAAGCCCTGATCCCGATCGGCGACGACCGATCGCGGACCGCGGCAATCGGTCCGATCGGTGATGATCCGAGGGTTATGATCGATCCAAGCCCTTATTCTGATCGGTCACGATCGATTTTGGACCGATCGCTATTTAACATAATTAATTTTTTAAATATATAACGATGCAAAGGGTTGCATCGTATTTTTTTAATATGATAATTATAATATATAAAAAATTAACTTTAATTCTAATAATTACGATGCAACAAGTACGTCGCTATATTAAAACATAATTTTCTAAATTAATATTTTTCGCTTATTACATCGCTAATGCGTTGCTATTTAACATAATTAATTTTTAAAAACATTGCAACTCAATGTGTTACGTCGTAATTATTTTTCTCATATTTATAATTTAAAATTTAATTTTATTTAAAATTATTGCGACGTAGTTATTGCGTCGCTATATTAAAAATAATTTTAATTTATTTTCTGGTTTATTGCATCGCTAATGCGTCGCTATTTAAAATATTTAATTTTTTCCAAAATATTGCGACGCACTGGGTGGCGTCGCAATATTTTTTTAAAATATTAGTACTGTAAAAAATATAATTCCATTTAAATATTTGCGACGCAATTGTATCGTCGCTAAATTAAAAATAATTTTTCTATTTTTCTAGTTTATTGCATCGCTAAGGCATCGCTATTTAAAATATTTAATTCTTTTCAAAATATTGCGACGCACTGGTTGGCGTCGCAATATTTTTAAAATATTACTTCTGTAAAAATATAATTCCATTTAAATTATTTGCGATGCAATTGTTGCGTCGCTAATTAAAAATAATTTTTCTATTTTCCAATTTTATTGCGTCGCTAAGGCGTCGCTATTTAAAATATTTAATTCTTTTCAAAACATTGCGACGCACTTATGCGTCGCAATATTTTGTAAACTATTTATACTTTAAACAATATAATTTCATTTAAATTATTTGCGATGCATTTGTTGCGTCGCTAAATTAAAAAATTATTTTTCTTATTTTCTAATTTATTGCGTCGCTAATGCGTCGCTATTTATATTTAATTCTTTTAAAAACATTGTGACGCACTGTGATTCGTCGCAATATTTTTTCCGATAATTAGATTTTATAAAATTTAATTTAATTTCAATTATTTGCGACGCAATTGGTGCGTCGCTAAATTAAAAATAATTTTTCTAATTATCTATTTATTGCGTCGCTAATGCGTCGCTATTTAAAATATTTAATTCTGTTAAAAACATTGCGACGCAAATATTGTGTCGCAATATTTTAATTGATATTTATATTTCATAAAAAATTAATTTAAAAATATTGCAACGCAATATTTGCGTCGCAATATTAAAAATTTAAATTTTTTTTGATTTTTTGGTTAATTGAGTCGCTAATGAGTCGCTAATGCGTCGCAATATTTTGTTGTCACAAAGGCGTCGCAAAGAGGTCGCAATTTAGCGACGCAATTATGCGTCGCTAAATTTGCGTCGCTATTTCAGTATTTTCTTGTAGTGAGATAGTGTTGCGTGAAAGGAATAAAATTGTAAAATGCTTAAAAGATGATTTACATGGAAACACATCATCACATAATACATTCTCTGTCTTAATACTGGTTAGATGCTTAACGTACATAATCACATAATTGATAAATGCTTGAAAGATGATCAATAGTGGTTCACATAATCGCACTTAAACATGCAAGCAACTACTGTCTTTGACATAAAGCAAGATGGCTATGAGAAATGGAAAGAGCTCACAGCATCATCAGCCTCCCAAATTCAAAACATACAAAATGAGAAATATTACTCTGCTTATTAATTAAACATGCAAAGCGTGCATGTAGTGTAATTCAGAATACAAATCACCATACCTATATATAAGGTGAGACTGTAGACAGGCTTGATGACTCTCGGAGATCAGAAACTAAATCAAGGTGGTGGGGGAAGGGATACGTTGATCTCCCCTTCCAGCATCATCATCACTCTCTTCATACTAGGCCGGCGGCCAGGTTCTGACTGAGTACACCAGAGCCCCACTTTCACAAGCCTGCTCGACTCTGCTATGTCAACTTCATCAGGAACAAGCTTCTCCAACTCTCCAGCCATAAAGCAGGCATAGACCCACTCCAGGAGAATGATTGCATCTGCTTCAGCTTCCAGTTCCATATTTCTCCTGCAGCACGCAATTTCGAGCAATACAATGCCAAAGCTATAGACGTCTGCCTTCACTGATATTGGTGCATTCTTGTGCCATTCTGGTGCAAGGTACCCCCTTGTTCCCCTTACTCCTGTAAAAGTTTTCGTCTGGCTTGGCATCAACAACTTTGCTAACCCAAAATCTGATATCTTTGCTGTCCAATTAGCATCCATGAGAATGTTTTGAGGCTTTATGTCGCAATGTATGATACGACTTTCGCATTCCTCATGCAGATAGTGAATTCCTGTAGCTATATCTAATGCAATCCTGACCCGCTCGTCCCAATCTGGGCGTCTGTCAGCCTCAAAGATGAGTTGAGCAAGCGATCCATGGCTCATGTATTCATAAACCAGGAGCACCTTCATCACAGAACCCAAGCAGTCTTACCAAGTTTTTATGGTGAGTTCTTCCAATTTCTTAACGGGAACTGCGGCAGCAGAACTCTCTGAAGGGCTAATAACTGGTCTTCCTTTAGCGCTTATGTTAACCTGCTTGATGAATGTGGTGGTGGTGCCACTACCGTCTCTGCTCCCATATCTCAATGGAAATTTCTGTTTACTGCATGTGTTGTAGTCTGAAAGAAACAGAGCGGCATAACAATTGCAATCTTTCCGGCAGGCTTCACTGCAATCGTCCTTGCTTGTCGCGGACATTCCTGCAGTATAGGGATCGTCCGTCCATGTTACATTCTCCAGAGCAGACATGTATGTCATGTTATCATTGCCGGAGTCAGCGATCGTAAATTCCCTTCTGCATCCGTTCGATGTATTCTTAGGATGAAGATAATCAAAACCAGGCAAGCATAAGCATACTGCTGTTGTTCCATATGTGGAATTGCAGTAGCTGTTCACGCCACAGATTCCCTTGACCTGGCAATGATCTGATAACCTTGGGACTACGGCTACAACTGTTACGTCGTTTGACTTGAAATCGTGCCAATATAACCGGAAGATCCCATCCACGCTAAGCGTTACACGATAAGCTGTATGAAAAACCTTCCACCTCAAACAAGATATTTCTCATGAAAAAAGCTCTTCAATTTGAAGATGGCTGAGAATAGTTCAGTGATGGAGCATCTGAACGAGTTTAACACGATGATTAATCAATTGGAGTCGGTCTCTGTTGTTGTTGATGATTCATTCAGGGTGCTTCTTTTCTTATGTTTCTTGCCAGAGAGTTGGGACAATCTTGTGATGACAGTTAGCAACTCAGTATCAGGTATCCTTACATTCAATGATGCAGTTAGTTGTATATTGAATGGTGAGATGAAAAGAAAGGCTGTTGGTGGGACTTCTATAAGTACTGCACTCATGGTGGATACCAGAGGAAGATCACAGGAGAGGAAGAAGTCAGAGAAAGGCCAGTCCAAGAGCAGAGGGAAGTCCAAAGGGAGATTTCCTATGAAGTGTTGGAACTGCGGGAAGAAAGGTCACATGAGCAAGGATTGTTGGGGTAAGAAGAAGGAAAAAGGTGCAGAGAGCAAGATAGATGGTCAGGAAGCAAATGTTTGAGTACTATTGAGCAGAATTTTGAGGATGTGTGCCTGCCAGCTGGCGATGGGGCAAACTTAGATCTGTTGTTTGTAGACTCAGGGGCTTCTTACCATTGCAGCTCAAAGAGACACCTATTTTTGGATTTTTTCCAAGGAGATTTTGGTTATGTCACAGTTGGCAATGGACAACAGTGCAGAATTTTGGTAGAGGAACAATTGTACTGAAGCCAGTGACAGGCGGAGAATTGAGACTTGCACAAGCCAGATACATCGCAGAGTTAAAGAAAAACCTAATTTCTACCAGTCAGCTTGATGTTGAGGGTTATGTATCCATTTTTGGTAATTCTCAGTGAAAAATTACTAAATGGTCTATGGTTGTTGTCAAAGGGAAGCAGACAGGCACTCTCTACTTCTTGGTAGACAGTGAGAGTTTAGTTTCAATGGCAGCAGGAGACATGGGTACAGTGACTACATTATGGCACAGGAGGCTTGGTCATCTTAGTGAGAAGAACTTGAATATTTTACACAGGAGAGAGCTTCTACCTAGGCTAAAGAAGGTGAATCTAGAGTTTTGTGAAGAGTGTATCAATGGTAAGTAGAAAGCAGTGAGTTTTCAGTTAGCAAGAACTCAGAAGAAGACTGAAAGGCTGGAGTTGATTTATTCAGAAGTTTGGGGTCCAGCACCAGTGGCATCATATACGGGCAATAAGTACTTTATCACGTTTATAGATGATTTCAGCAGGAAAGTCTGGGTGTTTGCTATGAAGGAAAAGTCTGAGGTCTTTGGCATCTTCAAGAGATGGAGAGTCATGTGTGAAAGCCAGACTGGAGCAAGTCTCAAGTGTCTCAAGATAGATAACGGTGGTGAATACTGCAGCAGAGAGTTTGATGTCTACTGCGTAGAGCATGGAATCAGAAGGATCAAGACCATCCCAGGGACACCAGAGCAGAATGGTGTGGTAGAAAGAATGAACAGGACCATTCTTGAGAGAGAGAGGAGTATGAGGTTTGACTTAGGTTTACCTACATATTTTTGGGCGGCAACACTGGACACCGCAGTCTATTTGATCAACAGGAGTCCATCTAGTGCTTTGGATGGTGGGATTTCAGATGAGGTTTGGACTGAAAAACTAGTAAAACTTTCTTTTCTTAAAGTATTTGGCTGCATTACTTATTCTCTGATTGAGAAAGAGAAGAGGAGTAAGTTAGATTCCAAGTCTACAAAGTGTGTTTTCATTGGATATGGTGGCGATGAGTATGACTACAAGCTATGGGATTTCCAGAACAATAAGATCATTCGGAGCAGGAATGTGGTATTTGATGAAGAGCATACTTACAAAGACAGGAAGGATGCAGTGAAAGAAAAGAAACAGAAGTTTATAGAACTCGATCATGTCAGAGATGGAGAAATTCCCTGAGTGCAAACTGAAGATGGAAACTCTGAGGATGTGGAGTAGGAAGATGTGGTTGAAACAGATAGCCATATGCACACACCGGTATCTCAGCCGGTGTCCCCACAGTTGAGGAGGACCACGAGGGTTACCAGGCCATCACAGAGGTATTCTGCTAATGATTACGTTTTGTACACAGATTCTGGAGAGCCAGAATGTTTTGTTGAAGCCATGCAGGATGAAGCTAAGGTCAAGTGGGAGTTGGCTATGAAAGAGGAGATGGACTCTTTAAAGCAAAACAAGACTTGGGATCTTGTGAAGTTACCCACTGGCAAGAAAGCTTTGTTCAACAAATGGGTGTACAAGATGAAGAATGAGGCCAATGGTACCAAGAGATATAAGGCAAGGTTAGTTGTCAAGGGTTATGCACAGAAAGAGGGAATTGACTTCTAGGAGATTTTTCCCCCAGTAGTCAAGATGACATCCATCAGGGTGATTCTGATCATGGTGGCTGTGGAGGATCTTTATCTAGAGCAGCTAGATGTAAAGACAGCATTTCTTCATGGAAATTTGGAGGAGGAGCTATACATACACCAGCCAGAAGGTTTCCAGGTCAGGGAAAATGATGACATGGTCTGCAAATTGAAGAAAAGTTTGTATGGTCTGAAGCAGGCTCCGTGGCAATGGTACCTCAAGTTTGACAGTTTCATGCTAGAGAAAGGCTTCACCAGATGCCAGTCAGATCATTGTGTGTACTTTCAGAGGTACATTACAAATGAGTTTATTATTTTATCCTTGTATGTGGACGATATGCTTGTAGCAGGTTCCAGTATGAGGAAGATAGAAGAGCTCAAGAAACTGATGGCAAAGAAGTTCTCAATGAAGGATTTGGGAGAGGCGAAGCAGATTCTTGGCATGAGGATCAACAGAGATAGGAAGCAATGGAAGCTGTGGCTATCACAGGAGGACTATGTAGAGAAGGTACTGAAGAGGTTCCATATAGAGAATGCAAAGGCAATGTCAACACCTTTGGCAGCACACTTCAAGCTCAGCAAGCAGTTGTATCCAATAACTCAGAACGCAAGGGATGAGATGATTAGAGTTCCATATGCCTCAGCCGTGGGAAGTCTAATGTATGCAAGGTTTTGCACAAGATCGGATATCGCACAAGCAGTGGGAGCAGTCAGTAGGTACATGCAGAATCCAGGCAAGGAGCACTGAAATGCAGTAAAGTGGATCTTGAGATATCTCAGGGGTGCATCAACTTACAGTTTGTGCTATGGAGGTGATAGTCTTCAAGTACAGGGATTTATAGATGTCGATCACTCTGGTGACAAAGATAGTGGGAGGAGCACCACTGGTTATGTTTTCACTATCGGTGATACAACAGTGAGCTGGGTATCTTAGTTGCAGAAGATAGTGACATTGTCAACTACAGAAGCTGAGTATGTGGCGATCACTGAAGCTAGTAAAGAGTTGATTTTGTTACAGAGGTTGATGGAGGAGCTCGGCAAAGAGCATGAGTGTAATACATTATGGAGCGACAGCTAGAGTGCAGTTCACTTGGCAAGGAATCCAGCATTTCATGCAAGAATCAAGCATATTCAGCTTAGGTATCATTTCATACGCAGTGCGTTGGATGAGGAGCAGTTGAAGCTGAAGAAAATTGATGGAGCTAAAAACCCTGCAGATATGTTCACCAAGGTTGTGAGCAGAGACAAGTTGAGTTTCTGTTGCAACTTGGTGAAGCTTTCCAAGAGATAGATTAGGAGAGCGCGTCACAGAGAAAGAAGGTAGATCTAAGATTGATGTCATTAATCTCCAAGTGGGAGATTGTTATGGATGTAGCTTAATTTCATCGAGAGGAAGCCCCAAATCAGAGTTCACGAATGTGAAGCTCGTGGAAGGAGTCGGTTGCTGTTTCGTGTGGGGGCCCATGCCTGGACAACCGACTGTTTCGTGAGGAGGTTTGACAAAGGAAGGAGTCAGTTGCTGTTTCGTATGGGGGCCCATGCCTGGACGCTAGAGACTTAAAGACACGTAGAAGTTTCAAACGGTTTTGGAGCTGATTGTAAAAATCCAGTAGATAAGCCTTATCCAAAGGCTATCTCAATAAATCCAGAAATACCGGATGTGTCCCTACCGAACTATCTACAATCGCCCGCCACAAATCTCGTGTGGAGTTACGAACCTGTGAAAAAAAAAAAGGAGGCTCGGTGAGGACCTCCGGGTGCTGCAGAGAAGAAAAAAAAGGTTTCGCAATCTCTTAGTGAGATCATAAGAGTTTATAAGAGAGAGTGTTTTTGAGGGCTTGTACCTGATTCAACTCTTAGTGAAGCCTTGCAGATCCTGTGCCACCGTGGACGTAGCCCAGTTTGGGTGAACCACGTAAAATCCTCGTCTCTCATTGTTTTTGGATTTTGGTTCCTATTATTATTCTGTGTTTTGATTTTGATTATATCGCAACAACATGCTTGGCCGTACTAATAGCGATCTTATTAGAGGAATATTTGTTGTATTCCCTATCACAGTAAGCATCCTCTTGAAGATGTGATGATTCCTTCAGATACAGAACGAGGTTTCCATCAGACTGCCTGGGAGAAGAAACCTCCCACTTGAGTAATCGATTTTGGACACACTGGAAACAAGCTCATATCCAGAGAACAGCACCTGACCTGCCATGATGGTGTCAGTTGGATTGTCAAAGCTTGCCCAAATGACATTGAACTCGAAGTCATAGATGACAAAGTTGCCCGAATCAAGCATGGAAGCAGAGTAAGCATAGTTGCTGGTGGAAATCTGGGAGACGAGTCTCTCGTCAAGCTTGAGTCCTTCATTAGTTAGCTTTAATACAACATCTTTGGTCACCGGTGGATCATCTCGGTTTGCCATCCATATGACAGTGATGTTTCCTGAAGATCCCTCGAGCCATATTCCGACGGAGAAGCCGGTACCTTCTGGGTAGAATCCAAAGGTGAATTGTTCATTCGGTGAGGGCCATGATGATGCAGTTTTGGTCGAGCGATGGAGAGGAGAGGCATCCACGCTTATGTTCGACTGCCTTGATTGAGCTGCTTCCAGTGCAAATGCTAGAGAAAAGATTGAGAGGAACAACATGTAGGATTTTGCTGAAGCCATTAGAGGAAATGACTAAGAAAGGATTGCAAGGAGTTGCAAGCATTCTGACGCAGCGCGAAAGTGTTAGAATAAACAAGAATTTAATAACAACGACTGAACTCCAAGATAAACAATCACTCGCAAGCGATTCAGAGAAAACCTCTCTCAAGATGAATTTTTCAACTTTTAACAAAATTAATCCTCTTCTCAAAAACCCTAAAACAACTATTTATAGTCTACAGGAAATAAAATAATTTAGAAAACTAAAAGCTATAGGAAATAAAATAATTTAGGAAACTAAAAAACTATAGAAAATAAAATAATTTAGGAAACTAAAAAGCTATAGGAAATAAAATAATTTAGGAAACTAACTAGCCTTGCTCTCAAACAATTTCTCTTTGTCCTTGCTTCGGTTTGGCTGCTTTTCGTGCGTCCAACTTGTCCATATATCTCATTACAACCCTGTTTGCATCATTCTCTCCCTCCTGCGAAGAACTCGACCACGAGTTCTCATCTAGATATAGAGGTGTATTGTTCGGAAAGAATGGATGTAAATCTGCTACGTTGAAAGTCCTTGAAATCACCATAGTCGCAGGAAGATCAACAACATAAGCATTATCATTGATCTTTTGGACAATCTTGTAACGTCCATACTTTCGTGGTCGTAACTTGTTATAAGTACTCACAGGAATCCGCTCTTTCCTGAGAAAGACCATCACCTGATCTTCTACCTCAAAGAGTTGTTCCTTCCGTCTTCTGTCAGCCACCTCCTTGTACTTGGCGTTGGCTTTCTCAATCTTTTCTTTGACCTCTTCTGAAGTGCATTGCCAATGCTCTGCCATGTGTTTAGCCGGTATGCTGTACTCAGCCAGCTTTGGAAGCTTCACCAATATAGTGCATGTTATGGTACTTTGGTATAGACGATGGAGAATGGGGATCTTCCTGTGGTTCGATGGATGGAATTGTTGTAGGAGAACTCCTCCTGGGGCAAACAAATCCCATTGTCGTGGTTTTTCTCCACAAACACTTATGAGATTCTCTAAAGTCCTATTGGTAGCTTCTGTTTGTCCGTCTATCTGTGGGTGTGCCGTGCTGCTATAATTCAAGGTGGAATCAAACATGTACCACAATGTCTTCCAAAAGTAGCTGAGGAATTTGGTGTCTCTATCGGATATGATGGATCTGGGTACTCCATGCAATCTCACGACCTCTTGGAAAAATAGTTTGGCAATGGCATGGGCATCTGAAGTCTTCCTACAAGGAATGAAGTGAGCCATCTTGGAGAACCTGTCAACCACTACAAAAAAAGTCAGCACCTCGTTTGGTACGAGGCAAACCCAGGACAAAGTCTATAGAAAGGTCCTCCCAAATATTCTCAGGTACTGGTAAGGGTGTATATAACCCAGTACTTTGAGAATGTTCCTTGGATGTTTGGCAAGTATAGCACCGCTGAACAATCTTGTACACCTCCTTCCTCAACTGAGGACAAAAATATCGTTCAGCTACAACTGCAAGGGTCTTATCCCTTCCTAGGTGGCCTACCAATCCTCCTCCATACAAGTCCCTGATTAACTTCTCCCTTAAAGAGGATTGAGGAATACATAGTTGATTGCCCTTCATCAAATAACCCTCATGTACATGGTAATCCCCACAGGGTTCCCTACTACCACACTTGCCCCAGATCTCACCAAAATCACTATCTCCAGCATACAATTCCTTCATCTGTTCAAACCCGATAACCTCAGCACTAATCACAGTTAACACATCTGCCCTCCTACTCAGAGCATCCGCAACTCTATTTTGGGTTCCAGACTTATGCATTAGTTTGAAGGGAAACCTTTGCAAAAACTGGATCCATCTAGCATGCATATCCCTGCTAATCCTATTTTGATTACTCAAGTGCTTTAAAGCCCCACTATCCAAATATAAAATAAATTCCTTACCCATTAAATAATGTTCCCACACTCTTAATGCTCTTACCACTGAATAGAACTCCTTGTCATAGGTTGACTAGTTTCTTCTAGTATCACAGAGCTTTTCGCTATAGAAAGCGATTGGGCTCTTTTCCTGGGAGAGTACAGCTCCAATTCCTACTCCGCTAGCATCACAATCAACTGTGAACAACTTATCAAAGTTGGGTAATGCCAACACAGGGGCACTACACAACTTCTCTTTCAAAAGGGAAAACCCGGCCTCAGCTTCTTCACTCCAATTAGCCTTCCCTTTCTTCAGACACTCTGTCAAAGGAGCAGCAATGGTGCTAAAATGCTTGATAAAGCGTCTGTAAAAACTGGCCAATCCTAAGAAGCTTCTCAACTCATTCACAGTTTTGGGATTAGGCCACTCTCTAATGGCTTTCACTTTCCCTTCATCCACAGTAATGCCATCACCACTTACCTCAAACTGCAGAAACAATAGCCTTTTATACATAAACATACACTTTTTCAAATTAGCATATAATTTATGCTCCTTCAATACAGCCAATACACTCCTCAAGTGGTCAATGTACCCGTTCTTAGACTTGCTATAAATCAATATATCATCAAAGTACACTACCATGAATTTGCCAATAAAGGGTTTAAGTACCTGATTCATAACACGCATGAAGGTGCTAGGTGCGTTGCTAAGACCGATCGACATCACTAGCCATTCATATAATCCTTCCTTTGTCTTGAAGGCAGTCTTCCATTCATCGCATGGCCTCACTCTAATATGGTGATATCCGCTCCTCAAGTCTATCTTAGAAAAGATGACTGCCCCACTCAACCTATCAAGCATGTCTTCAATACGGGGTATTGGGAACTTATATCCAATGGTGATCCTGTTGATAGCCCTACTATCAACACACATCCTCCAGCTCCCATCCTTCTTGGGAATGAGCAGGGCTGGTACAACATATGGACTCAGGCTGTCCCTGATGAAGCCTTTGTCTAGCAATTCTTGAACCTTCTCCTGGAGGATTTTCGTTTCCTTGGGGCTCATCCTGTAATGTGGTAAGTTATGAAGGCTTGCCTTCGGCACCAAATCGATCTGGTGTTGTATGTCTCTCAAAGAAGGAAGCCCCTTAGGTAAGTCATCTGGAGTTACTTCCTTGAATTCTTCTAATACCCCCTTCACTACCTCAGGAACTTCGTCAACAATCTCCTCCTCTACCTTCAGTACATTCTTCACCACCAAGGCATGCACCTCCTTGGTCTCCTTCATATCTTCCTCTACTTCTTTCTCTGAGCTCACAATGGATAGGAAAGACCGTCTTTCAGGCTTAGAGCCTTTAGGACATAGCGCCACTTTAAAAGGTAATAGTGTGTATCTCTTACCATCCTTCGCTAACCTGTAGAGGTTCTCTTTGCTAGAATGTTTGGCATCCACATCAAACTGCCATGGGCGCCCAAATAGAAGATGACAAGCATCCATATCTACTATGTCACAGTAGACTTCATCGCTATATTTCCCAATGGAAAAGGGCACCCTATACCTTTCCTGAATATCAATCTTCTCAGCAGCCTTAATTCATCCAATGGTATATGGATTATGGTGCTTCTCTACTGGTAACAGCAATTTCCTAACCACCTGCCTGCTGATGATGTTTTCACTACTCCCACTATCCATGATTAGATCAAATATTCTTCCATCAATCGTGCACCTAGTACGAAACAACTGGTGGTGTTGAGTGCTATCTTCCTGTTTTGGCGTTAACATGAACCTCCTAATCACATATGAGGGCTCATGCTCTTATAATCCTCCCCAAAGTACTCTTTATCCCCATTAGGATCACAACAAATATCCTCCTCCTCTTCTCGCTCTAACATATTGACAGCTCTTCGACTTGGGCACGCATTGGATCTATGCCCTGGTTGATTGCAGCGGTAACACTTTCCCATGATGGGTTTTGCATATGGGTTGGATTGCTTATGGCCTTCCTTAGATTCCATCGGCCGCTTCTCCATAGCCCTTTCATTCTTCTTCTCACCACTACTATTTGGCTTCTCTGTAGCACTCTTCTCTTTATCATCAACCACCCTGCTGGTTCCACTACGTTCAGCTCTATCAAAGCCATATCTATGCCCACCACCATCAAATCTGGTGTTCTTATCGTTCAGCATGAGTTCAGCCCGTAATGCCATATTTTTAGCCTCACACATGCTCCTCAATACTGTGACCCCAATTTTATCTCTGATCAGCAACTTTAATCCATCAACATACCTAGCCACTTGTTGCCCCTCACTTTTCTCAAATCATTGCGCTCAACTAATCGCATAAATTCAGCAGTATATTCGTGGATGGTTCGCAACCCTTGGTGACATCGTTGGTATTGTTGGAAAAGTATATGTTCATAATCAGGGGAAAGAAACTCACCTTTCATTAGTTGCTTCATGCGGATCCATGTTCGCACGGGTTGTCTCCCTTCTCTCAACTGCCTACTCTACACTCTCTTCCACCAAGCAGAAGCACCACCCTTTAACCTACATGCTACCGTTTTCACCCTACGTTCTTCTGGCACATCCTTGTAATCAAAGAACCTCTCCACCTCTGCCAGCCAATCAAGAAATTCTTCGATATTAAACATACCGTTAAAATATCTACCCTTAGGTGGTAATCCCCTCCATCGGAGTGATCATAATCATCATAATCACGGTACTCCCTTCGGTTTCTTCCTCCACCATAGCCACCCCTCATAGATGGTTGCCTCCTCTCAAACCCCAAAGCCTCTTCCTCTGAATCAACATCAGAGATATGTACCCTTCAATTTGCACGGATGGGTTCATTGATTGAAATATAATAATCTTCTTGTGGCCTAGGTCGTCTTCCATCGTCAATCCAACCCCTATTATTAGCGACCTCTATAGCATCAAATCACTCGATCAAAGTCTCGACAAGCTGCTCTACCCACCTCAATCTTTGATCCATAACATTTATCTCCATCCTTAGAACCGGTTGATCAGCCCCTTGGACTCCCGCATCATGAGCACCGTCATGAGTGCGACCGCTGTCGACGTCATTGCCAGAAGACATCTTGCAGGAACTCACCTTGCTCTGATACCAATCTGATGCAGCACGGAAGCGTTGGAATAAACAAGAATTCAATAACAATGACTGAACTCCAAGATAAACAATCACTCGCAAGCAATTCAAAGAAAACCTCTCTCAAGATGAATTTTTCAACTTTTAACAAAATTAATCCTCTTCTCAAAAACCCTAAAACAACTATTTATAGTCTATAAAAAATAAAATAATTTAGGAAACTAAAAAGCTATAGAAAAAAAATAATTTAGGAAACTAAAAAGCTATAGGAAATAAAATAATTTAGAAAACTAAAAAGCTATAAGAAATAAATAATTTAGGAAACTAGCTAGCCTTGCTCTCAAACAACTTCTTTTCGTCCTTGCTTCGGTTTGGCTACTTTTCATGCATCCAACTTGTCCATATATCTCATTGCAACTCTGTTTGCAACGACTCCTTGGCTGAGGTTGTTGGGCTCACGTTCATCTTTAGAAAATGGGCTGGCGCTGTTGCCCTCCACTCGGTGCAAATGCGATTTCTTCAGTATTAATTAGCTGGTCACAAATCTCATGGAGCATTGATTACTTGATGTAGACAAAAGCTCCTAAGCCAGCTTCTAAAACACGAGTGTAGGAATCTGCTTCGTCTGGGCTGTATCTAAGCCAAGCAATTGTTTGTGAATGCCATGTTTATATGCTCTAATTGAAGCAGCAGCTCTGATTTGAGTGCATGGAATTCCTGCATCAGGAGGCAAACTGCAGTTCCAATCTCTGATTAGTCGCTTCAAGTGGAGCATCATTTGAATTAATGGGACCAAATTTCGACAATATGAGTTATTCCCGATTGGTATTTCGCTTATTCGATTTTAATAAAAGACAAAAAATGCTATTCGAGAGTTGCTGCATGCATTCTGTTGCTGCCAAATCACTTCTCAAGAGCACCGGGCGAGAAAGAAGCTTTACGGCCTTTTGATAGATGACAAGATTGCCTCCTTTAGCCAGAAATCTGCAAGAAAAGTCCTGGGCCGGTGATTCTGGCGGGACCCTTCGATGCTCAAGTTAGCAGTTTTGAGAATAGTAGTAGATGTAAGGTAGTAGAAGTTGAGTCTCCTTCCTTGTTGTGAGTCAAGGTTTTCATATACCTGTTTGGAGGTCCCCCTTACCCTTCGTGGATAATCGTCGAATCACATTTTTCGTCAAGATCGGCTCCGTAAACGGTAGGTGGGTGCATAGCCGCTAAGCACACGCCGTAAATATCGGTAACAGCCCATAGTATATCAGTAATCGCCCGTGATCTTGGAAAAATGGGTTGGCGGGCTACATGGCCATCTTAGGCGCTTTTAAGTCACTGGGCATTATTCAAAATTGGTTCCATCACCGAAACTATCAGTTAAGAACATGCCAAGGCAAGACATGGGGCCGAGGCCGAAGCGATGCTCAAGGCCGAGACTGAGGATATGCCAAGGCCGAGGTGGGGCTCGAGGCTGAGGCCGAGGCGGGGCTCGAGGCCAATGTGGAAGCTGATATGGTCCGCGATCGAGGCCGAGGCTGAAGCCGAAGCCAAGGTCAATGCTGATACTAGCTGCCAAATTATTACTTGGCTTCAAGAACTGTGCAGACTGCTACTCTACTGTTTGAGGGTGTGATTAGCCATATCAGATGCCCCCCCGCCCCTGAGATGGATGGGCATACAACCTCCAGCAAAAAGGGGCATAATATCACTTGGTGGCTGATCTTCGTGCCATCGCTTCATCCATTCTGGCCGTTGAGATCAGGTAGGATTCTCCTTGGGTACAAAATTGCGAAAAGATGGGCATCATAATTGCGGTGAGGTCACCGCTGTCCCGACATTGATAGCGCCCCTCGCGTTCTTCGCATCAGGCAGTTGCTGATATGATTCCTAGTGGCTAACGGACACGTGGCCAAATTATAGGCTAGCATGATGATTTGAAACATGGCCACTACCTTTGCTTCCATCTTCCACCTCCTGATACAGTTCGATTGCCCATTCATCTTCCACCTCTGTTTCTTCTTCTCGAGCTCTTCATCTTCAATCTCAAGTTCCCAGATTCTTCAAGTTAGTCCATTCTAGCTCCCATGGCTTCTTCTTCCCTTTCCTGTTTGATCTCTAATTCCGGGGATTATTCCCCTAATCCTTCACAACCTTCTTCTTCCCCATTGCCGAGCTGGGCTTCCTCCTCCGTCGATAGGGTCCCACTAGAGCAGCGGCGAGCTGCCGGGCGGTCTCCCACCGGGAATTGCTCAGCTGCCGGATGGGCCCCCATCCAGCATCGTTCGGCCATCGTGGGGCAGTTCCCTGAGGGGACTGCCTCGAGTATGACCGCCCAAGAGATCATAAACCTTAGGGCTAAGTATGGTCTCCCCACCAATCTTTGCCTATACTGACCCCTCCCCAAAGATAGGGTAACCTCCTCTTCTCCCGCTAGGGTGGCCTTGTACGAAACTTATTTAAAAGCTGGAATTCGTCTTCCTATTCATCCTTTCATACTTAATCTTTTAGATAGATAATCTTTAGCTCCGGCACAGTTGATTCTGAATTCCATTCGGATCATCGTCAGCTTCCTAGTACTATGTCATATTTATGGGATAGAGGCTAGGATTTCTCTCTTCTGCTGTTTCTATACCCTTAGGAAACAATCATGGTGGTGGTCTTTTGCCCCTAGATCGACCAGAACTCTCAAGCTGTATCTTCCCACGTCCATCAAGGGGTGGAAAGATAGGTTTTTCTTCGCCCAAGTTGGGAGGGTAAGGTCAGAGTGGGGAATTTCAAACACTGAGCCAAATAAGGATTCATCCATTCTCCCAAGGGACCGAGAGGCGTTCGAGCAGTTGATAACTGCTGACGTCCCCCGATGCAACCAACTACTGGCCGAGGAGAATCTTCGGCTAGCAGGCCTTATTCCTGGTAACGGTGAGCAGCCATGACTCTTCTCCTCTTCACATCATCTGCTCTCTTCCTTTCCCTCTTTTTTTTTACCAAGTCCTTTGACTTATGCAGATATGCTGCCACCGATTGAAGCAGTGAGACAGGCGACGGTTGAGGAAAGGAGGGCTAGGATGGATGGAACCTCCGTCGAAAAAAGGGCCGTAGCCAAGGCAGCCAGAAAGAAGACCAAGGCCGAAAGGGCCAAGGGAAAGGCTAAAGAGGCCAAGGAGCCAAGGAAGAGGCCTCGGTCGCCATTGCCAACACGATCTCGATCTCCAACTCCACTTACCCATAGGCCTCGGACATAGAGGGAGGCAGACGTCGACCTCACAGCCGACACTCCCGCAGAGGGGCTGGGGGCTGGAGTACTGCCATCACCACCACCAACTATCCCAGAAGTGGGGGTAACTGAGCCAGCCCCCGACTCGATTCCATAGGCTGCCCCATGAGCAAAAGTGGCAGCGACCGAAGTGCCCCCCAGGGTGACGGAGCAGGCAGAGGGGGTGCCATTGGCCCTCGACGCTACTCTATTGGCTTCGGAGCTCGCCGATGCCGCCGAGGATGAAGCTGTCGCTCTCTCCTTCAAAACTATTCTTGAGCATGAGGGGTGTTGGGCGGAGCGAACAATGGCACAGGTGTGCTTGCCCGAGCTCCAGGGAGCCCTCCAAGAGCAGAGGACCTCCTTCTTCCGGGAGGCTTTTGTAGCTCATCTTTGGGTGAGTATTCAAAATCTCAAACTTTTTAACTCTGCATTTATAACCTTACCCTGACAATGACTTCTCATGCAGGCAGTGAATTCTTTAGCTGCTATGAAGAGTGCTCTTTCTCAGGCCAAGGCCGCTCTTGGCCAGTCACAGAAAGAAGCCCACCAGGCCCACACCCGAGCAGAGGAGGCAGAAAAGGCTTTAGAAGCTACCCTGGTCGAGAGGGCCAAAGGAGAGGCCTGGGTGAAGAGAGCTGAAAAGGCTTTAGAGGTGGCCCAAGCCGAGGGCAAGGCCCAAGCAGAAAGGGCTGAGAAGGCTTTGAAGGTAGCACGTGTCGCCGAAGAGAGTAACAGACAAGTGAAGATGGAGCTGCCGGTGTGTCAAAGCAGCTTGGAGTCCGCCAACACCCTAAGAGGCGCGGTTGAGGAGTGGACAGAAAACGCCAAGGAGATAGCCTGTTTCTCCGAAGCTCAAGTGGCCGAGATGAAGGCGGCGGCGGCAGCGACAAAGACTATGGCTGCTAAGGCAGTAGAAAACTTCCAGCAGTCTGCCAGCTTTGGCAAAGAGTTGGCCAAGGCCACCACCTTTGCCTACAACATTGGATTTTAAGACTGCAAGGACAAGGCGAAGAGAGTTCGTAACCTTGAAGATCTGAAAAACTTGGATCCAAACGAGGCTACGGAGGAAACGCCACTGGAAAATCATTCTCACGGCAATAGCCCAACATCAGCTGAGCCTTGATCACTTGTAGCTCTTTGCTTTTCAATTTCATTGTACCAAAGTCCGACTAAGATTGGCAATTTTGTAAACCCTTTACCATTAATGAAAAGATTAATCTTCATGCTATTGTTATTACTGGGTTTCCATCGTGGCTGACATGAATTCCTTCTAGTGAATAAACCAATGAGTTCAATCTGGAGAATAAGCCGATACGAGTTTCATTCTAGAGAATAAGCCGATATGAGTTCATTCTAGAGAATGAGTCGAGCCCAAGAACATAGGCATCCTTAGCTGGTCTTGGAAATCGTGACCGATGCTAGTGAATTTCAATGGTGAAGCATTGATCAGATATCACACTTCATGTCGATATAAGCCGGATCGAGTGCCGATGAAGTTTGAGTGCTGACGTGAAGTCAGTTCAAGTACCGACATAATCGGGCTTGAATACCAGCGTGGAGCCGAGCTAGTGTGCCAACGCGGAGTCAGGCTTCGAATGCCGATGCAGAGTTAGGCTTGGAATGCCAATGCGGAGTCGAGCTTCGAGTGTCGACACAGAGTCGAGCTTCGAATGCTGACAGGGAGTCGAGCTTTGAGTTAAAGCAAGGTTGCTCAATAATATTTTCATTGGTAAATAGAGGTGAGTGCTATTAAAAGTGTAAATTGGAATATTTAAATCTATGATGTCTGTGCACTTTACTGGTAATACCGACGAAGGTTGTCTGTGTTCCAGGTTCTAGGGAGTAGCTTCCCGTCTAGTTCCTCGATCCGGCAGGCCACGCGATGAAGTGCATCGATGACCCAATAAGATCCCTCCCAATTAGGCGCCAGCTTTCCTCCCTCTGTAGGTTTGGAGACTTCGGCTTGTCTGAGGACCAGATCCTCGGGGAGGAATGTTCGGGGATGAACTCGGGCATTGTAGTACTTTGTGATCCTTTGTCGGTAGGAAGCCATTTTGAGTCGCACCTGGTCACAGACTTCTTCAATGAGGTCAAGATTGGCTATCAACTGGCTGGGATTGTCCCTCTCATTATATGATTGTGTCCTGGGACTAGGGATGCCAATCTCCACCAGAATAACTGCCTCTGACCTGAACACAAGGTTAAAAGGAGTTTTTCACATGGGGGTTCATGGCGTTTATGATACGCCCACAGCACATTTGGGAGCTCCTCCACTCATCGTCCTTTGAAGTCATCTAGGCGCATTCTAAGTCCTTGGAGGATTGTTCGATTCATCACTTCAGCAGCTCCATTCGATTGTGGATAACCGATAGAGGTAAACTTCTGACATATGCCCAGCTCGATACAAACTATCTGAAGGGAGCATTGTCGAACTATCGATCATTGTCGGTAACAAGGGTGTGGGGCAGCCCAAACCAGCAAATAATAGACCTCCAAAAGAAGTTCCTTACCTTGGCTTCGGTAATTTTGGTGAGTGCTTTGGCCTCTACCCATTTAGTGAAATGGTCGATGGCAACTAGCAGAAACTTTCGTTGACCAGAGGCCAGATGGAATGGTCCCAAAATGTCCATCCCCCATTAGGTGAAGGGCCAAGGAGCCAACAAGAGGCTCAGCTGAGAGGTTGGCAGCCGTTGAATGTTAGCATGTCGCTGGCAGCTGTCACACTTCCGGACCAGCTCGGCTACGTCTCCTGCATGGTGGGCCAGTAGTAGCCTTGGCGTAGGGCCTTATGTGACAGTGCTCTGCCTCCCAAGTGGTTTCCATAGATACCTTCATGGATCTCACGAAGGATGTAGTCGGCATCTGTGGGACCAACGCATTTGAGGAGAGGATGAGAGAAGAATCTTCGATACAATTGTCCATTGAGCATCAGGAACTTGGGTACTCATCACATGAACAGTTTGGCTTCAACAGGGTCGGCTGGGAGGGTGCCAGCGGTGAAGTATCTGATATAAACATCCATCCAGGAAGGATCTTGGTGGACTGGTAAGGATTTTTCTACCGCATCGATGCTTGGGGCTTCTAGATTCTCCATGTAGGTTCTCCTCAAGATCCCGTCAGCCGAGGTGGCTAGCCAGGACAAAGCATCAGCTCTAGCATTCTTCCCCCGAGGGATGTAACTGACACTGAAGTGGGCCAAGAGAGAGGCTTGTGATTGCACCATACTCAAGTAATGGAACATAGTAGGATCTCGAGCCTCATACTCTCCTTTGATTTGACCGGAGACGAGCTGGGAATCGATGAAAACTCTAAGGCATTTCACCCCAAGTTCCCATGCCAGTCTTATCCTTGACAAGAAGGCTTCATACTCAGCCTGATTGTTTATGGTTGGGAAGAGAAAACAGAGGGCATACTCGGTCACAACTTCGTCCGGACTTGCCAGGATGAGGCCTGCCCTGCTTCCTTGAGAATTTGACACCCCGTTCACATGAAGGATCCAGTCCTCCTCTCTTCCCTCGATTGCAACATCCGAAGGGTTTGCATGGGGCTCCTTTGGCTGCTCTTCTGTCCAGGTGCACTCGACCAGAAAATCTGTTATGATTTGAGACTTCATAGCTAATCTGGGTCGAAATGATAAGTCGAATTCCCTCAGCTTGAGTGCCCACTTCGCCAGTCGGCCAGAGGTATCAGGACGATAAAGAATTGCCTTGAGTGGTTGATCTATGACCACTACGATCGGATGAGCTTGAAAATAGGGCCCAAAGCGCTAGGCAAAGATGATCAAGGCAAAAATAATCTTCTTGACTATGGAATATCTAATCTCCGCATCATGAAGCACCTTACTGGTGTAGTACATTGGCTTTTGTGTTCCGTCAGTGTCTATGCGAACAAGCACGGAACTGACAGCCTCGGGGGAGGCCGCAAGGTACAAGAGGAGCTCCTCCTCGCCCCTTGGCTTGGATAACAATGGCAGGGTGGATAAGAACTCTTTTAACCCCTCGAAGGCCTTCTAGCACTCCCTCGTCCACTCGAAGCCGTTGACTTTGTGCAGCACCTTAAAGAAAGGCAAACACCTCTCCACGGACTTGGACAAAAAATGGCTCAAGGTCGCTACCCTTCCAATCAAGCGCTGCACCACCTTCTTGTTAACCGGGGACCTCATGTCCAAGATGGCTTGGATCTTATCGGGGTTCACCTCGATCCCATGCTGCATCACTATGAAGCCCAGAAATTTGCCCGCTGTCATCCCGAAGGTGCACTTGTGGGAGTTTAACCTCATATGGTATCGGCAGAGATTATCGAAGGTCTCCGCAAGGTCGGCAACATGGTTAGTGGTACAGACACTCTTGGTTAGCATGTCATCCATGTACACTTTCATGTTGCGCCCGATCTGGTCTTCAAAGACTTTTTTCATCAGCCTCTGGTAAGTGGCCCCCGCATTCTTCAATCTGAATGGCATCACCTTGTAGCAGTATATCCCCTTCTCGGTCACAAATGAGGTGGCTTCCTCGTCTGCCGGATCCATCTTGATCTAGTTGTATCCTGAGAAGGCGTCCATGAAGCTAAGGGTCTCGTGACCAGATGTAGCGTCCACCAGCTGGTCAATCTGAGGCATCGGAAAGATGTCCTTGGGGCATACTTTGTTGAGGTCAGTGAAATCCATGCACATCCTCTAGCTTCCGTTAGCCTTGCATCCCATCACGACATTAGCCAACCAGTTGGGGTAATGGACCTCTCGAATGTGGCCTGCAGCCACCAACTTGCGGATTTCCTCATCAATGGCCTTCTTTCGGTCTAGGGTGAAGCTTCTCTTCTTCTGCCAGACGGGCTGGTACCCCGGTTTGATGTTGAGTTAATGAGTAATACCTCCTTGGGGATACCCGGCATGTCAGACGATGACCATGCAAGATGTCAGAGTTGGCTTGTAGGAAAGCAAGAAGCTGATCGCATGCCTTCTCCGGAAGTAGGGCTCCAACCTGGATGGTCCTCGTCGGGTCCTCCCCCAATGGAAAAGTCAGTAGGTGCTCGGCTGGCTCCCCTCTCCTCTCCAAGTCTCGAGGGTCGAGTGGCTCGGGTGCTGTTGCCGACACCGCTCCCTATCGACTGGGGGCCAGATGGTAGCAGAGCGGTAGTGGGCTCTGTTCTCCCCTCATCTCCCCAACTCCCTCGTCGGTAGGAAACTTTACGAGTAGTCTTTTTGAGGAGATAACGACATCCAGAAGGTTCAAACCGGGCCTCCCAAGTATGGCGTTGTAGGCCAATGGGACCCGGACTACTGAAAGTTCATGAGAACCATGCTCTGACATGGTAAAGTCCCGGCTGTGATAGGGAGAGTGATCTCTCCCTCGACCCTTACAAAATCTCTAGTAAAACTCATCAAGGGCGTGGTGACTGGTCGAAGGGAATTATGAGACAAATTCATCCGAACAAAGGCATCGTAGCTCAAAACATCAACAAAGCTTCCACTGTCAACTAGAATTTGTTTTACAGGATGCTTCGCGATCGTCATAGACATGACGATGCTATCATCATGTTTGTTAACTACCCCTTCTAAATCTCTTTTAGAGAAAGGAATTACAGAATCTACCCCCTCCTCATGCTGCCTTTTAGAAGTATTACCTGCCTCCCAGGAGATCATGGCCACCATCTTTTCCGTCGGAGCATTGTTCACGCCGATCTGAGGTGTAGGAGGTGCCAACGGGCCTGGGGCAGCA
This sequence comes from Calamus simplicifolius, assembly GCA_900491605.1. Classification (NCBI taxonomy): domain Eukaryota; kingdom Viridiplantae; phylum Streptophyta; class Magnoliopsida; order Arecales; family Arecaceae; genus Calamus; species Calamus simplicifolius. The sequence goes on from UESW01004519.1 coordinate 522,061, forward strand.
GGGTTCCCTTTCTGGACGAACTTGCCTAGGTGGCCTTGCTGAACGAGTTCTTCGATAACCTTTTTCAGCAGGCGGCAGTCTTCTGTGTCGTGGCCATAGTCTATGTGGTATCGGTAGTATAGTTTTTTGTTGTGGGGAACCCTGGGCCTCATGGGGGTGGACGTGAAGGTAGGGCTCATCCTTAATCTCCAACAGAATGTGGGATATTAGGGTGAGAAGTGGGGTGAAGTGCTATTTGGGAACTAGAGTTTGGGGTCAGTTATCTGGACGACGAGATGGCTCAGATTTCCTTGACCACGCCCCAGTAAGTTCTGGAGGTGTTGGCTTCTTGCCGGACCCCTTATCGACATCCCTCCTGGCGAAGTCCGCTTCATTGGCGCAGATATACTTCTGTGCCCGACTCAGCAATTCGGCGTAAGAGCTGGGAGGCTTTTTGTCTAAGGAATAGGCTAACCTGGAAGGATAGAGTCCTCGCTTTAGGGCCAGAGTGGCCATGGAGTCTTCAAGATTGTAGACCTCGAGTGCAGCCTCCTTGAGCCGAGCCACGAAGTCCTTCAAGGTTTCGCCATTCCTCTGCTGAATAGCAAACAGGCTATCGGCAACCCGGAGAATCTTCCGGCATGCATTAAAGTGGGCCAAGAAAGATCGCTCGAGTTGCCTGAAGGAGTTGATACTACGTGATGGCAAACGGGAATACCAAGCACATGCGGCCTTCTGAAGTGTAGTTGGGAAGGCAATGCAAAGGAGAGAATCTGTTGCCCTCTGGACTTGCATAAGGACCTTGTAGCTTTCCAGGTGATCCAGGAGGTTAGTAGTACCGTCATGCGGGTCCAGCTGGGGTAGACGGAACTGGGATGGGACCGGCTCCTCCATAAACGGTAAGACAGCGGGGGGCGATGGTCGTAGTCCACCCCATGAGGGTTGGTAATTCTGCGACTGAGCTCCTTCAGCCGTTGATGGTACTCATCCAACCATCGCTCAACCCGACGAGCGATCTTTTTGTTGGAATCTTACTTTGAAGATTCAGAAGACGAGTAGGAGAAGGTCGCCGATGCAAGGAATGCACCTGCTTAGGTTCCTTCCCACTACGCCGCTTGGGAAAGTGGTCAGAGTGATGGGAAGGAGACCGTTGCCGCTTAAAGGTTTCTCAGTGACAAGACTTCGGGGATGCACGGTGGAAGGCCTCCGGAGGGGTCCTACCACGATGAGACTAGCTGGTCTCATGCCCCTCCGCATAGGGCGGAGAAAGTTGAGGCGGCAATGGTGTGGTGGTGAAGCACTGTTCCTGTAGCCCCCGAACCACCGCCATTAGGTCTTGAACTTGCTGGGTCAGAACATCGAGCCGATAAGCTTGGACAGACTATGGCTGTATGGGGGGTGGAACAGGGAGGTTGGTCTCCGGCTGCTCATCCCATGGGAGGCATCCCCCAGCCTAACTAGTGGAGGCCTCCTGTGCACATGTAATCACCATCTTCTTCCTTGCAGAGGTTGTGGGGTTGCAGATACGTTAAAATGGACGTCTGTGCTACTGCTCCCCCTTCCTGGCGTGCCAATCTATTGCTGCCAAATCACTTCTCAAGAGCACCAGGCGAGAAAGGAGATTTACAGTCTTCCGATAGATGACAAGATTGCCTCCTTTAGCTGGAAATCTGCAAGAAAAGTTTTGGGCCGGTAGTTCCGGCGGGGACCCTCCGACGCTCAAGTTAGAGGTTTGGAGAACAGTAGTAGATGTAAGGTAGTAGAAGTTGAGTCCCCTTCCTTGTTGTGAGTTAAGGTTTTTATATACCTATTTCGAGGTCCCCCTTACCCTTCGTGGATAACCGTTGGATCACGTTTTTCGTCAAGATTGGCTCCGTAAACGGTAGGTGGGCGCATAGCCGCTAAACGCACGTCGTAAATATCGGCAACAACCCATAGTATATCGGTAACCGCCCATGATCTTGGAAAAAATGGGTTGGCAGGCTACATGGCCATCTTAGGCGCTTTTAAGTCACTGGGCATTATTTAAAATTGGTTCCACCATCGAAACTATTAGTCGAGAGCATGCCAAGGTGAGACGCGGGGCCGAGGCCGAAGCGATGCTCAAGGCCGGGACTGAGGATATGCCGAGGCCGAGCTGGGCTCTAGGTTGAGGCCGAGGCCGAGGAGGGGCACAAGGCCGAGGCAAAGGTGGGGCTTGAGGCCAATGTGGAAGTTGAAATGGTCCGCGACTGAGGCCGAGGCCGATGCCGAAGCCAAGGCCGAGGCCGAAGCCGAGGTCGATGCTGATACTAGCTGCCAAATTATTACTTGGCTCCGAGAATTATGCAGACTGTTACTCTACCATTTGAGGGTGTGATCAACCACATCACATACCATTTCTCTTAATAAAACAATAGTTTCTTTCTTTTGCTAGAATAATACAATGATCACTCAACAAGCTCTTTAACTTATCCTTTAGCTCCTCAGGTACAATCCCTTTCTTATCTCTTTGAAACACAATGCATATATGGATTGTTTTTTTTTTTTTTTTTGGTACAAACAGGTGATCACACTGATCTAGCGCGAGTCAACCCTGAGAGATCAGAAAATAAAATCTATTTGAGTACAAAAGGGCAGGGATCGCCCTACTTCCAACTTCAAATCTTAGATTGATAAGCCATCAAGCCCGCAATCCAATCTGCCATAGAATTGGCTTCCCGGTAGATATGACGGATATGAACTCGGTGAGCTTCCTGAAGGGTGGCCCAGATGTCATGTAGCAGAGGGTTGAAAGCAATCTGATCACTACTATCCTACTGGAGCCAACGGATAACAGTGAGCGAATCCCCCTCAATGAGGAGACAGTGAGCACGAAGAATCCGAGTGGCGTAGGATATACCAGCCCATGCTACATACAACTCAGCCAGCAGGATAGAACAATCCAGGAGGCCAAGGCCACCAGCAGCCAGCATAGCACCATCAAACCCATGGTAATAAAAGCTGAGCTGACAAGTCTACCAGGAACACTACCATCAAAATTGATTTTAACAAACCCTGGGAGTGGGAGCTCCCAAGAAATAAAAACCGTATGCCGGTTCGCTGCCGAAGCAGCAAAAGAGCCCCAGTGGCCAGGACTGTCAAAATCAGGAGCAGAGCGGTAGGGTGTGAACTCCACATATAAGGAGATAGCTCGTCGAGCAGTCCTCTGTGAAGGAACATGATCATCAGCAAAAACAAGATGGTTCTACGAGATCCAGATCTGGTAAGCAGTGTAGGCCCAAGTGGCAACTAGCTGCTGGTTGCCCCTTCGAATATCAATCAAAAGAATCGCACACTGTTGACCCAATTTTGATTTTGATGATTAACAAAACTATTTGAGTATAACATTTGAAGTTACTAATGATTTTGGTTAAGTTTTTCAGTTTATGATTTGATTTATTAATCAAAATCACAAGACAAATCAAGTTCTAGTTCGAATCTAATGTCAAGGTAAGATTGCAGACATTAGAGTCGACACATGGAATCGCAGAGTCGACTTCGAAAATCGGCACAGACTTAGAGTCGACACCTGTACTGTTAGAGCCGACTCCAACAGAAAGAACAGAACGATGGTTTTTCTGGTCACGACTTAGAGTCGACTCCTGGACTGTTAGAATCGACTCTAGAATATTTTTGTGTCGACCCCAGAAAAGTCAGAGATAACTCCAGATCGAATGGATTGGGGATTTTCGATTTAGAGCCAACTCCAGAAAAGTTAGAGTCGACTCCAGATTGTCAGATACGACTCTAGAAGTGTCAGAATGTCTCTAAACTCTAATTTTATCTTTTTAATCCCAACAGCTATTACCATATTTGGTTCTAATCCTTCTTACACTTGTTTCTAACGAATAGTTTTTAGCTATTTATGGATTAAGAAGGATCTATAAGAAGGGGTTTCTGTTGTATCCGAAAAAGAGAGACAATAAGAGAGAAAAATCAGAAAAACAAGAGTGAAATCCATTAGGAAATCAAAAGAGAAAAGAGGGAAGATTCAAAAGGAAAGATTATACTGATTTTCCAAAAGAAAAGAGAGAGATTCCAAGCTTTCTTGGTTTCATTTTGAAGAAATCTCAAAAAAGAAGCAAGCCCTAGTTTTCTAATCTTCTGAGCTTCAAGAGCATTCTAAAGGAAGATCCACTCAAGAGAAGAGGAGAAGCAAGCCACCAAGATCTGCAAATCAGGCTTTGATTTCTATCTCTTTATTTTTATTCTATTATTGTATATTTGCTCATTGGAGGAGCTTTTAAATTTGTAAAAATGTTATTATTTGCTGGGTGAATCAGAGGATTGATTCTGTTGAGGCTGTTAGCCTTGTGTAAGCAGTTTGCTTGTATTGTAAGGTTGTGTGTTGGTGAGCCTTGAAAATCAGCTGGGTTCGTTGTGCATTTGGAAAAACAACAAGTTTGAGTTGTGAGCTTACAAAATAACTTTGCTTTAATTAGATTGATTATAGTGTGGACTCAAGAGGTACTTGGGAGTGGATGTAGGTGTAGGTACACCGAACCACTATAAAATTCTTGTGTTTGCAGTGATTGTTTCCTTGTCTCTTACTCTCTATCTTTGCATACTCTATTTTAATTCGTATACATCTAAGTTTTCACTTCCGCTGGGGGATCATTTTTAAAGGGAGTTTAATTTTTGAAAAACCCCTCTTGGGTTGCTATCTGGACCAACAATTGGTATCATATCTAGTGTTCATTTGATTTGATCTAATGATCAAGAGTCAAAGATCCACATGGCAACTCAAGCTGGTTCATCTTTTTTCGAAGGCCAATCTACTAATAGACCACCCTTGTTTAATGGCTTAAACTATGGTTATTAGAAGGCTAGAATAAAATTTTCATTCAAGCACTTGACTATGATCTATGGGGCATTATAGTCAATGGACCACACACACCCACTGCTAGAATTAATGGCATGAAGATTCCTAAACCGGAAATGGAATGGAATGAATAGGATAAAAAATTGGCACAACTTAATGCCAAGGCAATGAATGTTTTGTACTGCTCATTAGACGCAAATGAATTCAATCGTATATCTATTTGCATTTCTGCTAAGAAAATATGGGATAGACTTGAGGTTACCCATGAGGGAACAAATCAAGTCAAGGAATCCAAGATTAACATGCTAGTTCATAAGTATGAATTGTTTAAAATGGATGCATGTGAATCTATTTCTGATATGTTTATAAGATTTACTGATATAGTTAATAGTTTAAAAAGTCTTGGTAAATCTTATGATAATTCTGATTTGTGAGGAAGGTTTTGAGTTCCTTGCCTAGGACTTGGGAAGCTAAAGTGACTGCAATACAAGAGGCAAAGGATCTAAGTACCCTACCCCTGAAAGAATTATTGGGATCCTTAATGACTCATGAACTTCAAGTTAAGCAATATATTGATGATGATGAGTCAAAGAAGAAGAGGACTATGGCTCTTAAGATTTTTGAATATATGGAAGAGCCTCATGAATCTGAAGATGAAAGTGATGATGAGGACATGATACTCATCACAAGGAAGTTTAAAAGATTCATGAAGAAGAAGAAGTTTGAAAAGAAAAAGCCCTTTGCTAGAAAAGATGAGGACAAAGACAAAGAAAAAGAAGTTATCTGTTTTGAATGCAAGAAGCCGGGTCATTTTAAATCTGAATGCCCACAACTAAAGAAAGGCATCCGGAGATTCGAAAAGAAGGCAATGATGGCCACATAGAGTGATTCGGAAAGCTCAAGTTCCAAAGAGGAAGAGAAGAGTGAAATGCCAATCTATGTTTCATGGCGGACAATGATGAGGTAAGTCCGAGTTTTCTTAATGACTTTACTTTCGATGAGTTACATAGTTCTTTTTATGAATTGATGGATGATTTTGCAAAATTAAGTTCAAAGAACAAAGATCTGAAAAATCAAATGCAAAATCTATCTTTAGAAAATGAAAAGCATGTTGTAGAAAAAGAACTTTTGATGAAAGAAAATGAAAGCTTGAAAAATGAAGTTGATAGACTTAAACCTATAGTTGATAAATTTACTTTGAGCTCTATCAAACTTAATATGATTTTGAACAATCAAAAAGCTATTTTTGATAAAGCTAGATTAGGATATAATCCACTTAAAAAGCAAAAATCCTTGAAAAATATTTTTGTACATGCTGAAAAATCATCAAATATTACTTGTTTTAAATGTGGAAACAAAGGACATAAATCTTATATGTGTAAAACTCCACATGATAAAAGAAAGATGATTTGGGTTCCCAAAGGAACAATATTTATTGCATCTAACCATGAAGGATCCAAGAAGGCTTGGGTACCTAAAGTTAAGATAAGAATATTTTGCAGGAGTGTCTTGTAGCCATCAGACTGAAAAGAAAGTGGTACCTTGATAGTGGTTGCTCAAGACACATGACGGGTGACAAAGATCAATTCATCATCCTTGAATCGAAAAGAGGTGGAGTAGTTACTTTTGGTGATAATGGTCAAGGCCATATCATGGGTATTGGTAAGATTCAAATTACTCCATCTACTCATATTGATAATGTTTTATATGTTGATGGACTTAAGCATAACTTGATAAGTATTAGCCAACTGTGTGATAAAGGTTTCAAAGTTTTCTTTGAAGCTTCTATTTGCACTGTTACTAATCCCATTGATAACAGCATTATTCTTGTTGGTAAACGTTATGGCAATGTGTACTTAATTGATTTGAGTAGTTTATCTTCAAGTAATCATTGCTTAGTTTCTAATAAAGCTAAGATGAATGAGATTGGTTGGCTATGGCACCGTAGATTAGGTCATGCAAGCACACACCTAATTTCTAAACTATTAAAAATGGATATAGTTAAAGGTATTCCTAATATAAAATTTAAAAATAATCGAATCTGTGATGCATGTCAATTTGAAAACAAACAAAAACTTCTTTCAAATTTAAGAATGTTGTTTCAACTACTAGGCCACTAGAGCTACTACACATGGACCTTTTTGGACCTACTAGAACCACAAGTCTAGAGGAAAGAAATATGGTCTTGTGATAGTAGATGATTACTCTAGATTCACTTGGGTAATGTTTTTGGCTCACAAAGATGAGACTTTCTCAATATTCCTGAAATTCATTAAGAAAGTCACAAATGAGAAAAATACTAGCATAGTGTCTATTAGAAGTGATCATGGAATTGAATTTGAAAATTACTTATTTGAAAAATTCTGTTTTGAAAAAGGCATACATCATAATTTTTCAGCACCTAGGACACCACAATAAAATGGAGTTGTAGAAAGAAAGAATAGGACTTTAGAAGACATGGCCCGTACCATGCTATGTGAAAGCCAACTTCCAAAATATTTTGGGCGGAAGCTATAAACACAGCATGTTACATCCAAAATAGAGCCTTGATTAGACCTATCCTTAAGAAGACTCCCTATGAACTATGGCATAATAGGAAACCCAATTTAGGTTATTTTCATACATTTGGTTGTAAATGCTTTATTCATAATAATGGTAAGGACAATCTTGGGAAGTTTGATGCAAAGTATGATGAAGGTATTTTCCTAGGATATTCTACATCTAGCAAGGCATATATAGTATTTAATAAAAGAAGCTTAGTTGTAGAAGAATCCATTCATATAGTGTTTGATGAGTCTTTAGCATCAAGTTCGGGTAAAATTGATGATGAGGAAGATACATCTTTGATTGAAAGAGGTATTGAAAAATTAAATGTATCTTCAGATCAAGAACCTGAAGCTAAGGATGATGACTCACCTAAGGATGATGGTATTGATACTACTCATAATGATAAAGATCTACCTAGAGATTGAGATATGCTTATGGTCATCCTAAAGACCTAATCATAGGTGATCCATCTCAAGGTGTAAGGACTAGATCATCAATGAGAAATATCAATAATCATCTTGCATTTGTATCTCATATAGAACCCAAAACTATAGAAGAAGCTGAGAAAGATAGTTATTGGATGTTAGCAATGCAGGAAGAGTTAAACCAATTCACTAGGAACCAAGTTTGGACCCTAGTAGACAGACCTAGAAACCACCCTATAATAGGATCTAAATGGGTTTTTAGAAATAAATTGGATGAAAATGGCTTGGTGATTAGAAATAAGGCTAGATTAGTTGCAAAGGGATATAATCAGGAAGAAGGTATAGATTTTGATGAAACCTTTGCACCTGTTGCTAGATTAGAAGCCATTAGACTACTGTTTGCATTTGCATGTCATATGAATTTTAACTTATTTCAAATGGATGTTAAAAGTGCATTTTTAAATGGTTTTATAAATGAGGAAGTTTATGTTGAACAACCTCCTGGTTTTGAAGATTATGAATTTTCAAACCACGTCTTCAAATTACACAAAGCACTTTATGGTTTAAAGCAAGCACCTAGAGCTTGGTATGATATTGAGTAAATTTTTGATTGAAAATGGTTTTTCTAGAGAAATGTTGATAAAACTTTGTTTTTAAAAAGAAAAGAAAAGGATTTATTAATTGTTCAAATTTATGTTGATGACATTGTATTTGGTGCTTCTAACAATATCCTTTGTCAAGAATTTGCTAAGTTAGTGCAGGAAGAATTCGAGATGAGCATGATGGGAGAACTCAACTTCTTTCTTGGACTTCAAATCAAACAAGAGAAAGCGGGGATTTTCATTAACCAAACAAAGTACACAAAGGAAATACTCAAGAAGTTTGGTATGGAATCTGCTAAACCTCTTGGTACGCCAATGAGTCCCTCATGCAAGCTGGACAAGGATGAAGAAGGTAAGAAAGTAGATCAGAAGCATTACCGAGGTATGATTGGATCACTTCTTTACTTAACTGCAAGTAGGCCAGATATTATATTTTCTGTTTTCCTATGTGCAAGATATCAATCTAATCCTAAAGAATCACATTTAATTGTTGTTAAAAGAATCTTTAGATACTTAAATGGAACTAAAAATGTAGGATTATGGTATTCTAGAGACTCAACTTTGAAGTTGATTTCTTATTATGATTCTAATTATGCTGGTTGTAAATTAGATAGGAAGAGTACAAGTGGTACATGCCAACTTCTAGGAAGTAACTTAATCTCTTGGTTTAGCAAGAAGCAAAATTCGGTTGCATTATCCACTGCTAAGGTAGAGTATGTTGCAGCTGGAAGTTGCTGTGCTCAAATCCTTTGGATTAAGCGACAACTTGAAGATTATGGTATCACACTTGATAAAATTCCTATTAGATGTGATAACACTAGTGTCATCAATCTAACAAAAAATCCAATCCAAAACTCTAGAACTAAACACAGAAATTAGACATCACTTTATCAGAGAACATGTTTCCAACAATGATGTTTTTCTTGAATATGTGAATACTAATGAACAATTAGCTATATCTTTACCAAACCATTAAGTGAAGAAAAAGATTTTGTTATCTTAGAGGAGAATTAGGAGTTTGTGATCCTTTAGAATAATTTTCTGAAACTCTTAAGGACAACAACTATCTAAACTTCATCAATTTATTGAAAATCCTCTATGTTCAATAAGGAAATTTATCTAGAAAATTGATTCATTGTTTCCCCAATTATTAAGGAAAACTTATCTAGAGTTTGATGTTCAATTTGATCAGTTTCAAATCCTTGAAATTCGAATTTTTCACTGAAACTTTTATGGAGTCGACACCTTCAGTTTGTGGAGTCGACACCTTTATTTTTGATATTCTGTCTGGGCAATTAGAGCCGACGCCTGCTTCTGCAAAGCTGACTCTAATTCGGGCACTAACAGATTTTCTGGTTCGGAGCCGACACCTCGCTTTGCGGGAGTCGACTCTAAGTGAACCTAGGTCAAAATATTAAGGCGGAGTCGACACCTATTCGGATTCTATCATCTCCAAATACTTCTAGAGCCATTCCAAACCGATTCCAACCCCTCCAAACCCTTCAAATCTCTTGATTACTCATTCCAATCAAACCCTATGGCTCCCAAAAGACGTGCGATTGTTGGAGGTTCGGCCGTTCCCACGAGGCGTCGCACGATTCGAAGACAAGCTTCGTCTTCTTCATCTTCTGCCTCCCGAGAGGCTTCTCCACCATCTCCATCTTCTCCACATGTCGACCAATTAGCGGGTAAGGCTATCACAACCGAAAGAAAGTTGATTTTGATTTCTTTGCTTCGGAGGGTTTTACTATTGGCCGTCAATTGAAGGAAATAGGATGGGAAAAAGTTTGTTCTTTGGATGTTCCTACCTACCCTGCCCTCGTAAGAGAGTTCTACAATGATTTGAGTAGAGGAGAGGGAGGTTTAGTAAATTATGTTAGAGGAACAAGAGTTGTAATCACTGTTGAGATTCTTGAAAATTTGTTAGAGATGCCCACTATTGGAATAAATGAGTATTAGCATGATGATCGTGGTGGTGCCCTATCTAGGATGCTGGGGATAGAAGTATCTGAGTTTAAGGAGATTTTGGCAAATCAACTGAATTTGGAACTCAGGCTTCTTCATAACATCTGGGAGGATCTTATTTCCAAAGATAGGCAGATTTGAGTATGTCTCAGAGCGACACATCTTGCTGATGGATTGCATCATCATCGGGCAGCCAGTAAATTTAGCTGGGATGATGATTGGCTATATGGTAGAGGCAGCTACCATGAAAAGATCCACATTGCCATATGGTATGATTCTGACTTTGGTATTTAGAAGCCAAGGTGTGTTGATCATGGATAATGAGCCACTGAAAAACTAAGGCATACAGATTACTACAGTGTTTCTACCATAAACCGTATGGGCATCAGGAAGGTAAATGGTATTTGGATAAAGGGGGATGGGAGGATAGAGCAGAGGAGGCTAGAGTTGAGGAGGCCAGAGCAGAGGACATCCCTGGACCATCAGTTGCGGAACCATCAGTCCCTGACCCATCTATTGTGGGACCATATACTGCTGGACCTTCTGAGGCTGGACCGAGCACATATTCTTTACCTCCACCTCAGACAGCATTTGTATATGGGAGATTTTCAGATGTGCAGATTAGTCAGCTCAGAGCATTATTAGCTGAGTATGATAGTCAGAGGACCAATGAGATTTGTCAGATGAGAGATGACTTCAGACAGTTTAAGGAGGAGATCAGTTCTAAACTTGACAAGATTGCATCTACTTTGGATAGATCTGTGGATACCCTGTCATCTGAGCTTCATAAGATTTTTGAAAGGTTGGAAGGGATCGCAGATGGATCTAGAGTTTATCTAGACGCTACTAGTCAGTTAAGAAGAGATATAGATTTTGCTGTTACAATGATTGAAGATTGTCTTGAAGGTTTTAAGAAATCACAAAAGGATGAGATTATGGAACTGATAGGTCATCTGAAGAAAATTGTATACAAACATGTTTGATTGACCTTCTATTTCCTATAGTGATACCCTACCTTTTAGAAACCTAAGATTAGCTTTTCATATTCTAGTTTGTATCTTAGGATTTCTAGTTAACTATACTTTGTTAGCTTGTATCTAGGAATTTCTACTTGATTTGGTACCTTAATGTGAATGTATTTTGATAGACACATGTAATGCATCTTGAATTGAAATACAATTATCTTTTTATTACAAATTTGTCTATAAGGAGCAATTTCAATGAATGAAGTTTACTATCTCTATGATTGAATGAACCAACAACTTGCTCTGATAACCTACATTATTATTTTTAAATTCACCTTATTGCTGATAACAAAAAAGGGGGAGAGAAAATTGTATATGCATAAAGGAGAGAAAGAATGAAAGAATATAAGAGAGCATGAAAGAATAAGAAGGAATGAAAGAATATAAGATTTATAAGATTTCAATATGTTTTAATCAATTGGCATATCTCAAAAAAAGGGGGAGAGAAATCTATAATTCTAATCAATTGGTATCAAATATGATCAATCGATTTCAGTTTATTTACATGTACCTTGCATAGGGAGAGTTATTCAATGCAGGGGGAGCTTAATGATTTTCTATGTTAAATCATCTTGATTGCTGTTTATAATAGAACTCAAGTATTTTTTTAATGTTCATTTTGAAAATTGGCATCAAATTCTCTGTTAGGAAGTTTTAAAGCTTTAACAATGTCTATAACGCTTATTTCAAATGAATCTTTAATGCATATACTCAAAGTTTTTGTCATCATCAAAAAGGGGGAGATTGTTGACCCAATTATTGATTTTGATGATTAACAAAACTATTTGAGTATAACATTTGAAGTTACTAATGATTTTGGTTAATTTTTTTAGTTTATGATTTAATTTATTAATCAAAATCACAAGACAAATCAAGTTCTAGTTTGAATCTAATGTCAAGGTAAGATTGCAGACATTAGAGTCGATATATGGAATCGCAGAGTCGACTCCGAAAATTGGCACAGACTTAGAGTCGACACCTGTACTGTTAGAGCCGACTCCAACAGAAAGAACAGAATGATGGTTTTTCTAGTCACGACTTAGAGTCGACTCCTGGACTGTTAGAGTTGACTCTAGAAGATTTTTGTGTCGACCCCAGAAAAGTCAGAGACGACTCCAGATTGAGCGGATTGGGGATTTTTGATTTAGAGCCGACTCCAGAAAAGTTAGAGTCGACTCCAGATTGTCAGATACGACTCCAGAACTGTCAGAACGTCTCTAAACTCTACTTTTATCTTTTTAATCCCAACGGCTATTACCATATTTGGTTCTAATCCTTCTTACACTTGTTTAACGGATAGTTTTTAGCTATTTATGGATTAAGAAGGATCTATAAGAAGGGGTTTCTGTTGTATCCAAAAAAGAGAGACAACAAGAGAGAAAAATCAGAAAAACAAGAGTGAAATCCATCAGGAAATCAAAAGAGAAAAGAGGGAAGATTCAAAAGGAAAGATTATTCTGATTTTCCAAAAGAAAAGAGAGAGATTCCAAGCTTTCTTGGTTTCATTTTGAAGAAATCTCAAAAGAAGAAGCAAGCCCTAGTTTTCTAATCTTCTGAGCTTCAAGAGCATTCTAAAGGAAGATCCACTCAAGAGAAGAGGAGAAGCAAGCCACAAAGATCTACAAATCAGGCTTTGATTCCTATCTCTTTATTTTTGTTCTATTATTGTATATTTGCTCATTGGAGGAGCTTTTAAATTTGTAAAAATGTTATTGTTTGCTGGGTCAATCAGAGGATTGATTCCGTTGAGGCTGTTAGCCTTGTGCAAGTAGTTTGCTTGTGTTGTAAGGTTGTGTGTTGGTGAGCCTTGAAAACTAGCTGGGTTCGTTGTGCATCCGAGAAAACAACAAGTTTGAGTTGTGAGCTTGCAAAACAACTCTGCTGTAATCAGATTGATTATAGTGTGGACCCAAGAGGTACTTGGGAGTGGATGTAGGTGTAGGTACACCGAACCACTATAAAATTCTTGTATTTGCAGTGATTGTTTCCTTGTCTCTTACTCTCTATCTTTGCATACTCTGTTTTAATTCGTATACATCTAAGTTTTCACTTCCGCTGGGGGATTGTTTTTAAAAGGAGTTTAATTTTTGAAAAACCCAATTCACCCCCCTCTTGGGTTTCTATCTGGACCAACACACACAGAGAGGAAGAGACATTCTGACCAAGATGGTGGTGGTAACCAATAAACTGCCAAATCTGTCTGGCTCTGGGGTAGGTAAAGATTGTGTGATCAGTCGTCTCCTCCTCCCGACCGCACACTGGGCAGGTTGGCTGAATAGACAACCCCCTACTGGAGAGCATAGAGCAGGTAGGAAGGCAATCCCATGCAAGCTTCCACATGAAAAGCTGAATCCTTGGGTGGATAGGAAGCCGCCAAATCCATGCCACATCCATCATTTGCTGGGCCTGAGGCCTGTAAATTTTCATGAGATCCCTGACTGGAGCACTGGGAAGATAGGATCTCCTCCATAATCTAGTATCAGCTATATGTCCCGGAATGAGAGGAATAGAGAGAATCCATCGGGCCAGCTCATCACCAAAGCACCGGGCCACCGTGGGAAGGTTCCAAGAGGAGCGGTCGTGGGAGATCAAATCACTGACTCTCATGCTGCTAGGAGCACTGCTACTGATGAAAGTAGGCCAGAGAGAAAGGGGAATATCAGCTATCCACGCATCTTGGACAGCATCAACCTAGGAGCCATCACCAATCATCCAAGAGATGTTGTTCAAGATATCCGGAGCATGACGACAAACCTCCTTCCAGAAGAAAGAGTGACCCCGAGTGGACTGAAAATATGTAGAGGGATTCCAATCTCCATATCTGGCACGCATAAAAGAGCTCCATTGAGAATGTGGATCAAGAAGGAACCGAGTAGCATGCCTCGCCATCAGAGCCTCCCTCCTGATAATCAATGACTGAATGCCAAGGCCACCATCCACAATTGGCAAGCAAACTGTATCCCAAGCAAGCAAATGGATACCATGCCCATCCTGACTGGATGCCCAAAGGAAATCTCTGAAACATCTCTCTATCCTCCTCAGGCATGACAGAGGGACAGCGGAGTTAGAAAGGAGATAAAGAGGTAGAGAGGTAAGTACAGTCCGAAGGAGAGTAATCCTGGCCATCATGGATAGTCTAGAGACCTGCCATCCATCCAAACGATCATGGATCCGACGCTCAAGATCAACATAGTCACTGCACCTAGGCCGCCTTCCCGTGATAGGGATCCCCAGATAAAACAGGCGGTTAGTCTATTTAGTAATGCCCAAAATACGGATAATGGCCGCTTTAGTATTACCTGTAATCCTCGGGCTGAAGCAGATAGAAGATTTCTGAAGATTAATCTTTTGATGAGAGGCCTGACAGTAATGCTGAAAGATGGAAGCAAAGGTAAACACATTATGAACAGTAGCCTTTTCTAGGAGAATGCAATCATCAGCAAAAAGAAGGTGGAAAATCGAAGGACCTTGGGGTCCCGTAGAGAAAGGGGCTAGACGTAAATCATACTAAGCCTGAGAGAGCGAGCGGGATAGGTCATCTGCAGCTAAGATGAACAGAAAAGGGGAGAGAGGGCATCTCTGATGCAGCCCCACACCAGAATGAAAAAAATCCGTCTGGCTTCCATTAATGAGGAGAGAGAATGATGGCCTGTAAATGCATGCCCTGATCTAGTCAATAAAGAGGTCATCAAACCCAAATTCCAGAAGAGTTCAGTACAGAAAGACCCAACTCAGTCTATTATAAGCCCGTTCCATATCTAGCTTAACAACCATAAGGCCCTGACCACGAGAGGATCACTGGAGCTCATGCATAAATTCCTGGACAAGAAGATGTTATTAGTAATGCTTCGCCCTCTGATAAAAGCTCCCTGCTCAGGGGCAATAAGGCGAGGAATGACGGTCTGCAGACGGGAGACGAGGATCCAAGCACAGACCTTATAAAGAGTGGTGCAGAGGCTAATGGGACGGTAATGTAGTGGATTGGAAGCATCCGAGCGTTTAGGCACCAAAGTGATAAATGTCCGGTTCCAGTCAGCAAGCATAGAGTTAGATTGAAAAACAAGCTGGATAGCCCGCAAAACATCCTGACCGACAATGTTCCAATAGTGGCGAAAGAAAAAAGGCGGGATCCATTAATGCTTCATGCAAGCTTCGTAGCTTCTTGGCGAGCTAATGGAAAAGTCATTCTATTCCTTCTTAACAGAGATGGTAGCTTTAATCCAAATAATTTTTTTTTTAAAAAAATTGTCTTTCGGTTCCACAACTTGTTGGGTGTTGATAAGTTTGCTTATCGTCCTCGAAAAAGATAAGTTTGCTTCTAATTTTTCCTTTGCTACTCTATATACTCTCCTTTTCTCCTAAAAAAAACGAAAACAAAAAAAAAAAGGAGAAACTTTTCTACTCTATTCTCATGCATAGGTTCTCCTGAGGTGCAGTTTGATCGAGGTTTTTCTATTGCTTATTTAAATCTAATTGTAGTTAACTAGTTATTAGATTTTAGCCGTTTGTCATTGTCATTGATCAAACTGGGTCACTTTATATGTCGGAATAACTTCATATAATTACCTGCTCCGTTCTGCTGTCAATGGCAGGTTGACAAAGATAAAAGGTAAGGTAGGTGGCTCATCTGTTGGTTTTTTCTTCATTAAGCATATCGGTTAGATACGATTAAGGTGGTCCTATATTCCGATATTGAGGGATTATATGAATTCAAATTTTGAATTCACGATTAAGATAAGAATCCCTCAACCATATCCGTTTAAAGTGTCATCTATGATGGACAGATAAGGAATAAAGAAATATAAAAACGAGAAGGTCCCTACGCCTGGTCTCAACGAGAAAGTTTACACCATCACTAAGAGAGACCGTAAGGTATGGAAGAGCCTTACCTTGGAAGAAAAATCAACCGTGGAGCAATGGCTGAAGGTATTTATCGATCATGACTTCATTATTTTCATGATAAATATATTGGTCCCATATTTTTGCATATATGATAGGGATCAATATATTTAATTTTAGTCTATCATTTGGTATGAGAGCATGTAAAAATACCTCTGCTTTGATTATTGAGATTGTTTCATTAATATATCGATAAAATCCATGTGAAACAATCATTATATCATTTATTTGATAAAGAGGGGCAAGGCGTTCTTGATCTCTATTTCTTTCATTTAGGGATAGTCCAAAGGGGAGGCTACTGGTAGTACCCTGAATTATTTGACCCAACGGGCGTACGCTATGGTTATTAGGGAACGTACCAATAAGGGAGGCTATTATAGTACCTTGGTGTGTTTGATCTAACTACCTACATACCGGGAGAGTTAATAGGTCATCAAGAATCATCTGAAAGGGCATTAGATCTGATAAACTCTTAACATTCAGTTGATTTAATTTAGTTTTATTTATGAGATTAATCAGTAAGATTTATTGCATGAAGCATGCACCTATCTGTTCGCTCACCCTTTTTGGATATAGTTTAAATAAAAAAGAAATCCAAATGTCTCACGATCAAATCACCATGAGAGGAAGCGTGGGCTTCTTTACGGGATGAGGACGGATGAAAGATGCCTCTTACGGAAGATGTGCTGGCCATACAGAATAAAAAAAAGGGAATTGCAAGGCACCTGCCCGCCTGGACTGCCGCTACACTGGGCCAGGCGCTAGCCCAGTGGCTAGCGATTGGGCCAGGCACCACATGCCTGGCCCACCGGCCAAGCTGGCCAACGCTTGGGCTAGGCGCCCCACTGCCTGGCCCAGCGGCCAAGCTAGCCTAGCGCTTGGCCAGGTGCTGGTAGCGCCTGGGCCAAGCACCCACCTGGGCCAGCCGCCAGGCTGGGCCATGCGCCCAGTCTGAGCTACGACAGACTGCGCCATGCGTTTAGACTGGACTACATCATATTTGATCCGAAAATTTTTTAGGGTGATTGAGAGATTTTTTGGTTAAATTAAACTATTAAAATTGGGTGAGGATGATGGACTGCTAGCTCATCCATCAAGTGGTTGGGCACTGGCCTATTTATGTTTAATTATATTTAGAATTTATGTGTATAAATTTGGTGAATTATGCATGCATCTTAAGTGACATAATTGAGCATAAAATTTAAATAATGTCTAAGTGATAAATACAATTGAATAATTAAGGAGTAGCCACAACATCCTTAATTATAAAATTATATAATAAAATTAATAAATTATATAAATAATAGACATTTATTTTCCCTATTTTTTCTAGAGTTAAAGGAACCAAAAAACATTTTTTTAAAAGCTTTTATTCATCCTCATGTTCCATTTTGATGTGAATCCACGTCTTGTACTTTTATAATTTCTCTATAAAGCGAAATGAACTACCCTTGCTTTATTCTTCCATGGATGGAAGTCTTCGGTGTCGCATGGTTTGTATCGAGTGTGATAATTCATTCGCGTGCAGGTTAGTATATCAGCGATGTAAAACCCACAAGCAAGCCCCCCAGTGTAGATCTGTGCATAGGAAATCATCATACCTGATGCAAACTGAAGGTGGTATGCAAAAACTTTTTCCCCATGGATATAAGCTATGGTTTGTTGGCCCACCATGGTAGTCCTATGTTTATTCGTATGTGGCTGATTTCTTTTTTGATTTTTCGTAGACTCTCTTATAATATTATCGAGCTGATTTCTTTTATGATTTTTCGAAGACTCTCTTACAATATTATCCATCCACGATGCCTAATAATGCTAGTAGGTGTAGCCCCCGGGATCTTAATTACCCAGGTCATGTGAACCATGTTAGTGGCGATGGGAGTTTCTCCCTACTGACGCTTCGCTCTCGGCGTGGCGTTTTGATTCCCTTGAATTCCCTGATCCGAGGTGTCACCAGGGAGATTAAAATGAGATGGAGGGTGACTCCCTCCTTCAGCCGGACGCTCACCTCCTCCAGGTAATTTCCTGCCTGTCCTCCTAATTCCAGAGAGAGAGGGGATTAGAGATGAATCGAGAGAGAGAGACCCTGAGAGAGGAAGGAAGGGGGAGAGGGAGAGAGAGGGAGGAGCAGACCGTGCAGCCGGTCTGATCCTTGGTTCGGGCCCGGCGGCATGCCCGTCGCCTCGTCGGGCTTGAGCTTCAGTCTGTGGCTTCCACCGGCACCGGGCGTGTGTCCGATGGAGGTCTGGCCGGCCATGGTGTTGACCCAATTATTGATTTTGATGATTAATAAAAGAATTAAGTATATTAATTTGATTACTAATAGATTTGATAAGTGTTTCAGGACTTAAAAATATTTGATCGATATAAAGGTATTAAGAAACGTGTTTTGAATCAATTGCAAATCATAAGTTTCAAAGTTTCAGAACCTGGAGTCGACACCTAGGAATCTGGAGCCGACCCCATGGCCAGTCAAATATTCTTCTGATTTTTGATATGGTCCGGAGCCGACACCTAGAGTTTCGGAGCCGACACCAGAGTTTCGGAGTCGACACTTACAGTGTCTGGAGCCGACTCCGATGCGGGGACAGAACGCTTATTTTTTTAGCATCTTGGAGCCGACACACACAGTCTTTTGGAGCCGACACCTGACGATGGCGAGCCGACACCTAACTTTTTTGGAGCCGACTCCTCGACGAACTCAGAACTTTCTATTTTTGGATAAACGACTTGGAGCCGACACCTGAAAAGTTGGAGCCGACTCCAACCTGTCTGGGATAAATTTTAAAATGCCAGATCAGCTCTAACGGTAATATTTCCTTTTTACCTAACTTCTAACGGATATATTTTGTTTTCAGGTACACTCCAACGGCTAGTTTCTTCCCAAAAATGGATTAAAGAAATCTAAAAAGGGGGAGAACGCCCGTTTGAAAATAAGAGAAAAAAATGGAAAATAGAAAGAATATTCAAATCAAAAATCGAGAAGTCTTGAGCCTGAAATCCAAGAGAAAAGTATTCAAACTCAAATCCTTCCACTCCAAAAAGCTCAAAGAGGAATCCAAGGCATTCAAACTTGAAAAATCGGAGGATTCTCAAAAAGGAAGAAGAAGCTCTATTTTGAAGATTTTCCAACTTCTCATCTGCAACATTTGCAACGAATCAAAGCTGAGGCCTGATTCAACATCTCCAAAGAGAAGAGGAAAAGAAGAAAAGCTCAAATTCAATCTACTTCAAACAGGCTTTTCTAACCCTATTCATTTATTTTTGAATATTTGCTCATTTGAGGAGCTTTGTATTATTGAAAAATACTATTCTTTCTTGTTTGTGCTAGTTCTATCAAGGGGATTGAACTAGTGGAGGTTGTATACCTCGGGTCAAGCTAGATTAGCTTGAGTTTAGGGTTTTGTGCTGGTGAGCCCGGAAAACCGGCTGGGTTCGTTGTGATCCCTGGGAAACAACAAGTTTGAGTTGTGATCTTGGAAAACAACTCGACTGTAATCAAGAGGATTATAGTGTGGACCCAAGTGAATCTTGGGAGTGGACGTAGGTGTTGGATACACCGAACCACTATAAAATTTGTTTTCGTGCTTCGATTATCTCTATCTCTATCTCCTTGTTTGTGCTTCATATTCACATTGCATTTAATTTCATCTATCTCAAAGCCAATAGTTTTTTTTGGGTTAAAATTTTTTAAAGAACCCAATTCACCCCCCCTCTTGGGTTGCCATCTGGGCCAACAATTGGTATCAGAGCAAGTGCTCATTGTTTATTTGATCACACGATCAAGAGCTAAAGATCCAAATGGCAGCTCAAGTTGGATCTTCATTTGCTGAAGGTCATTCTACAAATAGACCTCCCTTGTTTAATGGTTCCAACTATTCATATTGGAAAGCAAGAATGAGGATATTCATTCAAGCTTCTGATTATGAATTGTGGAGTGTTATAATTAATGGACCTAGCACACCCACACACATTATTGATGGCTCTATTGTTCCTAAGCCCGAAAGGGATTGGAATGATAATGATAGGAAAATGGCTCAGCTCAATGCTAAGGCCATGAATGTCTTATATTGTTCCTTAGATGCAAACGAATTTAATCATATTCTACATGTAATTCTGCAAAAGAGATATGGGATAGATTAGAAGTTACCCATGAGGGTACAAACCAAGTTAAAGAATCTAAGATAAATATTCTTGTTCATAAATATGAATTATTTAGCATGGAGCAAACTGAAACTATAGCATGCATGTATACTAGATTCACCGATATTGTAAATGGTTTGAAAAGTCTAGGCAAGACCTATACTAATTCTGAACTTGTTCGCAAAATTCTTAGGTCACTACCAAGGACTTGGGAAGCAAAAGTGACAGCAATCCAAGAAGCCAAGGACCTCAACACTTTACCCTTGGAGGAGCTACTTGGATCTCTAATGACCCATGAGCTAACCATGAAGCAGCACATAGAGGAAGATGTTAAGAAGAAAAAGACTATAGCTCTTAAGGCTGCAGAAAGTGAGGAGAGCTGCAGTGATAATGATGATGATGATGATGAGACAGCTCTTCTAGCTAGAAAAGTTCAAAAAATTCATGAGAAGAAAGAGACCCTTCCACAAGAAGAAATCTGGAATTAAGATGGAAGGAGAAAAAGAAAAAGAAAAGGACAAGGACAAAGAGAAAGACCCCTTGATTGCTATGAGTGTAAGAAACCGGGGCACTTTAGATACGATTGTCCTCAATTGAAGAAGACTTACAAGAAGAAGAAGAAAGCTATGTTGCAACCTGGAGTGACAGCGATGAATCCTCTTCAGAGGAAGAACAAAAAGAAGTTGCAAACATTTGCTTTATGGCAAACGACGACAACGAGGTAAGTTCCGAAAACCCTAGTGATGAGTTTGCATTTGATGAATTATTTGAAGCCTTTAATGAACTAGTAGATGATTTTAAAGTTTTGAAAAAGAATATAAATCTTTGAAAAATGATAATTCAATTCTAATTAAAGAAAAAGATAATCTTACTAATGAGATTAAGATGCTGAAATCTGAAAAAGAAAATTTGACAAAAGAAAAAGAATCAATTTCCAATGAAAATGATAAATTAAAGAAGGAAGTTGATAAATATAAGAATATTGTTGATAAATTTACTTATAGTTCTGAAAAACTTAATTTATTATTGAGTAATCAAAGAGCTATATTTGATAAGGCTGGATTAGGATATAGACCTAACATAAAACAAAAATTTATCAAAAACTTTTTTAGAAAAGAACAAAATAGAGATAATGTTACATGTCATTATTGTAACAAGAAAGGCCATAAATCCTATGAATGTGATGCAAGAAACAGTAACAAAAAATTAAGTAGTAAAAGCAAGAAAATTTGGGTTCCCAAAGGAACGATATTTTATGCTACTAACCATGAAGGACCCAAGAAGGCTTGGGTACCTAAATATAAGACTTAATTATTTTTGCAGGAGTGTCTTGCGGCCAAAAGATCAAAGCGAAAGTGGTATCTCGATAGTGGCTGCTCAAGACACATGACGGGTGACAAGGATCAATTCATCACCCTTGAGAGCAAAAGAGGAGGAGTTGTTACATTTGGTGACAATGGCAAAGGCCAAATCATGGGGTTTGGTAATATTCAAATAACTCCCTCCACATATATTGAAAATGTTTTATATGTCAATGGTTTAAAACATAATCTTATAAGTATTAGCCAATTATGTGATAAAGGTTTTAAAGTATCATTTGAAGCATCTGTCTGCACTGTTTCTAATCCCATTGATAATAGCATTGTTTTTGTTGGAAATAGAAATGGCAATGTATACTTGATTGATTTAGACAATTTGTCTACTAGTAATCATTGCTTAGTTGCTAATAATGCTAATATGAATGAGATTGGTTGGTTATGGCATCGTAGATTAGGTCATGCAAGCACACACCTAATTTCAAAATTAATAAGAATGGATTTAGTAAAAGGACTTCCACAACTAGATTTTGAAAATAACAAAATTTGCGATGCATGTCAATTTGGAAAACAAACTAGAAATTCTTTTAAAACTAAAAATATTGTTTCCACTTCTAGGCCACTTGAACTACTTCACATGGATCTTTTTGGACCTACTAGAACCACAAGTCTAGGAGGAAAGAAATATGGTCTTGTGATTGTAGATGATTATTCTAGATACACTTGGGTATTTTTAGCTCATAAGGATGAGACCTTTCCATTATTTTTGAAATTCTTCAAGAAGGTCACAAATGAGAAAAACAACACCATAGTGTCTCTAAGAAGTGATCATGGCACTGAATTTGAAAATCATTTATTTGAAAACTTTTGCATAGAAAATGGCATTCATCATAATTTTTCAGCACCTAGAACACCACAACAAAATGGAGTAGTTGAAAGAAAAAATAGAACTTTAGAAGACATGGCCCGTACCATGCTATGTGAAAGCAACTTACCAAAATACTTTTGGGCGGAAGCTATAAACACGGCATGTTACATTCTTAATAGAGCTTTAATTAGGCCAATCATTAAGAAAACTCCTTATGAACTATGGAATAATAGAAAACCAAACATAAGTTACTTTCATGCATTTGGTTGTAAATGTTTCATTCATAATAATGGTAAAGATAATCTAGGAAAATTTGATGCAAAATCTGATGAAGGCATTTTCTTAGGATATTCAACATCTAGTAAAGCCTATAGAGTATTTAACAAGAGAAACTTAATTGTAGAAGAATCTATTCATGTAATTTTGATGAATCTTTAGCATCGAGTTCCAGAAAGATTGATGATGAGGAAGATACAAAATTTTAGAAAGAGACATTGAAAAATTGAATATAGATGTATCTTCGGATCATGAACAAGAAGCTAAAGATAATGATTCTCCTAGTGTTGATGTTGTTGATGCAAATCATAATGATATAGATCTTCCTAGAGATTGGAGATATGCCTATGGTCATCCAAAAGAATTAATTATAGGTGATCCATCTCAAGGAGTAAGAACTAGATCATCAATGAGAAACATCAATAATCATCTTGCATTTGTATCTCAAATTGAACCTAAAACTATTGAAGAAGCAGAAAAAGATAATAATTGGATGTTAGCTATGCAAGAAGAATTAAATCAATTTACTAGAAATAATGTTTGGACTCTTGTAGATAGACCTAAAGATCATTCTGTTATAGGATCAAAATGGGTATTTAGAAATAAATTAGATGAAAATGGCATAGTAATTAGAAACAAAGCTAGATTAGTTGCAAAAGGATATAATCAAGAAGAAGGAATTGATTTTGATGAAACTTTTGCACCTGTAGCTAGACTAGAAGCAATTAGATTATTACTTGCATTTGCATGTCATTTGCATATCAATTTATTTCAAATGGATGTTAAAAGTGCATTTTTAAATGGATTTATAAATGAGGAAGTTTTTGTTGAACAACCTCCTGGTTTTGAAGATCATGAATTTCCAAATCATGTTTTTAAATTGCACAAAGCACTATATGGTTTAAAACAAGCACCTAGAGCTTGGTATGAAAGATTAAGTAAATTTCTGATTGAAAATGATTTTACAAGAGGAAATGTTGATAAAACACTATTTTTGAAAAGAAAAGACAAGGATTTATTAGTAGTACAAATATATGTTGATGATATTGTATTCGGTGCTACTAACAATTTGTTATGTCAAGAATTTGCTAAGTTAATGCAGGGTGAGTTTGAAATGAGCATGATGGGAGAACTCAACTTCTTCCTAGGACTTCAAATCAAGCAAAGCAAAGAAGGAATTTCATCAATCAAGCCAAATACACAAAAGAACTTCTCAAGAAGTTTGGAATGGAGTCAATCAAACCACTTGGAACTCCTATGAGTCCTTCATGCAAACTGGACAAGATGAAGATGGTAAGAAAGTAGATCAAAAATATTACAGAGGTATGATCGGATCTCTTCTTTACTTAACAGCTAGTAGACCAGATATCATGTTTGCTGTATGTCTATGCGCTAGATTTCAATCTGAACCTAAGAATCTCACTTAATTGCTGTAAAAAGAATTTTAAGATATTTAAGTGGAACTAAAAATGTAGGTTTATGGTATTCTAGAGACTCAACATTAAACTTGATTGCATATTCTGACTCTGACTATGCTGGATGTAAATTAGATAGAAAAAGCACAAGTGGAGCATGTCAATTCTTAGGAAGTAACTTAATCTCTTGGTTTAGCAAAAAGCAAAATTCGGTTGCATTATCTACTGCTGAAGCAGAATATGTTGCAGCTGGAAGTTGCTGTGCTCAAATCCTTTGGATTAAGAGACAACTTGAAGATTATGGCATAACACTTGATAAAACTCCAATTAGATGTGATAACACAAGTGCAATAAATTTAACTAAAAATCCAATTCAACATTCAAGAACAAAACACATTGAAATTAGATATCACTTTATAAGAGAACATGTAGCTAATAATGAAATTTGTCTTGAATATGTTAATACTGAAGAACAATTAGCTGATATATTTACAAAACCCTTGAGTGAAGAGAGATTTTGTTATCTTAGAGGTGAATTAGGGATATGTGACCCTTTGGATTGATTTTGAAACACTAAGGAATGACTATCTAGATTTCTATTAATTTCTTGATATTCCTTTCATAATTTTAAGGACAAATTATCTAGTCATCTGAGTAACTTGATTCTTCATACTCCAAAATTTTATCAAGATTTTATCGAATTTATTTTGACAAGTTTCAGATGTTTGAATCTCAATTATTTTTCTCTGAAACTGTCAGTGGAGTCGACACCTCAGAATGAGGAGTCGACACCTTGTCTGTGTCGCTCTCGGTCCCTGACCTTGGAGCCGACACCCGTATAAGTGGAGCCGACTCCAGTTCGAGCGCTGACTGTGTTAGCGATTTGGAGTCGACACCCGACTTTGCGGGAGTCGACACCTGGGGTCCCAAATCAATTTATTAGGGCAGAGTCGACACCTCGTCATTTGTATCTTCTCAAATCCTCTACCAAACTCTTCCAAAACTCTCTCAAAGCCCCATCTCTAATTCCTCTCTACCCAAGCTTTCCTAAGGATCCAATGGCACCTAAGAGAGAGGTTCGGTGATTGGAGCGCCTGTGGTGACCGAAAAATGCTCCGTGAGGCGACCCGTCCGCGAGCCGTCTCCAAGCGAGGATTCCTCCACCGCTTCGGACAATCCCAACTCTTCTTCCCCTCAGGTAGATACCCTAGCAGGGAGGGTAATAACTATGGGTAGAAAAGTTGACTTCGAGCTCTTTGATTCCGAAGGTTTCTCGATTGGAAGACAACTCAAAGAATTAGGCTGGGATAAAGTTTGTTCTCTTGATGTTCCTACATACCCAGCACTAGTAAAAGAATTTTACTTCAATTTATCGAGAGGTGATGGTGGTTTAGTGAGCTCTGTCAGAGGTAAACGGATTCATCTTACTTTTCAAAATTAGGAAACCTCCTAAGCATCCCATTACCGGATTAGCAGCCGATATGCACAGTGAGAGATCAGCAGCTCTGTCGAGGATGTTAGGAAGAGAGGTTACAGAATTTGAAGAGATTAGGGCTAACCAATTGCCCTTGGAATTAAGATTACTTCATAACATTTGCAGCAGGATTTTGTTTCCCAAAACGGTCGTTTTGAGTATGTCTCTGAGCGGGACATTGTTGTGATGGACAGTATATTGACCGGTCAACCTATTAATTTAGCTGCTATGATGATATTCTATATGGCCGAGGCCGGAGGGAAAAGAAGGTCATCCTTACCTTACGGCATGATTCTGACTATGGTATTCAGGAGCCAAGGAGTAGTGATTCTAGAGAATGAACCATCCAAGAATCTCAGGCACACCGATTACTACAGTCTGGCCACTTTGCATAGGATGGGATTTGTAAAGGTGAACGGGCAATGGGAAAGGAAAGGTAACTTGGATGAGAGAGCCCCTGAGCCTAGACTTTCTGGACCTTGTGAGGCTGGTCCATCTGTGAGGGTTTCCTCTCCGCAGCCAAGGAGTCCTGTTCCGGCCCCTGCACCTGCTCAAACTCTTGTTCAGCCATCTACTTCATCAGTTGGATTTTCAGACCTTCAATTGGAGCAACTCAAAGACTTACTTGCTGCTCAGAAGGATGAACTGAAGACTGAGTTTGATAATAAATTTATGAATCTTAAAGAAACTCTTTATTCCCTAGATGATCGCATTAGCAAGATAGAATCAACTCTTAGCTCTTCTGCTGGATCTTTAAGTAGTGATCTGAAAATATATTTGAAGAACTTAAAGATATCTGTGGAGATTCTGAGACCTATTCAAAGTGCAATGCAGAGCTTCAAGATAAAATCATGACTGCTTGCTCTTTTGTTGATAGAAGGTTGAAAGAATTTGTAGCCACTCAAAGTGATGGAATGGGAAAGATTTTGGATCATTTGATAAGAATCATTAGAAACAATATGTAATTTTCTTGTAATGAAGTCAAAGTTTTTTTTGTAATGAGATATGTTGTTTGATGTTTGTAATGAAAGTTTAAATTTTTGATGTAATGAAAGTACATTTCTTTTTGTAATACTTGACTTTTGATGAAATGAAATTATCTTTTGATCTATCAATTTTATCTTTTGACTTAACTTTCTTTATCTTTTTGTTGATTACAAAAAAGGGGGAGAAAGTTATGTCGTATATGCATTTGAATAAAAGATATGTCATATATGCATTGATTAGTATTTGATTGATTAGTATCAAATTAGTTTGAAAATACATAAATAAGCTTAAGTGAACATTGATATAAAAGTGAAAATTGATATAAATGAATCTTAAGTATCAAATATGTATAGCAAAGGAAGAACAATTGATAATTTGAACTTCATAGGGGGAGCTACCTTATTCAGGGGGAGCCTACTTGTGAAGATCACTTCCTTGAAAATTTTAAGTTGAGAATACTATGCATATACTCAATGTTTTTATAATCATCAAAAAGGGGGAGATTGTTGACCCAATTATTGATTTTGATGATTAATAAAGGAATTGAGTATATTTATTTACTAATAGATTTGATAAGTGTTTCAGGACTTAAAAATATTTGATCGATATAAAGGTATTAAGAAACGTGTTTTGAATCAATTGCAAATCATAAGTTTCAAAGTTTCAGAACCTGGAGTCGACACCTAGGAATGCTGGAGCCGACCCCATGGCCAGTCAAATATTCTTCTGATTTTTGATACGGTCCGGAGCCGACACCTAGAGTTTCGGAGCCGACACCCAGAGTTTCAGAGTCGACACTTACAGTGTCTGGAGCCGACTCGATGCAGGGACAGAACGCTTATTTTTTTAGCATCTTGGAGCCGACACACACAGTCTTTTGGAGCCGACACCTGACGATGGCGAGCCGACACCTAACTTTTTCGGAGCCGACTCCTCGACGAACTCAGAACTTTCTATTTTTGGATAAACGACTTGGAGCCGACACCTGAAAAGTTGGAGCCGACTCCAACCTGTCTGGGACGAAATTTTAAAATGCCAGATCAGCTCTAACGGTAATATTTCCTTTTTACCTAACTTCTAACGGATATATTTTGTTTCTAGGTACACTCCAACAGCTAGTTTCTTCCCAAAAACAAATTAAACGAAATCTATAAAAAGGGGGAGAATGCCCGTTTGAAAATAAGAGAAAAAAATGAAAAATAGAGAGAATATTCAAATCAAAAATTCGAAAAGTCTTGAGCCTGAAATCCAAGAGAAAAGTATTCAAACTCAAATCCTTCCACTCCAAAAAGCTCAAAGAGGAATCCAAGGCATTCAAACTTGAAAAATCGGAGGATTCTCAAAAAGGAAGAAGAAGCTCTATTTTTGAAGATTTTCCAACTTCTCATCTGCAACATTTGCAATGAATCAAAGCTGAGGCTTGATTCAACATCTCCAAAGAGAAGAGGAAAAGAAGAAAAGAAAAAGAAGAAAAGCTCAAATTCAATCTACTTCAAATAGGCTTTTCTAACCCTATTCATTTATTTTTGAATATTTGCTCATTTGAGGAGCTTTGTATTATTGAAAAATACTATTCTTTCTTGTTTGTGCTAGTTCTATCAAGGGGATTGAACTAGTGGAGGTTGTATACCTCGGGTCAAGCTAGATTAGCTTGAGTTTAGGGTTTGTGCTGGTGAGCCCGAAAAATCGGCTGGGTTCATTGTGATCCCTGGGAAATAACAAGTTCTGAGTTGTGATCTTGGAAAACAACTGACTGTAATCAAGAGGATTATAGTGTGGACCCAAGTGAATCTTGGGAGTGGACGTAGGTGTTGGATACACCGAACCACTATAAAATCTTTGTGTTTGTCGTGCTTCGATTATCTCTATCTCTATCTCCTTGTTTGTGCTTCATATTCACATTGCATTTAATTTCATCTATCTCAAAGCCAATAGTTTTTTTTGGGGTTAAAAATTTTTAAAGAACCTAATTCACCCCGCCCCCCACCCTCTTGGGTTGCCATCTGGGCCAACACATGGTAATCGGACGTGCCGCCGGCACTGTAACAGGCCGCGGCGGATCATAAGAGAGAAAGGGAGATATATGAGAGAAATTAGAGAGAGTGTGTGAAGGGGAAGGCCGGCCGTGGCGGCGTCCGGCTTTGGTCTGGCCAATGGCAGCCGGGCTACCTCCAATTTGGCCGACCGTGCCGCCGGCACAGTAAGTGCTGTGCGGGTGATGAAGGAAAGAAAAAAAGAGAGAGAGAGAAATTGGAGGAAGAGAGAAAGGGAGGGGCTGGCTGCGGCGGCAGCCAGCTTCGGTCCGGCCAACGGCACCTGGGCTGCCTCAAATTTGGTCGGCGGCGGCCCTGGCTGTCGGCACGGCTCTCCTCTGTTTCGGGTGAAACAGAGGAGCTGGGATTTGGTTCAATGGGCCGGCTTGGCCATCCAAGTTTTGGGCCCTGCTAGGCCGGTTCATGTGGCCTTTTTGAGTAGGATTTTGGGCCCTATATTGGGCCGGGATTGGCAAAATAAAAATATGGCCCGAATCTAGGTTGATTCTAGTTTCTTGGGGTAATTTAGATTCCCCATTTGGGCATTTATATTGGAAGATATTCTAGCCCAAAGTTGGGCCCATGGATTAGTCTGGGTAGAGTTTTAGGAGTCATTTTATTATTTAGATTATAGAGATTTAATTATGGATAATGATATTGTAGGTGCCCAGATGTCCAAGTAGCTGGTTTATTATTTAGAATTTACGTACTAAGGTAAGTAAGCCAATTATTATAATTTCATAAATTATGTAATTTATAAATTATGGTATTTATAGTTTTATGCATAATTATGAAATATGATAAAATGGAGTTTTATTGGTATTGATTATTTTGGAAATTGGTAAATTGTACCATGAGTATATAATTGAGTATTTGCTATAATTATTATAGCTGGTGATATTTTGCAAAGCAATGGTTTTATATGTTTATGCAAAATATGAAGAAATATGATTATTTTAACTTTGCAAAATGAATTGGTACTATTGATATATTATATGCAATTGTTAAGAATGTACAAACCACTGTATATGTGATGTGAAAAGATTTTGATGATGCATAATGTGTGACATGCATATTTTATGATGACATTGAAATATACTTATATGTGTCGCCGCGGTTCTCATATGATGTGAAATGCCAAGTGATACGTGACCCCCTCCATAGGAAAGATATGTGGAGGACACATATCTGTAGGATGTGTTCTGATTGATTGTTTATGATACTGGACCCACCTCTACAGGGGAAGATATGTGGAAGACACACATCTAGAGGATATGTTCTGAGTGATTTTGATATGGCATAACGCTGGTACCATGACCCTCCTCTTAGGGGATATTTAAGAATGATGTACCAAGTTGGGTGTAGTAGGGCTGTGGGACACATAAGACATATGAAAACAATGATTATATAGACAGTGGGTTTGTATACATTGCATATTCTGGTATTTATTGTATAAGCTTCCAAATTATTTGAGTTGATAATATAAATATTCTGATAGCATAATAAATGTATTTAAAATTTCGAAGTTTTTGTGATTTGAAAATATTTTGATAAGATATCATGATAGATGACTATTTTACATTATATTAGGCTTACTTATTGAGTATGAGCTCATGTAAATCTCACAATATTTTTCAGAGCCTCAGGAGTGAAGAAGGATTTTTGGAGTTGATGGAGCTTCTAGTTAAACAAAATAGTTTCATAATGTTGATGTAACCCCGGTTATGCTTGTGTGTAGGGCTTGTAGCCCAAAACTTATAATTATGGTTTGTAATAAAGTATGGATTTGGATTGACTATTTATACCTATTGCCTTAAATTATTTGTTGTGTCAAAATTTGGGATGCCTTGCATGCCCGGCATGCGGCGGGTTGTCACCCTAGCTCAAAATTTTGGATCTGAGGCGTGACAGCTTTAGTGATATCTGAGCTTGGTTTATGACCTTAGAGACACTTACATGATGACACTTTAGGCAAAATACTAAGATGACATTGGGACAATTATAATTTTATAGGAATTTTAGGTATTATGCTTTGAAATCCTGAAATGCAAAATTTATGATGATATTAATGACAAACTAATTTAGCAGGAGATAGGAATGGCTCGTCGCACTAGGAGTCAACAAAATGATGAAGACTCCCAGGTTGGTAATGTTGGTCAGCAGAGAGGTCAGGAAGCTACCGGTGGTTCTGGCCCTATCACTCAAGTTGGGACTGATCAGCAGCGACTCCAGACCAAGATGCTTTAGGTTCTCTCGAATATGGCGCAGTCGATGCGGGACATGCAGCATCAGATTTTGCAGGCCTTGTCCACTCAACCTGCTCCCATTGCCCCGCAGACTCAGCCTGCCCCTACCATTCTGCAACCCCAGCCTACCCCTCCTGCTCCACAAACTCAGCCAACCTTATCTACTCACCCTGCACCATTGACCCAGCCTACTCCACCTCAACCCTGGGTAGGGATTGGCCATAGCTTTGCAGATTTCAAAAAGTTTGCCCCTGCCCCTTTCTCTGGATCCACCAAACCTGTTGATGCTGAGAGGTGGATGCAAGATATGGAGAAGGCTTTTACGGCCAATGGTAGCCAGGAGTTAGAGCGGATCAGATTTGCCACCTATCTTCTCCAGAAAGAGACTTATGATTGGTGGTTAGTTGAGGAGAAGCGACGGGGTGGACATGTTATCTCTTGGGGAGAGTTTCGGGAGGCCTTTTTCGACAAATACTTCCCCAGGAGTGTGCAGAGACAGATGGAATCAGAATTTATTAAATTGGAGCAAAGGAATCTTTCTATGGCCCAATATGAAGCTGAAATCACCAAGTTGGCCCGATTTGCTCCAAATATTGTAACCAATGAGATGGCCAAGATCACCAGATTCACTGAGGGACTGCAACCCAGATTGAGGCAAGCAGTCAATGCATTTGAGCTTCTCACTTACAGTGCTGTGGTGAATAAGGCCTTGGTAATTGAGAGGGATATGAATGCTGTTCAGAGGGATTGGGAGCAGTAGAGGAAGAGGAAAGGGCCTATTTCTGGCCAACCCCCAGCTCAGGCCAAGAAAAGAGGTGCACATCAAGCCCCGATAGGACAATGGAACAAGGAGACTCATTGCCTTCGCTGTGGGAACTTCCACCCAGGAAGGCCTTGCCGCGGTATGTCTGGTTCCTGCTTCCTCTGTGGGAAGACTGATCACAAGATGGCCACCTATCCCCTTCGGAAGGATCAACAGCCCTCTTCTAGTCAAGGGATGAGTCAACAACATCAGCAGCAGCCACCGAGAATCCAGGGGAGGGTCTTTACCCTCACTCAGCAGGATGCTGCTGCCTCTAATTCTGTGGTGACATGTATACCATTTAATCTCATATCTGGTATTACATTCTTAGTGCAATACATTGATATATAATCTTTAATGTTTTAATGTTAAAATAAATTACACTTATGTCCAAGAATGATTAAAGTAGGCACTACTTTTGCTCAAACTTTAATTGACCTGGGTGCCACACATTCTTTCATATCTAACATCTATCTTGACAAGAATGCATCATTGACACCCGTTCCTTTGGAACAAGAGTTGCATATTGCTTTTCAAATGGAGATATTATGAAGGTTGACACAGTATGCAAATCCTGCCCAATGGTCTTGGAGGATAGAAGGTTGAATGCTGATCTAATTATCCTTCCACTGAAGTTCTTTGAAGTTATCCTTGGAATGGATTGGTTGGCCTCCTATCATGCTTCAGTGGACTGCTTCAGGAAGATTGTCAACTTCAAGATTCCTAGTCAGCCTAAATTCAGTTTTACTGGTGGTCAGAAACACCTAGCTCCAGTGTTCATATCGGCGCTGCAGGCTGGAAGGTTCCTAATGAATGGTGGTCAAGGATTTCTTACTGTAGTCAAGGACCTTCAGTAGGAAGAGACCAAGTTAGAGGATATTCCTATAGCTCAGGAATTCCCTGATGTCTTCCCTGATGATTTGACTGATTTGCCCCCTGATCGAGAAGTCAAATTCTCATTGATTTAGTTCATGGAACTGGACCTATATCCAAGGCCCCTTACCGCATGGCCCCGGCTGAATTAAAGGAATTGAAGGATAAATTGCAAGAGCTCCTAGATCGGAGATTTATCAGACCTAGTATTTCTCCTTGGGGTGCTCTAGTTCTATTTGTTAAGAAGAAGGATGACAGTCTTTGGCTCTGCATTGATTACCGAGAAATCAATAAAGTAACAGTGCGGAATAAGTACCCTCTGTCGTGGATTGATGACTTGTTTGATCAACTCCAAGGAGCCCGGATATTCTCAAGGATTGATCTTAGGTCAGGGTACCATCAACTCAAAGCCAAGGAAGGAGATGTTCTAAGACAGCATTTAGGACCAGATATGGCCACTATGAGTTCTTGGTGATGCCGTTTGGGTTAATTAATGCCCCAGCTGTATTCATGGATTTGATGAACAGAATTTTTAAACCATACTTGGATCAGTTTGTGGTGGTTTTCATTGATGATATTTTGATAAATTCCAAGAGCCATAAGGAGCATGAGGATCACCTGAGAATCATACTTTAGATTCTTTGAGAGAAAAGACTTTATGCAAAGCTGCTGAAGTGTGAGTTTTGGTTGGAGAAAGTATCTTTCTTGGGTCATATAATCTCTAAAGATGGCATTTCTGTGGACCCAAAAAAGATTAAAGCTATCATTAGCTGGAGCCAACCTTCCAATATGGCAGAAGTCATAAGCTTCTTGCGCCTAACCGGGTACTACCGTAAATTTATGGAGGACTTCTCTTGCATTGCTCTACCTCTAACTTGCTTAACTCAAAAGCGAGTGAAGTTTGATTGGACAGAGGAATGTGAGAAAAGTTTTCAGGAGTTAAAGCAGTGCTTGGTGTCAGCTCCCATTTTTGTTCCTCCGACAGGATTTGAGGGATTTACTCTATATACTGATGCCTCTTGAAAAGGATTGGGTTGTGTTCTGATGTAGAATGGGAAGGTGATAGCCTATGCCTCCAGACAACTGAAGCCTTATGAGCAGAATTATCCTACTCATGATCTGGAATTGGCTGCTGTGGTTTTTTCCCTGAAGATTTGGTGGCATTATCTGTATGGAGTGTCGTGTGATGTGTATACATATCATAAGAGTCTAAAGTACATTTTCACATAGAGGGAGCTGAACTTGAGACAGAGGAGGTGGTTGGAGCTACTGAAGGACTATGACCTGACCCTGCACTATCATCCTGGTAGCTACTATGATTACTTTCCAGCCTCACATATTGAGGGACCTTGAGAGGTGGGAGGTTGGATTGAGAGTACAATGGTCTGATGGGCATGTTGCAGCACTTGTGCTTCAGCCAACCCTAGTTGACAGGATCAAGTCCTCATAGAATGATGATCCAAATTTACAAAAGATTAAAGAAGCTGTGCAGTCAGGAGTTCAGAATGAATTTTATGTAATGGAGGATGAAACCTTGAAATTTGAAGGAAGACTTTGTGTGCTAAACATGGAGGAGCTAAAGGCCGACATTTTGAAAGAGGCTCACTACTCTCCCTATACTATGCATCCAGGTGGCACTAAGATGTACAGAGACTTAAAGAAAAATTTTTGATAGAAAGGTATGAAGAGGGAGATTGCTCAGTATGTGGCCAAGTGCTTGGTGTGTCAGCGAGTGAAGGCCGAACATCAAAGGCCTGCAGGACCTCTTCAGTCTCTAATGATTCCTCAGTGGAAATGGGAAATGATCACAATAAATTTGTGACTGGTCTGCCCAAAACTCCTAGGAGTAATGATGCAGTATGGGTTATTGTGGATAGACTAACAAAATCAGCTCATTTCTTACCTTTCAGAGTTGGGGTCTCTAGTGAAAGATTGGCTAGTTTGTATATTGAGCAGATCGTGAGACTCCATGGTGTTCCTGTATCTATTGTATCTGATAGGGATATTAGGTTTGTGTCTCAATTCTGGAAGAGTCTTCATAGGGCTCTGGGAACCAAATTAAATTTCAGTACAGCCTATCATCCCCAGTCAGATGGACAATCAGAGAGGACCATACAGATTCTGGAAGACATGTTGTGAGCCTGTGTGATGGATTTGGGTGGAGCATGGGATAACCACCTACCTTTAGTGGAGTTTGCCTATAATAATAGTTACCAGGCCAGTATCCAGATGACTCCGTTCGAAGCTCTGTATGGCAGGAGGTACAGATCTTCTTTATGTTGGGATGATGTGGGGGAGAGGAAATTGCCAGGCCCTGAGCTGGTTCAGCAGATAGTTGATAAGGTGCAATTGATCAGGGAGCGTCTTCGTACAGCTCAGAGCAGGCAGAAGAGTTTTGCTGATGTCAGAAGGAGAGAACTGAAATTTCAGGTTGGGGACCATGTTTTCTTAAGGGTATTACCAACCAAGGATGTGATGAGATTTGGGATCACAGGGAAGTTGAGTCCACGTTATATTGGACCTTTTGAAATCTTGAGCAGAGTTGGGGAGGTGGCTTATAGCCTAGCACTACCTTCGATTCTATCAGGTGTGCACAATGTGTTTCATGTCTCTATGTTGAGGAGATATATTTCCGACCCTAGCCATGTAATAGAATATGAGCCTATTCAGTTGAGAAAATATTTATCTTATGATGAGCATCCTGTGCGTGTCGTGAACCGCAAGGATTAGGTTCTGAGACGATGTACCATTCCCTATATCAAAGTATAGTGGAGCAATCATTCTGAGAGGGAGGCTACTTGAGAACTTGAAGAAGAAATGAAAAAGAAGTATCCACATTTATTTGCAGGTAAATTATCTATCCCAGATTGTTGACTTTGAATAGAACCTATTTGGATTCTATAGTTTAATTAAAGTGTCTCAATTTTGAGCCCAAAATTTTTATAAGGAGGGGAGAATGTAACCCCCGAGATCTTAATTACCCGAGTCATGTGAACCATGTTAGGCGATGGGAGTTTCTCCCTGCTGACGCTTCGCTCTTAGCATGGCGTTTTGATTCCCTCGAATTCCCTGATCCGAGGCATCACCAGGGAGATTAAAATGAGATGGAGGGTGACTTCCTCCTTCATCCGGACGCTCACCTCCTCCAGGTAATTCCCTGCCCGTCCTTCTAATTCCAGAGAGAGGGGATTAGAGACGAATCGAGAGAGAGAGAGAGAGCCTGAGAGAGGAAGGAAGGGGGAGAGGAGAGAGAGGGAGGAGCGGACCGTGCAGCCGATCCGATCCTTGGATCGGGCTCGGCGGCGTGCCCATCGCCTTGCCGAGCCTGAGCTCCGGTCTGTGGCTTCCATCGGCGCCGGGCGTGCGTCCGATGGAGGTCCGGCCGACCACCGGCGCCGGGCGTGCGTCTGATGGAGGTCCGGCCAGCCATGGTGGCCGGCCGTGCCGCCGGCACTGTAACAGGCCACGGCAGATCATAAGAGAGAAAGGAAGATATATGAGAGAAATTAGAGAGAGAGAGAGAGTGAAGGGGGAGGCCGGCCGTGGCGGTGGCTGGCTCTGGTCCGGCCAACGACGGCCGGGCCACCTCCAATTTGGCCGACCGTGCCGCCGGCACAGTAAGTGCCGCGCGGGTGATGAAGGAAAGAAAAAGAGAGAAAGATAAATTAGAGGAAGAGAGAGAGAGGGAGGGGCTGGCCGCGGTGGCGGCCGGCTCCGGTCCGGCCAACGGCGGCTGAGCCACCTCGAATTTGGCCGGCGGCGGCCCTGGCCGCCGGCACGGCTCTCCTCTATTTCGGGTGAAACAGAGGAGCTGGGATTTGGTTCAATGGGCCGGCTGGGCCGTCCAATTTTTGGGCCCTGCTGGGCCGGTTCATGTGGCCTTTTTTAGCAGGATTTTGGGCTCTATATTGGGCCGAGATTGGCAAAATAAAAATATGGCCCGAATCTATGTTGATTCTAGTTTCTTGGGGTAATTTTGATTCCCCATTTGGGCATTTATATTGGGAGATATTCGAGCCCAAAGTTAGGCCCGTGGATTAGTCTGGGTAGAGTTTTAGAAGTCATTTTATTATTTAGATTATAGATATTTAATTATGAAAAATGATGCTGTAGGTGCCCAGATGTCCAAATAGCTGGTTTATCATTTAAAATTTACGTACTGAGGTAAGTAAGCCA
Organism: Calamus simplicifolius; assembly: GCA_900491605.1. Classification (NCBI taxonomy): domain Eukaryota; kingdom Viridiplantae; phylum Streptophyta; class Magnoliopsida; order Arecales; family Arecaceae; genus Calamus; species Calamus simplicifolius. Next base: position 558,955 of record UESW01004519.1, read on the forward strand.
ATTATTATAATTTCATAAATTATATAATTTATAAATTATGGTATTTATAGTTTTATGAATAATTATGAAATATGATAAAATGGAGTTTTATTGGTATTGATTATTTTGGAAATTGGTAAATTATACCATGTGTATATAATTGAGTATTTGCTATAATTATTATAGCCGATGATATATTGCAAAGTAATGGTTTTATATGTTTATGCAAAATATGAAGAAATATGATTATTTTAACTTTGCAAAATGAATTGGTACTATTGATATATTATATGCAATTGTTAAGAATGTACAAACCACTGTATATGTGATGTGAAAAGATTTTTATGATGCATAATGTGTGACATGCATATTTTATGATGACATTGAAATATACTTATATGTGTCGCTGTGGTTCTCATATGATGTGAAATGCCAAGTGATACGTGACCCCCTCCATAGGGAAAGATATGTGGAGGATACACATATGTAGGATGTGTTCTGATTGATTGTTTATGATACGGAACCCACCTCTATAGGGGAAGATATGTGGAGGACACATATCTATAGGATCTGTTCTGAGTGATTTTGATATGGTATAACGCTGGTACCAGGACCCTCCTATTATGGGATATTTAAGAATGATGCACCAAGTTGGGTGTAGTAGGGCCGTGGGACACATAAGACATATGAAAACAATGATTATATAGACAGTGGGTTTGTATACATTGCATATTCTGGTATTTATTGTATAAGCTTCCAAATTATTTGAGTTCATAATATGTATATTCTGATAGCATAATAAATGTATTTGAAATTTGGAAGTTTTTGTGATTTGAAAATATTTTGATAAGATATAATGATATATGACTATTTTACATTATATTAGGCTTACTTATTGAGTGTGAGCTCATGTAAATCTCATAATGTTTTTCAAAGCCTCAGGAGTGAAGAAGAATTTTTGGGGTTGATGAAGCTTCTAGTTAAACAAAATAGTTCCATAATGTTGATATAACTCTGGTTATGCTTATGTATAGGGCTTGTAGCCCAAAACTTATAATTATGGTTTGTAATAAAGTATGGATTTGGATTGACTATTTATACATATTGCCTTAAATTATTTGTTGTGTCAAAGTTTGGGATGCCTTGCATGCCTGGCATGCGGCGGGTTGTCACCCTATCTTAAAATTTTGGGTCTGGAGAGTGACAGTAGGACTGTATGTTTGTCTAGGAGGCGAAAGTTCTTTGGCAAGTTATCATTATCATATCTCGTCTATGCGCCTAAAACCTGAACTCGTCTTATAGTAGGGCAATTAAATTCATTCTGGCAACATTTTTTTAAGCGAAGATGTTATTGTAAAACCACTACTTTCTAAGCGTAAGATCATAATACCATTACGATGTATTACCTTTGATACAGCATGACCTATATTAGATGCAATAATTTATCCATACGTAGGTCCACACCGTAGAACTTGCTCATGAATTTTATATCATTAATGCATGAATTCGTAGACTATAAGACGTATACCAAAACTTTTCATACCATTAATTTGCACGATGCTCGTTTTCGGTACACGAGCCCACGGACCCGGCCATCAACTTTCTACCCGCCAACATTTGAATCATAGCCAGTTTTTATGATCCTTCCCGTTACAACTTTGTGTTTTTATTTAATGACATTTCTGCTCTGCAGGGCCATATTGTAATTTTTTTTTTCTTTTTTTTTTCCTTAGAATAATAGCGCAAGGCCACCAACTATTTTATACCATATTTATATTTATTTTGCACTTGCTTTCTCACACTGCATATATTGCTTTTCTTGTTCATGCTCCAATGCTTATCTCACTTGAATATAGCTTAAATTAACGAGGAAGGATAGCGATTATCCAAGATCTAATGTTGATGTCTCATGGAACACGATCCTGATTAAGAGACTAGTGAAAATTTAGGAAGCTAAATGAAGAGAGGGTTCACATAATCATACTTAATACATGCTCAGCCCTAAGGTTATGAAAGGAATAAGATTGTAAAATTCTTGAAAGATGATTTGCATAGAAATACATCATCACATAAGACATGCTCTGTCTTAATAGTGGTTAAATGCTTAACACATAATGACATAATTGAAAAATGCTTGAAAGATGATCAATGATGGTTCATATAAATAATCGCACTTAAACATGCAAACAACTATATATTGTCTTTGACATAAAAGTAAGATGGCTATGAGAAATGAAAAGAGCTCACTGCAACCTCCCAAATTCAAAACATACAAAATGAGAAATATTACTCGATCTGCTTATTAAACATGCAAAGTGTGCATGTTGTGTTATTCAGAATATAAATCACCAATATACCTATAATTAGGTGAGACTGTAGACAGGCTGCTGGATGACTCTTGGAGATCAGAAACTAAATCAAGATGTTAGCTGTTGTAGCTCTGTCCATATGTTTCGGATGACCAGAAAGCATCCCCTGCAAGATGTGATGATTCCAGCGGATACAGAACGAGGTTCCCATCAAACAGCATGGCGAGAAGAAACCTCCCACTTGAGTGATCGGTTTTTGATATGCTGAAAACGAGCTTATATCCAGAGTTCAGCACCTGACCTGCCATGATGGTGTCAGTTGCATGGTTATAGCTTTCCCAAATGACATTGAACTCGGGGTCATAAAGAGGGAGTCTTTATTTTCATAGCAAAGACTATAAAGAGAAAAGAGGGTGTGCCTTGGTGCAAAGCCTTTGCACCAAGTTGCTCTGTTACAACTTGGGTGTTATTGGTTCAAAGTAGGAAAATAATCTCTCAACATGTAAGGATAAGGCTTTGTATATTTGATCCTCCATAAATCTTATGGTATAGCAAGAGATTTATGCACTTAGACTACTCTTAGACAAAACAAAGAGAAAAAGAGAACGGGTGGCAAATCATAAGTGAGGTCTTAGATGGAATTGATGGGAAAACGGATCGTATGTGTTGAAGAAAAATTAGAGATCAGTTTCCATGTTTGTTTTGTGAGGAACATAGGCTTTGTTGGCAATTTTAAAGCACTATGAAATCATTAGGTGTTACATGATATCTGGGCCTAAAGAGTTCACAGTCAAATGTTGCATATACTTTCCCCTTGGTTTGCTTGTTCGGTTACCATGAATACTTTTCGCTAGGGATTCCTCAACATTAATTTGATGGTGCAAACAATTGCAGACAGCCATGAAATCTTATTTTATGGTGTCAGGTGACAAATTCCAGTAACCATGACTTTGGGTTCACAGCAACAATGGAGATGATTAATGAATAAGATTTTTGAAGAATCTTATAGATGTAATAAAAATTGAAGTCAACATATGGAAATTGGAGGTTCCTCTTATCCAAATAATGATATCAAATCAAAATGTTCATGATAAAAAGGTAATTACCTGATGATTAGCAGAATAAACATCAACCACCAAACTAACACCACCTACAACCGATCCAATAAAATCCAAATAATCATACAAGTAAGATAACCACACCACAACATCAAAATAGCTACAGCATCCAAGTAACCATAACTACAGCCGAACCAAACATCCAAATAATCACCACCACAGCCAAACCAACCACAACATCCAGCTAACCACAACTAAGCTAAACCAACCACAACATCCAAATAACCACAACATATCTAAACCATCCATATGACCGCAGCCACATCCAAACCATCCACTTAACCATACTCACATCCAAACAATTAATATAACCACAACCATATCCAAATAATCCCTGTACTTGTACGTAAGATATCACTAAGTAAGTCATCCTCAATAAGAAATATGCTTTGGGCCTCCCTCTTTTTCCCTTGCTACAGCGCCCATAAGGCCTCACTAAGTGAACCACTTTTTTAGCATGCATGCATCATGAGGGTATACTGCTAATGCATACTGTCACTTATAGTACTAGTATTACGTGTCAACAACTTGACCCGACGATACTTCTCCTATTTAGGTTGGTTTATATACTAGTGCCTTACGTTATAATACCCTAAATTTAGTTTCATATTAGATGGTAAAGAAATATGTTATGTACTTATAACTCAAGTTCACTTGCAAACTATTAACTTTACTCGAGTTTTTGAGGCAAGTGGTTTCGATCTGTTAATGGAGTTAATTGAATCAGCAAATGAGCTTGGAACGTTATAAATGGGATCAAGCTAATCCGAATGTACAAAAGTTGATGAACATAAGAATAGGACTACACATAGGACGGTGGTAAAGTTTCACCAATGCATTGAACCATCGTCACAGCACCAACGACCCATTTTGAGAGTAAATTTTGGCTATCTTATGGTGGAGAACATGAACGTCATTATAAAGAGGAAGACTATGATACCTTAAATTTAGTCACAAATCGGATTGGGACAGAAATGTGTTATGTGCTTATAACTCAAGTTCACTTGCTACCCATTAACTTTCACTCGAGTTTTTGAGTTATATGATTTTAATCTACTAACGGAATTAATTGGGCCACCAGATGGGCTTGAGGCATTACACATTTAAATGACCTCTGCCATGCCATGTACTATGACTTTGTTCTATACGGCCTTCCTCGGGTTTACCTCCTTCCCCAATGTCGCCAGTCTAGACAAGTAAGGGTACCAACCTCTCCTGCTAGCTACCAACCTAAGCAAGTAAGGGTACCAACCTCCCTTGCTAGCCGCCAATCTAGGCAAGTAAGGATACTAACCTTCACTACTATAACTAATACCATGTAGCAACAGTACTCTTCATACACATCACATCCTCAACTAAGCCACACCATACTATATCCATCATAGTTTTACCATTTATCTCTCAATCAAATCATATCATACTACCTCAAAAATACTAAGCCACACCATACCACATCTATTATAACTTCACCATATATCCCTCAATTAAACCATACCATACCACCTCCAAAATACTAAGTTATACCATAACTAGAATAGCTAAAGCTCATAATATCGAATCGAAAACCAAAAACCGTATATAACAAAATAATATACCACAATATATATATATATGCAAATTCAAAATAATCCACAATACTCAATTTAAATCATGCAAAAAAAAAATTAACAACAAAATATAATACATGTCATGAAAACATTGCATATAACCAGGATATACAACTTCTATCTCAAATCTCTACACCAATAGTCTTCACAATGCAAGACAATAGTCAATAATTATTTATAATTTAAAATAAATAAATAAATAATTCATCAAAATTTATAATTAAAAAATTATCATTTTATTTTTCTAGCCTAAAATTTAAAAGTTTCTCTAAAGTCATCGGCTTTAAAAAAAAAAAAAAAACGATGCCTCGCCTATAAAACAGGACATCATGATTGTCTCCAACTTCTCGCCCTTGCTCCTCTATAAAACATGCCTGTCTACAGGCTACAGCCATATCCTCTACCGGCCTACCGCATCAAAAAAAGGGTAATATCTCGTATTCTTCGGCCTCCATCTCAGCATTTCTCTACCATCATAACACTTCAAGATGCTGAAAGTGAAAATTCCTTTGATTTTTTTTGTTCTTTTTCGTAAAGCATCATTAAAAAATTTTCAGGAACTTGCGAACCACTGAAAAAGGTCAGGTTGGGAAACTCATTAAATTGCAATAATTTTGTAATAGCATGAAAGGGCTAAATATTATCTAGGACCTGAAAGCCCAGTTATCATATGACATATTAATCATCTTTTTGATTTTCTACATGATGCTCTGGATTCCCATTAGAATTTTTTTCTGGACTCTCCAAGGATTACTAGGCCAAATAGCTAATTGCAGAAGAATATTGAGAAAATGAAGAGAGGAGTCATGCTTAAATTTTTTCTTTTATGAAAAATTGAAGGAATCAGAGTTCCTCCAAATTTATTGAATATGAAGAAGGATTTATCGGGCAGAAAAGGCGCAATTCTTGTTTTCCATCATAATTTTCTGTTATGATAGAAATATCCTTACAAAGCTTAATGGAACATTAACTATGACAACACACAGTCTTAGATGAAGGTTCTAAAGATGCAGAAAACATGAACATATTCTGCAGGTGCCACAGAGACATGAAGATTTAGACATCATTTCTGTAACATAGGAAAGGGAAGCAGTAGGCTTACTTCAGCGCTGGTGGATCAGGGGTGGAGAGGGAGGGGTACTTCCAAAATGCCTTCCAGCATCATCACTACTTCCTTCATGGAAGGCCGAGAATTTGGTTCCTGTTGAAGGCACCAGAGCCCAATTTTCACCAGCCTCTCTAGCTCTGCCATCTCTGCTTTTTCACCGCGTAAGAGCTTGTCCAACTCCCTTGCTAGAAGGCAATTATAAGCCCACTCTGTGAGAATGATCTCTTCCGGTTCCACCTGAGATGCTATGTTTTTCCTGCAGCATAAAAGTTCTAATAGAACGATACCAAAACTGAAGACGTCCACCTTTGCTGATATCGGTCTTTGCCCATTCCATTCTGGTGCAACGTACCCTGGGGTTCCTCTCTTCTGCGTCAGTGTTATTGTCTGAGCTGGCATTAACAGCTTTGCGAGCCCGAAATCGGAGATCTTTGCAGTGCCCTTGTCATCCAAGAGTATGTTCTCGGGCTTTATGTCACCATGGATGATGGTTGTCTCACACCCTTCATGCAAATAAAGGATGCCTCTGGCGACCTCCAATGCAATCCTCACTCTTTCACGCCAGCGAGGCCATCTTTCAGAGTCGAAGAAGATGAGATCCGCAAGCGAACCGTTGCTCATGTATTCATAAACCAGGAGCCTCTTTGAGCCCTCCTGGCAAAAGCCAAGCAGCCGGACAAGATTTCTATGGTGAGTCTTTCCTATCACCTTAACCTCCATCCGGAATGATCTCTCTCCTTTCTTCGCCATCTTCTCGTTTGACTCATCTAGTTTTTTTACGGCAATGTTTGTCTCGCCGTCAGACAAGGTCCCTTTGAAGACAGTCCCAAAGCCACCTTTACCAAGCTGCTCCCTGAAACCTTGCGTTGCTCTCCTCAGCTCGCTGTAAGAAAAAGACCGTGGAGCCATCCCCTCGGACAGAGCGATTTCCACGTTTTCCCACAGCTTTCAGTATCTTGCAACACGATTCTTACAGATAAAGAAACCAGCACCAGCAACCACTATGGGCAAGCAGGCAGCAGCAACCACAGACGCTATCAAAACTTTCATGTCTGACACTTTCTTCCTTACAGTAATCGTTTCTACGGGACGATTGACTGCAGAACCGACCTTTAGGAACGCCGTGATCCGCTCATGGCTGCTGCTGTTGCTTTTTTTCAGATATTTGAAAGGAAACTTTTGCCTACTGCACGAACCAAATTTGAAATTGAATAGAGCAGCACGGCAATTGCAGTCATGGAGGCATGCGTCTCTGCAGTCATCCTTGCTCACGTTTGAAGGAGAGATGTACCAATCTTCGGACCATGTTATGTTCTCCATCTCAGACATGTTGTATTTGATGTCGCCTTCGTTGATTGGGCAACGGTCCGGAGAGAAGTTGCTTTGGCATCCAATGAATTTTCTGGTGGCATCTATGTAATCAAATCCGGGCAGACACGAGCACTCCACTTGATTACCGGTTGAATCACAGAAGCTGTTCAAGCCGCAGATGCCTTTGACCTGGCACCTATTCCCCTCTGGGATTTGCGCTGAGAACTCTGTCTTGCTCCCATCATGAGAAAACAATCTTAAGAAGCCATCCGGATCGAGCCTCGCGAAGTAGATGGTCGATTGCCCCCTCGTAGAATTACTTTGAGGTTGAAGAACCTGCCACTGATCCGTGTAGATGCTAATCATCATCAGGTACATCCTGCCACCATTGTCGAGGTAAAGTTGTTTGTATTGCAATCCATTAGTACGGCTGGCCCAGTAGGCATGCTCTGCAATATCAGAGGTGTCCGTGGGGTACATCACGAGGTTACCGTCGATCTGCATCTTGAGACGGAACCTCCCGGTGGAGTGGTTGAAGTTTGACAAGCTGGAAACGAGCTCCTGATCAGACGACAGTGTCTGATTCGCCATGATTGTGTCGGTCGGATAATCAAAGCTCTGCCATATAATTTCGGAAGCGGAGCTATAGATTACAAAATTACCAGTATCCAGCATGGCGGCATGGGAGGCTTCCCGGCCCTCAGGGAAGTTGGAGATGGTTCTATCTCCAATTCGTCGGAGAAGCTTGAGGCCGTCCTTGTTGAGATACAGTTCAGCGTCCTTGGGAATCTGCTCATCATCACGATTTGCCGTCCATATGACTGTAAAATTTCCGACAAGCCATACTCCGACTGCAAAGCCTCTGCCTTCTGGATAAAATCCAAAGTTGAAGAGACCGGAAGGGGATCGCCATTGATTGGTGGTGATTGAGATTTTATCACCCCGAAGTATTTTCGGTGGAGCTTCTCCCAGTGCCATTGCACATGCGAAGATGAGGAGCACGGAGGCCAACTTCGAAATCATTAGGGATAGTAGCGAGGTAGAGAGCGTGAGGAAGAGATGACACACTGAGCCGGGGAACCACCTGCCCTTCAGCGATTCTTATGAGGCAGAAGGAAGACGGATGAATGAATGGTGTGGCTGAGACGGCTTCAACGTTGACCTGTTCTTTTGACGGTGAATGCCCTCCCAATGACTATTCTATCTTGAAATGTTGGAAGAGCTGTTCTGCCGCCCAAGGGAAAGAAGATAAAGGATATTATTAGTTAGTACATCAAAATTTGACCAAATTTTGATTCAAAAATTTAAGCCAGCGAACCCTTCCCCAAGAATTATTAAATCCATTGGCAGAAGTCTCTGATAAGGATATACAATCAAGTTGAAGGATATATAATCAAGTTGAGAAAGTCTAATAAGAAAATCAAGGGATTTTCATACAATCAAGTTGAGAAAGTCAAGGAAAAAAATCAAGGGATTTTCACGTTTGAATTAATTGGCAGTTATATACAATCAAGTTGAGAAAGTCAAAAAAGAAAATCAAAGGATTTTCACGCCAGTTACTCAGTTTAATTTGTTTCTTTTTTTTTTTTCTTAGTAATTTCCTTCTTTTGTGCTCATATAATATCTATATGGCCCATATCAAGAAGAATGATGAGATACATATTTCTTCATCATATTATCTCTTCATCGTATCAGAGCAGCACAGCGGAAGCATGATGGGCCCATAACCAATAGGTCCCAGGTTTGCTCTTTGATCTCCAGCAAGCCTCTCATCCCCTAATTCCTATGGCTAATGAGAATACCCAAGTCATCATCCCTAATGCCCAAGAACCTACAAAACCACTAACCATGATTACTATCCATAACTCCATTAAACTCACACCCACCAACTTTAAACAACCTTTCACCATATCTTAAACTCTTTGGAACATCTCCCAACTATTCCAAACTTTGAAGTTTTGGATGTCTCTGCTATCTTTGGCTTCACCCATACACTTTTCACAAACTTGAGTCTCGCTCATCTCCTTGCATCTTTGTCGGTATTCCCCTACTCAAAGTGCTTATCTCTGTCTTGACACATCCACTGCTTGTCTATACACTTCTCGACATATCCGCTTTGTTGAGTCCATTTTTCCTTTTGCCACTTCTCAAACTTCTCTTCCTTGTGCCACTCCATCCTTCGTTTCTGAGTGGTGCTCTAGGACTTTACCAGTCATGGCTACACCATCCTTAAATGCCGCTCTGCTCCCCCACAGAATCTACCTACACCAGTGCCCACCAATCATTCTAGGAAAATCGAGCGCGACCTTGCTAGTGACCTACCATCATCGCCTCCTCACAATGAACCTAATCAACCTTCCGACCCCTCAGCCTCGCCTTGCGTTATAGTCACTCGCTCTAAACACAACATCATAAACCAATTCAAAAGCTTAACCTTACTGCCCAACTCCAACCATCTACCCTTGAACCTACCAGTGTTACCCAAGCCCTCAAGGATCCTAAGTGACGCCAAGCTATGTCTGAAGAGTTTGATGCTTTAATTTGTAATGGGACATGGGAACTAGTGCCATTTCATCCCACACAAAATTTGGTTGGTTGTAAGTGGATATTTCTCACCAAATATCTACCTAATGGCTCCATTGATAGGTACAAAGCTCGATTGATTGCTAAAGGCTTCCACCAACACCCTGGAGTTGACTACTCTAAAACCTTCAGTCCAGTCATCAAACATACCACACTTCATCTAGCTCTTAGCCTTGCGGTTAGTCAAAGTTGGTCACTCAGATAACTTGATATCAACAATGCCTTCCTTCAGGGAACTCTCACTGAGGATGTGTTTATGTCTCAACCTCCAGGCTTCATTGATCGTGATCTTCCTCATCACGTCTGCAAGCTACGCAAGGCTATTTATGGTCTCAAGCAAGCTCCCCGTGCTTGGTACCATGAGTTGTGCCAATTTCTTCTCCAATATGGCTTCACCAATTCAGTTGCTGACACCTCCTTATTCATCTTCAACAATCATTGCACCATTTTTTATCTTCTAGTCTATGTCGACGATATCATCATCACTGGGCATAATGTCGAAGCTACATAGGCCTTCATTCAGCAACTCTCTCAATGCTTCTCTCTCATGTATCTTGGCCCCTCTATACATCCTTGGAGTGGAAGTCACCTCCCACAACAATGGTCTTTTCCTCAGTCAACGCAAATACATTGCTGATCTCCTTAATAGAACTCACATGACTGAAGCCAAGCTGCTCCTACACCACTAGCAACCAGCCCGACTCTCACTTTACAATCTGGGACCCCACTATCTGATCCGACCGCATATCAAACAATTGTTGGGAGTCTCCAATATCTCTCACTCACTCGGCCTGACTTGCCTATACGGTGAACAAACTCTCTCAGTTTATGCATCAACCAACTAGTGACACTGGAATGCGGTCAAGCGTCTACTGCGGTATCTTGTGGCACCTTAGAGCACACATCACACTCCGTCGGACCTCCCCACTAGCACTTCATGCCTTTTCAGACGCTGATTGGGCAGTAACAAAGATGATTTCACCTCCACTAGTGCTTACATAGTCTATCTGGGTCACAATCCTATTTCTTGGAGCTCCAGGAAACATCGTACTGTGGCTCGCTCTTCCACTGAGGCTGAGTACGGATCGGTGGTCTCCATAGCTGCTGAAATTCGATGGATTTGCTCTCTCCTTATAGAACTGGGTGTCACTCTCCCCAACAACCAGTTATTTATTGTGATAATGTTGGTACTACAAATCTTTGTTCCGATCCGGTCTTCCACTCGCGCATGAAACATGTCGCTCTTGACTATCACTTTATCTGAGAACAAGTTCAAAATGGTTTGCTTCGAGTGTCACACATCTCTGCAGCTAATCAACTTGCCGACGCTCTTACCAAACCTCTTGCTCGTTCTCAGTTTGACTCTCTCAAGGTCAAGATTGGACTTGCTCCACGGCCGTCCATCTTATGGGGGCATGATAAGGATATACAATCAAGTTGAGAAAGTCAAGGAAGAAAATCAAGGGGGATCAAGAAAATCAAGGGATTTTCATTTGAATTATTTGGCAGTTACTTTGATAAGGATATACAATCAAGTTGAGAAAGTCAAGGGAGCAAGGGATTTTAATTTACTCAGTTTAATTTGTTTACTTTTTTCTTAGTAGTCTTTTTCCTTCATATAATCTGTATATATACTGCCCATATCAAGAAGAATGATGAGATATATATTTCTTCATCCTATTATCTCCTTCAGTCTCATTGACGAATGTGCCACCTTCGATGCGCATGGCTCATCAGTCATCAGATGCAATTTTGATGGTGTGAAAATCTGGGCTCTTCTCCCTTCTGAATAAGTTCATCGGTGAATTCTCTCTCAGTTTCCCTGCATTGTCCTTCATTCAAGAAATTTTTCTCCATTACGATGATGTATGGCCGTAATGAAAGGCATCCGTATTCAGGTTTCTTCGAAGAGCTCCCGGACCTCAAAAAGGAACCGCTTGGGCTGTGGTAGGAGGTGAATTCAATGTGACCCCTCATTTTCAATGACTTGTTATCGTAGCTGCAGCTTCTAGACCTCGATCTTAAAGGAAGATAACCTGGTCCAATGGTAGGTTATCTCTTTTCTTTGTCAAGCTTGATAGGTTTCTTTATCTTTGCTGTATAGGAAAGCTGGTTCCCAGACTTCTGTCAATTTTCCTTTGAGAGCTTTGTCTCTGATCATGTTCCAATCCTTCTCAATTGTAGAGAATGCTTCCCTTCTAGCAAAACTTTCAAATTTAAACATTGGTGGCTACATGAGGCTAACCTCAATGATGTCATCTTTGTAAATTGGAAGAAAATTTTCAATCAGCTTGAGATTGGGCGGCGAAGGACAAGAAATTTTAGAAACCTGAGGAAAGCCTTAAAGTAGTCATGGGGTAGAGATGCAGATTATCGGACTCTCAAATTGAAGATTTGAGAAACACTGATATTATCAACAAAAAAGAGAAATTTTTTTACTTTCCAAAAATCAGAGGTTACAGTTACAAATATGAGATAGCATGCAGAACATAAAGAAGAAGAAGGTGTTACATGCCATCTGTTAGAATCTATAGCATGGAAGCATTTTAATAATATGCATCCTAATTTTACATTTGAAAAAAGAAATGTGAGACTTGCTTTCTGCGCTAATGAATTTCAACCTTTTGGGAAATCTGCATAGCAATACTCTTATTGACCAGTAATTGTAATTGTGCTTAATTTATCCCCCAGCTATGCATGAAAGACTCTTCCATATTTTTGATAGTGTTAGTATTTGGGCCATCAAATCCTAAAGATAAGATAGATGTGTAAGTTCTTGCAACCCTTAATTTCAGAGCTGAAATTGTTATGGGCAGAAAGGGTTATCACCTATGATATTTCAATGAAGCAGAATTTTGAAAGTAGCCTTAACGTGGACAATTAGTGATTTTTTAGCATATGCCATGCTTTCGAGTGGAGCACTGCTGTACATTTAGCTTGCCTTTATTGCATGAAGAACTCAGATACTTTCATGTTGTCAAGAAATAGTAAGCAATCATCGTTTGATAATCATATAATGTTTTTATCATCTAGGCACCCTTATAGAAATAACAGGACAATATTTCTTAAGAAAACAATGACTAAGAAAGCTGCACCACCTATTATGAGCGGGAAAGAAATATTGGAGTGTAATGAGGAGTTGGGGTTGATGAATGTTTGGGAAGATGGGGCAGATGTAGTAAATGGTCGGATATGTAGAGAGCATGAGCAGAAAAAAAGAAGTTTTTTTTGGGAGTTGCCATACTGAAGTACAAATCTGATTAGACATAATCTTGATATGATGCATATTGAAAAGAATTTTGTTGATAACATATTTAATACGGTGATGAATGTACTGAAAAAAATAAAAGGCATTGTTAAATCAAGAGAGAAACTTAATCAGTATTGTCGGCGTCCTAAGCTTGCACGATCAGTTGTTGATGGTAAATATCCTAAGGCTTGCTACACACTTGATACAAATTCGAAAGCAATGTTGTGTGAATAGCTAAAAGAATTAAAATTTTGTGACGGATATGCTTCAAACATAGGTAGGTATGAGGACATATATAAATTGAGGGTTTTTGGCATGAAAAGCTACAACTACCAGGTTTTTATGCAGTGATTAATGTCAATAGCATTTCGTGAATTTATGCCTTACAATATGTGGAAAGCATTAATAGAGATCGGTATATTTTCAAAGGGCTAACAATTAGAGTTATTAGAATTGATGACATGGCAAGATTTGAAGAAGAAATTTCAGTTATTTTATGCAAACTGAAATGAATTTTTTCTTCAAATTTTTTAAATTGCATGAAACACTTACATGTCTATTTGGCATACAAACTAGAATTGCTGAACCTATTCAATATCATTGGATGTATCTATTCGAGAGGTAATTAACTTCATATACATATTTTATTTTATTATTTTGACTATATTTAGTATCTTAATTTATTTTCATATTGATTTCTTTTAGGTACCTAAAGAAATTAAAAAATATTCAAAATATGGCAAGAGTTGAAGGGTCAATGTGCAATGCATATTTGGTGGAGGAGTCATTGAATTTTATTTCACACTACTTCGACGAACATGTCTAAACTAAGGATTAAAAAGTGCCATGTAATTTAGGAGGCATTCAACTTATTTTTTGAGTATTCAAGATGATTCATTATAATTCTTTTGTATATATAGTATTATGAGGGGTCGTGATCGATCTATAGTTAGGAGGCATTCAACTGGCATGAGTAACGATGACTCTTCTTCTGATGGAGCATAGGAGAGCTCCTTTGGACAAAAGCAATATATGCATGAGATGTTTACTGATGAGATGCCAGGATCATCTGTCGAGCCATCGTCAGGCAAGAGTACTTCCTCCAGCGAGAGGAATAGGCTTATATTGGTTGATAGTAAGTGTATTTTTCTCTTCATATTAATTCTTTTAATTCATACAATTATTATGTTATTAAATTTTATTTATGTTTTACTATATTTGAATAGATTTATGGAGAGATATGTTGTCTCAAGACTCATCACTAATATATTTAAGGGGCATGCAAACCTGGAGGGCTATTGTTGGGATGCATGAGTCAAGAAGTGAGGGAGTTCTATTGGACAGAGTTTCAAGTACGTAACTTATATTTATGTAAATGCAATTTGAAACTTATAGATTTAATATATTAGCTAGCTACATTTATTATTACAAATACATTTGGATTATTTTGATTTTTGTTTCAATTCTAATATCAAATTATATGTAAAAGGTTAGTAAACACTATTTGCATGGTGCTTTATTGTATTTATAATGTCATATTATGAACAATTATATTTACAATATATTTATTATGCTGATTTATATTTATAATATACATATTAACTATTATTCTATTTGCAGAGGGAATTTGAGTGGGATCTAGCTATGACTCCTCTTATTAAAAGGGTTTGAAATTCACTTGGCAATCGATACTTTGATAATTTATATCACTGGCAGAGAGCATCAAAATGCTCCATTCATATCTCTGATACGGTATAGGCTAGCTGGCAACAGAAGTGGGTAGATCCAGAGTGGCGTAGAAAGTCGGCTACAGCTAGCTCGAACCATTAATCCGAGAAGGGTGGTTCGAGCACTGGTCTTTCTTGCCACACATCAGGATCCATTTCTATTGAGGAGCATCGACATCATTTTGTAAGTATATAAAGTTATTTATTTTGCATACGTATTAGTGATAAAATTTTTCAAATCGGCATAACTACAAATTTGGAATTTTATTTTAGGGGCTGAAGGAAGGCGTTGATCCAGGGGAGAGGTAGTTGTTTAAGGCAACTCATATAAGAAAAGATGGGTCTTGAGTTGACACTCGCTCCCGGCATATTGGAGTAAGCAAATCATTGAAAATATTATATGTTAATTATAAATATATTTGCTCTAATATGAGTTACATAATATTTTTTATATATTCCTTGCAGGCTCGTGTGGATGAGCTAATGTCTCAGGCAGAGAAAGGATCCGCAGCTGACCTTTCACTGCACAAAAGCCACCGCATCTTTCTAGAGGCTGTTGGCGCCCAGCCGAATGATCGCAGAGTCTACGGTTTGAGCACTAAAGCTTCTGCATTCTTTACTTGATGCGGTTTCTCTTCTTCCAATTATGGTGACACCGGAGAGTATGAGGATATTGAGCATTCCATCATGAAACATGTTAGATCTGAGATGATGACCGAAATCATGGATATCTGGTGGGAATAGCGAGAGGAGCGCGTTCGTTATGAATAGAAATTGTAGAAGATGCGATAATTAGTTATGAGATTGTTGTAATCTACAAAGTTCTCAGCTCCACCTCCAGTTCCAGATGACCCTCCAGTTGATCGACATTGATATTTCTAGATTTTTTTTATATTTTATGAATAATGTATTTATGTGCTACTATTTTGTATTATGAACAGGAGTTATATGACATTATTTTTTATATTTTTTTATTTTCAATGCAAGGTATTTATATATTTTATTTATGAATGTATTTTTAGTTGTAATTTTATTTTATCTAAGCAGGTTTTGATATAAGCAGAAATTAAAATATTAATATTAAAATAAAAAATAGGAATTAGTGATGCCATGTAGGCATCGCTAATTAGTGACGCACGACTATTGGCGTCGCTAAATTCGTTAGCAACCAACGATTTTGCAATCATTTTTTCGTGTCGTTGTCATGTAGCTAATATAAACTAGCAACACTTTTTTTTTTTAGCGATGCCAAAATGGCGTTGCTAATTACGGGGATTCTTGTAGTGTTACCTGCTCTCAAAATAATATCTTTAAATCAATACAACTTTATGCACAACTAAACACACCTTACCTCTTCCTTTGGAACCAACATGTGTAACCCAAGTTGTCCATGTTGCTGAGTGGTGAAAGGTAAAGACAAAAGAATTTGATGCATTTATTCACAATGGCACTTGGGAGTTAGTCCTGCCCGGACCCAATCAAAATATAATGGGCTGCAAATGGGTCTATGATATTAAAAGAAATTTTGCTGGTAGCATTGCTCGCCAAAAAGCAAGACTTGTGGTAAAGAATTTTCATCAACGCGCAAGTCTTAGCTATCATGATACCTTTAATACTATGGTTAAACCACAATTTGTGTTGTCCTAACTTTAACTATTGCTTATGGCCAGTCACTTCATCAACTTGATGTTAATATTGCCTTTTTATATGGCACACTTGCTAAAGAAGTCTGCATGAGCCAACCTCTAGGATTTGTTAATCTCTAGCATCCATCTCATATCTATTGCTTATGAAAAGTTAAGTTATTTATGGCCTCAAGCAAGCACCGTAAGCTTGGTATCATGCTCTTTGCCCATTCTTAATTAAGTATAACTTTATTAACTCAAAATTGATGCATCCTTATTCATTTATTCTAATGATGGACTTTCAACCTACTTTCTTGTCTATACACATGATCTTATTTTCACCAAGACTGATAATTCTTTTCTCTTAAAGTTTGTATTTGCTCTTTCCAACTAGTTCTCCTTAGAGATATTCTTAATTGGAATCACATGTTAGGTGCAAAAAAAAATTTCACATCACTTCCTACTGTTGGTTCTCTCACTCTCAATGATGCTTCACCTCCTATTGATGCATCAAAATTTTGTTGGATCATTGGTGCACTAAAATACTACTTATCTCTTGCACGGCTGGACATAGTATTTGCTATGATAAACTCTCAATTTATGCATAAATTATCTTAACTTCATTGGATGCCTTTCAAACATCTTGTTTATTACTTAAAATAAAGGCACTCTCTATTATGAATTTGATGCTGCTGAAATCCATTCTCCGGCTTGGGAGCAGTGCATGTTGAGATCCAGGTAGCGCTCTTTCGTCCGGATCGACCTGCAAGGTAGTCTTTGCATAGGAAGCACAGGGGATGATCCTTGTGAAAAACCCTCTGATGCCCAAGTCAGTGAAAATCTTCAGCAGTCAAATGAGAGGAGAATGCTCTAGCAGAAGGATCTTTCTCCTTTAGATGATTTTTTAAGAAGCAATGGCCTTTGCTAGAATTTTTTCTTTGGCTTAGATTGCCTTCGAAAGCGTACCTAGAGGGTTCTGAGACTTGGTATTTGTATGCTGCTGAGGAGGTGAACCGTTACGTAATTTTTGAGCGCATTTTAGGAAGTTGGCATTCAATAAGGCCGGAATCCAAATGGTTACAGGGATCGACAGTTGATGAAGCTGACGAGCACTTTATCGAGAATTTAGAATATCCTATTGATCATGGATAGAGTGTTGTATTTGGCTTTCGTTTCTGTTTTGGGAAGCTTATTCCTTGATCCTTGTGATCAAGATGGTTCATCCTCCGAGATATCCAGCGTGGTTTGAAACAGCAATGGCGCTTACGTTGAAGGGATGAGAATTGATCTTGGCGAGGTACTAAGATAGCTCGGCCCCGCCGAGGTTCAAAGATAGCTCGGCCCTTTTGAGGCACTGAGATAGCTTGGCCATGCCGAGGTTCGAAGGCCGACTCTGGTGTCGGCATCGAGACCGATGATGGCATCGGTACTAACTCTGGAGTCGATGAAGAGACCAACTCTGATGTCAGTGCCGAGACTAACTCTCGCATCGGCACTAGGACTGAATCTTGTTGTCCATTGGACCGTAGTCCAATCAGTTCAACATGGCTTGATCAGCCAAATCGAAAATAACTCGATCTTTGTTAACTCAACCTTTGTCATCGAGCACGTTTATTGATGCGATGATAATTTTTCTTTGCATCACATGCTCCCCACTCCCTAATTTGAAGCGTAGGTTCAGACGTAGGGAGTAGAGTCTTCATATGGCCAAGCTGAATAGGGACGGCCGAGGCTGACGGTTCAAGGCCAAGGCCACTACAAGAGAAATAAAATATTGCGATGCCCAAATGCGTCGCAATTGCGTCGCTAATCATGATATTGCGACGTAATAGCGACGCAATGATGGCGTCGCTCAACTGTCCGTCGCAATACCCATTTGTCGCAATTGCATCGCAATATTGCGACTCTCTGCGACGCAACTGCGACGCATGCAAATGCGTCGCTATATTTAAAAATAATTTTGAAAAATAAAATTATTATTAAATATTGCGACGCACTATGTTGCGTCGCAATATTGCGACGCATCCAGATGCATCGCAATATTTAATAATATTTTTGGTATAATAGCGACGCAATTTGAGTCGCTAATGCGTCGCAAATAAAAATTATTTTAAAATATTGCGACGCATGGTCATTGCGTCGCAATATTTATTAAAAATTTTTAAGATAAAATAGCGACGCATTTGTAGTCGCTAATGCATCGCTATTAAATTTATTTTTAAATTATTACGATGCCAGATCATTGCATCGCAATATTTAATAATAATATTTTAAAAATATTAGCGATGCAATTTCAGTCGCTAATGCATCACAAATTTTTTTTTAAAAAAATATAAAAAATTAAAAATTAAATGGTTAATACAATTTCGCTAAATCTAAATATTGATACAAACATTTTTCACTCAATCCAAACAATAATAAATTTCCAAAAATAATTTATATATTAAAATTTTGAAGTTTTTACAATATAAAAAAAGAAAAGAAAAATACACCAAGAATCTGGGCGATCACGTGAAGGCTGTGGAGGCTGAAGACTCTGCGACAAGCGTCTAACTATATCCCGCAAATAATGCATCTTATCTCGCATGTCTGCAACCTCCTGATCCCGGCCTCGCATATGATCCTCAAAATCCTGCTCGACCTCCTCGTGAACCTCCTCTGCAATAGATCTGCGAAGGTCCTGTAAACGCTCGGGAGGAAGATCACTAGGAACTCGCGAGCTGGAGGCCTGATGGGAAAAAATGTAGAAGCTCTAGTGCCCAGACCATAGACCCTGCGGTCTCGTGGCTGGGCACCAACAGCCTCCAAAAACACACGCTGACTCTCCTCTGCTGAGAGTTCGACGGGCGTCTCCCCATCAGTAGAGTCGACCTGCGATGCCTGGGAGCGAAGCTCCTCGACTCGTGTCTTGAAATTATGAAATCAACAATAAATGAGTTAATAAATTTCTTGAAATAAAATTTTAGAAATTAAACAGATACTACATATATCTAATTTCTTACCGCAACCTCCCGTGATCGCGTATCGATCCAGGAATCGTCCCTCCTGGTGTGTGTCGCCCTGAATAGACGAAACTCACCAGGATCTATGCCCTCCTGCTCAGACTATAACAATAAAAAAATGATATTAATACAAATATTGTAAATAACTAAAATAGTAATTAAAATATTTTTGTTTTCTTACCATACGCCGTCTGTGCTCCTGAATCGAAATGGAGCCCGAAGTATGGCGGGAGAGACCCATGCCAGGACCGCCCTTCTCAGATCGACGATTCGTGCTGGCTGATGCGGACCTCCTGCGCCAGCCATCGAACTCCCAGGCCTGCTGCCACTCGTGCCAAATACCCTCTAGCACGTGCGCAGGATGCTGACCCGATGACCTCCAACGATGAAGCATGTCGGAGTATCGGCGTCGCGTCAGAGCCTCCCATGCTGCCCTAATGGCATCATGACTGGCAGGATCCCATGTAAACTTTTTCTGCATTAAAATAAACAGTTAGTTTATGAATTTATTAATTTTAAGAAATTTTATATCACTGATAAATTGTATTTAATAAGTTTACCTGAAACTCAGAAAAATAAAACTCCCTCGTGGCTGGAGATACGTGGCGCCAATCGTAGCCACTGGGATCTGCACGCCTCTGAAATACGGCGCTGATGTGGCTGGATACATGATGCTGCTCAATGAATCTGTTAAAAAAATGCATGTTTATAAGTAATTGACTAAAAACATAAACATATTTTTAATTAGTATATACTTACATCCCCTGAGCATCAAGTCGAAGTACAGTGCGGCCGAGGGTGGAAGAACTCTCGGAGGTCTGTGCCGATCGGCTGGACGGTAATACTGCTGCAGAGATCGAAGGCTGCGCCTTTGCTGGAGATCCAAACTCTCCATCTCCGATGCTCATGTGATCTGATGTAGCAGGGCTACGTCTCTGCTCACTCCGTCTGTCGTCGGTAGATGTACCTCTGCCCGTCATACTGAAAATACTAAAGATTTACACAATTAAATTACGATTAATGATTGACTATGTAAGAATTTAACTTTTAAAAAAAAAGTTAAATTTTTAAAAAACCTCTATGTTTAATCGGTGTCATTTGTTTCATGAAATGTTGGTTCAACATCCGATGCCGTATCGGATTGCGAATCAGTTTCATTATCATCGGAAGGAAACCGAACATTTGCATCCGCAATTTCTTGGACATCACCATTTGGATCTCTAAGTGATGTTTCAGGAGCCCTTGTGTCGTCCTCAATTGCATGCATTTCCATCTCATCCTCTTAAAATGCAGGGCACTCGGCTGATGACTTGATGAACTCTCCTCTAATACGATTTTTATTCTTAACTTATGCTTGTTATTCTTAACTCCTTGTGAATTATAAATGTTATCACTAACTTTTTAAGATTATTGTGTCAAATACAAATGTTTGCGAATACTAAAATGTAAATCATTGAAACTAATAATTTGTTGCTGAAAATTAAATAATATTACAACAAGACTTTTTATTTAGCATTACATAATTTAATGCATCATTTAGTTTACAGCATAATATAAATAATCAAGACATAACAAATGTAAATAGTTACAAATGCATAAATACTATTGCATAAACATTCTGCTTAAATTAATTATTGCATAAACGTTATACAAATTAAATAATAAAACATTATACAAATTAAATAATAAACAAAATTATACAAGAAAAAAAAAAATTTTTTTTTGACAGTGGCCTGGCCACCGTGGCCAGGCCACTGCCGGCCACGGCCGGGGGGGGGGGGGGGGGGCGGGGGGGTTCCTCCCCCCCCCCTGTTAAAAAAAAAATTTTTTTTTTTACAGTGGCCTGGCCACCGTGGCCAGGCCACTGCCGGCCACGGCAGCGGCCGTGGCCGGAGAAGACGGCCACGGCAGCGGCCGTGGCCGCCTTGTCCGGCCGCGGCCACGGCCGTGGCCGGACATGAAACAAAGGGGGGGGGGGGGGGGGGGGGGTTCTCCCCCCCCCCCCTGTTTAAAAAAAATTTTTTTTTTTTTACAGTGGCCTGGCCACCGTGGCCAGGCCACTGCCGGCCACGGCAGCGGCCGTGGCCGCCTTGTCCGGCCGCGGCCACGGCCGTGGCCGGACATGAATACAAAGGGGGGGGGGGGGGGGGTTTCCTCCCCTCCCCCCTGTTTAAAAAAAAATTTTTTTTTTTATAACAGT
>UESW01004519.1:583485-597140 GCA_900491605.1 Calamus simplicifolius
AAGCAGAATGTTTATTTAATTTACATATTATTTATGCAATAATTAATTTAAGCAGAATGTTTATGACAATAGTATTTGTGCATTTATACTCATTTACATTTGTTATGTCTTGATTATTTATATTCTGCTGCAAACTTAATGATGCATTACATTTTGAAATGCTAAATAAAATGTTTTGTTGTATATTATTTAATTTCCAGCAACAAATTACTAGTTTCAATGATTTACATTTTAGTATTCGCAAACATTTGTATTTGACACAATAATCTTAAAAAGTTAGTGATTACATGTATAATTCACAAGAAGTTAAGAATAACAAGCATAAGTTCGATTGTCTTCGGACTTTCATAATCACAGCACTTTAATTAACCTTTAGACCCGTTTGAGAATTTGTAAGCCTTAGTCTTGCAAATTCTCAAATTGTCCTGGTGGACAGTTTGGGAATATTTCTTGTGACATGTTAGTCTGCTAGTAATCATCGTGGGGTGAGATTTCGGTTTGCATTTGCTCATACGTTCTCCTAGTGTGGCTTATATACCACACATGTAGGAGAACATATGGGGAAATGCTGCCGAAATTTCAATGTTGCCGATCGATGATAATTAATAGCAGAATAACATATCACAAAAAATATTCTTGAATGGGATAGGGCCTTACCTTGTAGACATGGAGTGAAGGTAGAATTATTTAAGACACTTGAATTCTTGTGAAGTCTAATGACTAAACGCATCGCCTTATGGCCCGACACAAACTCAAGCCCTCTCTTTAGCCATTAACCTATGCATCGGTCCTTCCTAGCAATTGGTTGTAATTATATTAGTACATAAATATATCTAAATTATTTGCGTACTTATAAATGATTTAATTGGTTGTAATTAACCTTAATTAGTTGTGCCCAAGAAATAATTTAGATATATTATTAATACTAATATAGTTTTATTTTTTGGTTTTAATTAATGCTTTACCAGACTTTGTATAAGTCGGACAAAAATGAGCGGGACTCGCTCATGGATGTATGCAAGGATAAAAGATGGCTTGCTGAATCCAGATTTTCTGAATGGATTGGAAGAGTTTATCGCATTTGCATGTAGCCAACCTGAATGGATGGATGGGCCTAGGATTAGGTGCCCATGCAACTTCCACAGGTGTCAGAATAAAGCCTACAGAGATGTGGAAACTGTTAAGGTGCATTTGTGTAAGAAGGGTTTTGTGCCTGATTACTATGTTTGGTACTGTCATGGTGAACCAGAGGATATTCCAGCAGTTGTTATAGGCGAACAAGAGTCAATTCCCGTAGAAGAACCATTTGTGAATTTAAACACATATGAACAAATGGTTATGAATGCATCGGGTAATGACTTCAATCAGAATACATTTATGGAAGAACCAAACCCAGAAGCACAACAATTTTACGATATGTTGAGTGCTGCCAATCAAGAATTGTATCCTGGGTGTGAGGGTCATTCCCAGTTCTCTACAGCTGCTCGAATGTTGAATATTAAGGCAGAACATCGATTATCAGAAAAGGCGTTCAATTCTGTAGCTGAGTTAATCAAAGAAATTCTGCCAAATGATAATGTTGCCGCAGACAGTTTTTACGCAACAAAGAAGTTGTTGCGTGGGCTTGGGCTTCCAGTTAATAAGATCGATTGTTGCTTGAACAATTGTATGATATTTTGGGGTGAAGACTCAGAGCTGAGATGGTGTAAGATTTGTGGGCAATCGAGGTTCAAAAACACCGAAGGAGGAGCCGGTACAAGTAGGAGGAAAAGTGTGCCTTACAAGAGGATGCATTACTTTCCTCTTACCCCACGCCTGCAGAGATTATATAGATCTGAGGCAACAGCTGCTGATATGAGATGGCATGCCGAACATGAATCTAAAGAGGATGAAATGCGGCATCCATCAGATTCAAAGGCTTGGAAGCAGTTCAATGAAAATCATCCTGTTTTCGCTGAAGATATAAGGAATGTGAGATTAGGTCTTTGTACCGATGGCTTCCAACCATTTGGTCAAGCGGGGCAACAGTATTCATGTTGGCCTGTGATACTGACTGTATATAACCTTCCTCCGTGGAAGTGCATGAAAGATCCTGCAATGTTTTTAACCGTTTTGGTTCCAGGACCATCAAATCCTAAGGAAAAGATTGATGTCTTTCTGCAACCGTTGGTGGCCGAATTGAAAATGTTGTGGGAAACAGGAGTGGTAGCCTACGACATTTCTATGAAACAAAATTTCTTAATGAGAGCTGCTTTGATGTGGACAATAAGTGATTTTCCGGCATATGCAATGTTGTCTGGTTGGAGCACTGCTGGACGTCTGGCATGCCCTCATTGCATGTATGATTCGGATGCATTTACATTGCAGAAGAGTGGTAAGCAGTCATGGTTTGATAACCATAGGAAGTTCTTGCCACCAAATCATCCTTACAGGCGTAACTTGATCGCCTTCCGGAAGAACAAAGCAGTCACAAAATTTGCCGAACCGGTTAGGTCCGGCACGGATCTATTTGATTCTATAGAGAATTTGGGGTTGATGTATGCATGGGAACCAGATGCAGATAGAATAAATAGCCGTATATGTAAAGAACATAACTGGAAGAAGCGAAGTATATTTTGGGATTTGCCTTATTGGAGCACAAATCTCATCCGGCACAACTTGGATGTCATGCATATAGAGAAAAATTTCTTTGATAACATATTTAACACGGTGCTAAACATCCCGGGAAAAACAAAAGATACTGCAAAGTCAAGAGAAGAACTTAATCAGTACTGTAGAAGAGGTGATTTGAGAAGGAGTGCCGATGGGACCTATCCTAAAGCATGTTACACTCTTGACAGAAATTCACGAGAAGTTTTATGTAACTGGCTTAGAGGGTTAAAATTTCCAGATGGTTATGCCTCAAATATCGGTAGGTGTGTGGACATGCATAAGCTCAAGTTGTTCGGCATGAAGAGCCATGACTGCCATGTTTTCATGCAACGATTATTACCTATAGCTTTTCGTGAGTTGCTTCCGCAACATGTCTGGAAGGCAATTACGGAGCTCAGCTTATTCTTCAAGGAGTTATCTGCCGCAGTCATTACTTCTGCATCAATGGCAAGGCTTGAGGAGGAAATTCCAATTATTTTATGCAAGCTTGAGCGAATATTTCCTCCCAGTTTTTTTGACTCAATGGAGCATTTACCGGTTCACTTGCCATACGAAGCGAGCATAGCTGGTCCTGTGCAGTATCGCTGGATGTATCCATTCGAGAGGTAAATATATACATCATTAAGATATGTTGACATTTGAAATATTATTTCATTGCTTGAAAAATTCGTTAATTTTTTGTTGCAACTTTACATATAGGTATCTTAAGAAGTTAAAAAATAATGTGCGTAATAAGGCAAGGGTTGAAGGTTCTATATGCAATGCACACTTGGTCGAAGAAGTTTCAGCTTTTGCCTCGCATTACTTTGAGGGTCACGTCCACACGAGGAGCCGAAATCATGGTCGTAACGATGACGTATGTGTGGACGAAGCAGAAGCTAATGACGGTAGAATATCAATTTTTAAAGCTATCGGCCGTTCATTTGGTGGGCAGAAGTCAAGAAATCTTAGCGATATGGAGTATAATGCAGCACATTATTACATCCTAATGAACTGTCGAGAAGTCGATCCATATATTGAGTAAGTGTATACTTCAATGCTAAATTGAAAATTTAAATTTATATAATAATATACCATAATATTTAATTTCTAACAGTAGTTTTCATCCTTTTCATCCCATAAGGATGTTTTGTGATAGACAACGACAGATGAATCCCGACATCAGTCAAGTTGCAATTGGGCAGAAATTAGAAACGGAGTTTGCTTACTGGTTTTATGAATTTGTGAGTAGTATCACTCAATCAATTTCGATAATGGCAATTATTTTTTGAATTGGATGTCAATAGCTTATTAATTTATAGGTCAACGGTCCATGGTCGACAACCGACAATATTTTCATTAAATGTCTATCGCAATGGCCATTGAAGACCGTAACAACCTCTACTGGCTATTTTGTAAATGGGTACAAATTTCAGATTGAACGATTAGCAGCTTCAAGAGGCACTCAGAACTGGGGCGTGTGTGTAAAAGGAGAAAGTGTTGGAGCAAATATGCAGGATTATTATGGAAAGTTAGTAGAGGTGGTTGAAGTTGAATATCCCGGTTGGCCTTTAAAACGAACCGTATTGTTTCGTTGTGATTGGTTCGATCCGATAATTCCTGTGGGCAAAAGGGTTCATAACGACTATAATTTGGTTGAAGTGAACCATCGACGAAGATTACAGAAATATGACCCATTCATCCTTGCATCCCAAGCTCAGCAAGTCTTTTACTGCGGATATCCAAGTTTGCGCAACGACAAGCGAGATTGGTGGGCCGTTTCTAAAATCGTCCCACGTTCAACAATCGTATTAGAGGAGAGTTCATCAAGTCAATCCGCCGAGTGCCCTGCATTTCAAGAGGATGAGATGGAACTGCATGCAATTGAGGACGACACAAGAGCTCCTGAAACATCACTTATCGATCCAAGTGGTGATGTCCAAGAAATTGCGGATGCAAATGTTCGGTTTCCTTCCGATAATGAAACTGATTCGCAATCCGATACGGCATCGGATGTTGAACCAACATTTCACGAAACAAATGACAACGATTAAACATAAAGGTTTTTTAAAATTTAACTTTTTTTTATAAGTGTTAAATTCGTACATAGTCAATCATTAATCGTAATTTAATTGTGTGAATCCTTAGTATTTTCAGTATGAGGGGCAGAGGTAGATCTACCGACGATAGATTGGGTGAGCAGAGACGTAGTTTGGATCCTTCGACATCAGATCACATGAGCGTCGGAGATGGAGAGTTTGGATCTCCAGCAGAGGCGCAGCCTTCGACCTCTGCACAGTATTACCATCTACCCGATCGGCACAGACCTCCGAGAGTTCTTCCGCCTTCGGCCGCACTTTACTTCGACTTGATGCTCAGGGGATGTAAGTATATATTAATTACAAATATTTGTTAATGTTTTAAGTCATTAACTTATAAACTTGCATTTTTTTAACAGATTCATTGAGCAGCATCATGTCTCCAGCCACATCAGCGCCGTTTTTCAGAGGCGTGCAGATCCCAGTGGCTACGATTGGCGCCACGTATCGCCGGCCACGAGGGAGTTTTATTTTTCCGAGTTTCAGGTAAACTTATTAAATACAATTTAGCAGTGATATATAATTCTTTAAAGTTAATAAATTCAGAAACTAACTGTTTATTTTAATGCAGAAAAAATTTACGTGGGATCCTGCCACCCATGATGCCATTAGGGCAGCATGGGAGGCTCTGACGCGACGCCGATACTCCGACATGCTTCATCGTTGGAGGTCGTCGGGTCAGCGTCCTGCGCACGTGCCAGAGGGTATTTGGCACGAGTGGCAGCAGGCCTGGGAGTCCGATGGCTGGCGCAGGAGGTCCGCATCAGCCAGCACGAACCGCCGATCTGAGAAGGGCGGTCGTGGCACGGGTCTCTCCTGTCATACATCGGGCTCCATTTCGATTCAGGAGCACAGACGGCGTATGGTAAGAAAACATAAATATTTTAATTACTATTTTAGTTCTTTACAAATATTTTTATTAATATCATTTTTTTATTGTTATAGACTGAGCAGGAGGGCGGAGATCCTGGTGAGTTTCGTCTATTCAGGGCGACACACACCAGGAGGGACGGCTCCTGGGTCGATACGCGATCACGGGAGGTTGCGGTAAGAAATTAGATTTATGTAGTATCTGTTTAATTTTTAAAATTTTATTTCTAGAAATTTATTAACTCATTTATTATTGATTTCATAATTTCAAGGCACGAGTCGACGAGCTTCGATCCCAGGCATCACAGGTCGACTCTACTGATGGGGAGACGCCCGTCGAACTCTCAGCAGATGAGAGTCGACGTGTGTTTTTGGAGGCTGTTGGTGCCCAGCCACGAGACCGCAGGGTCTATGGTATGGGCACTAGAGCTTCTACATTTTTTCCCCATCAGGCCTCCAGCTCGCGAGTTCCTGTTGATCTTCCTCCCGAGCGTTTAGAGGAGCTTCGCAGATCTATTGCAGAGGAGCTTCGCCAGGATTACGAGCAGGATTTTGAGGATCGTATGCGAGGCCGGGATCAGGAGGTTGCTGACATGCGAGATGAGATGCACTATTTGCGGGATATGGTTAGACGCTTGTCGCAGAGTCTTCAGCCTCCACAGCCTCCACAGCCTTCACGTGATCATTCAGATTCTTGATGTATTTTTTTTTTTTTTGTTGTAAAAACTTTTAAATTTTAATATATAAATTATTTTTTGAAATTTATTATTGTTTGGATTGAGTGAAAAATGTTTGTATCAATATTTAGATTTAACGAAATTTTATTAATCGTTTTAATTTTTAATCATTTAAATATTTTTTAAAAAAAATTTCGACGCTCTGCGACGCATAAAAATGCGTCGCAATATTTAAAATTAAATTTTTTAAAAAATTATTATTAAATATTGCGACGCAATTTATTGCGTCGCAATATTTAAAATTAATTTTTAAAAATTTATTAATATATTGCGACGCATAATTGCGTCGCAATATTTAAAATTAATTTTTAAAAAAAAAATTTATTATTAAATATTGCGACGCATTTATTGCGTCGCAATATCGCGAATATTTAATAAATAATTTTTTTTGTTTTAAAATTTAATTTTAAATATTGCGACGCAATTTTGCGTCGCAATATTTATTAATAAATTTTTAATTTTTAAAATTAATTTTAAATATTGCGACGCAATAAATTGCGTCGCAATATTTAATAATAAATTTTTTAAAAAAATTTAATTTTTATTATTGCGACGCATTTTTATGCGTCGCAGAGCGTCGCAATTGCGTCGCAATATTGCGACGCAATTGCGACAAAAGAGTATTGCGACGGGGAGTTGAGCGACGCCATCATTGCGTCGCAATATTTTAAATTTCTTGTAGTGATATATGCCTCTTTTTCTCCTACAAAATTTATTTTTTTCCTACACTTAAGATGCAAAATCCAAAGAATTTCATCAAATATAAGAGAATAGAATGATGATTCATGAGTCAAAAAAATTTAGATACATATATTTCTCTTTACATTTTACTTTTCCCTAGCAACAAGAATAGATATTGTACTATAGATGGACTAAACCAAAGTGAAAAACATCTGATATGTACATTGCCGTCCCTTTAAAATAAAAAAACAAGAAAGGGGCTTCTTTAATCATGTCCACTTCATCCTCTCCTTTCACTGCAAGCCACTTTTGTTGTTCATACTAGCGGACTCTGTATTTCAGGCATGATGGTAGTTATCTCCACTTCATCCACCATTCCATATCTCAAAACCTTGACTGAAGCTTTCTCTTTCTTGACATGACTGCATGCAAGAATACCCATCAATCAAACTCCATCTGTTAGAAACTCATAGCTCACAGGCTTCTTAACATTTCTACCAATAATTAATGATTATAAGTGAGAAGATGTAGTCTATATATACTGCAATGTACCTGAATGTTACCAATCAACCAAGTGAAGAGCATTAGACCACTTAATACGACGATGATACTGAATACCACTTCAAGCCAGTGGTTTGTAGGCTCAAGAGCATTGCCAAAAGTGCTGCAACAGAGCAAAAATTGTCAAATGATGCAAGAAGACTCTATCATCACTAGCTTTTAATTCATAGCAGCATATACCCAGTGCATTTAAATCCTCTTAAGGGAAGATGGACAATTAGCATGGTAAAGAAAAATATATGGTATTTGATACTCTCAAAGATTACAGCCTTTTAAATTGGAATTACCTTAGAGTCATAAGTCCCATAATATGGGGTAAAAGATTTTGACAGTGAGTGAGTCACTGGAAACAATAGGGAGAGCACCATTGTAGATCCCATAACATAAGGGGAGATGGCAACAAACCTCCTTGGAACAAACCAATGATATAAGATCATAGTTGTTGTTCTGCTCACACTGTTGTTGGAGGCACGAGGCCACACATTGAATTGCAAGAACATACTAGCATCTACCAGCTACATGGCGCAATACAGTGGTGGATATGGACAGGATACAAGGTACAAATTATCCATAATTACCAAGGGAGGGAAACAGTCCTCAGTGGCACAACGTGGAATAGAGAAGCCACCATGGGCGCTCGTGTCGGAAGCAGTGAGAGTCTTGCAGAACATTGAGGCGTCGGTGCATTGCTTGTGTATACAATTATATTTTCATATTTTCTAAAAGGCTAGCAACAAGTACTTAAGTTGTGCCAAAGCAAAAGTGACACACACACATGCGCGTGCGCGCGCACACACACATGAACGCGCAAGCGCACACACATATATATATTTGTATATATGCAAGACAAAAAATTTAAAATTATGCACTCTTGCATGACAGGTTTCATTTAAAAGTGTTGAAATTCAGAGCTACTAACCAGAACTTTGGCCCTTCCAAATTCACAAAACTTGACTTGATGAATCAGAGGATCAACTGCAGCATGTCCATCGATAATAAGACAAGAATCAAATAACCATGCTCTAGAGACTATCAAGTTAAGCTATGTACACACATTACAAGCATAGCAAAAGATTTTAAAATTATATTTCTATTTTAGAACATATCAATTATGATATCCATAACTAACATAAAACATACTACTATAAAGACGAAGGTGGAAGCAAACTTTGGCACTTCCAAAATCTCAAAACATGACTTGATGAGTCAGAGGATCAACCATGTCCATCGACAATAAGACAAGAATCAAATAACCATGCTCTAGAGACTATCAAGTTAAGCTATGTACACACATTACAAGCATAGCAGAAGATTTTAAAATTATATTTCTATTTTAAAACATATCAATTATAATATTCATAACTAACATAAAACATACTACTATAAAGATGAAGGTGAAGGTGAAACTTTGGCACTTCCAAAATCATAAAACTTGACTTGATGAGTCAGAGGAACAACCTGCAGCATATCCATCGACAATAAGACAGAATCAAATAATCATGCTCTAGAGATTATCAAGTTAAGCTATGTACACACATTACAAGCATAGAAGAAGATTTTAAAATTATATTTCTATTTTAAAATATTCAATTACAATATCAATAACTAACATAAAATATACTACTATAAAGACGGAGGTGAAGGCGGAGGTGGAGGTGGAGGTAAAGGTAGACGTGAAGGAGGCGACAATGAATGTGGTGAAGGCAGCATAGTGTTGGCTGAAGCCGATGCTGAACTTGATGGTAGATCATGTAAGGGAGGAATGTGAACATTAAACCCAGCAGCAACAAGTATAGCAATTAATCTCTGAATTATTTGTTTCTAACGCATAACTTGCTCACGTAGAGCTTCAACAACTGGAGTCGGATGTGATGCATCCTCACTAGAGGTAGAGGCATAATTCTTCTGTCGAGGTCTTTTTGCTGCCTTTATTCTAGGAATCGATCCCAGCCTTTGCGATAGCTCAAACGTGTGCCAAGAACGTCATCAATGATGTCACCCTCAGTAATATTTTCATTATCAGAGCATCTTCCTGGGTGGATAACGATATGCGGTGTTGGAGCATTTCTTCGATAAAAATAATCAATTCATAAATTAAAGGAGAATGCATCTAGTGAGAGCTTTCTGCCTAATAATAGAACAAAGCATACCACCTAATGGTGTGAAAATACCAAAGTAGAATATATAATATAGAGGTGAGGATGACTTCAACCAAAAATAAACAGTTGTATCCAAACAACAACAACAATAGTTCCAGCAGTTTTATACCACAAACAAGTACTGATTACTATAATTATCACCATATTATCCAAATAACAACAACAGCATACATATCTTTGTTGTGCAATATCATTGATCTACCTAGTTGATTGACTGTAACGCATGTCTTTAAATGCTCAATAAAATTGGACATTTCTTTTGCCTCCTTATTTATTTGTTATAAAAGTAATATTAGAAAACATACAACATAAGTTACATGTAAAAATATTAATTTTAAAAAATAAATATTTATATACCATTATGTATCGATGTGCAGCGAAAGAGCTAGATCCATAGCAACTTTCAAACTCTTTTTTCTTTCTATTTGTAGAATTACTTTTTCCTTTTTCTAAAAAAAATTATTTTAAATATAGTTTCACAGAATTTGGGATTCAAAAAATTATTATAAAAATTGAACTATCAAATTTTAATTAACTTTTTTGAGTTACTTACCTTTGCTTCATGGGTTGCACAATTGTCAAAAAGACGTTCCCAAATATCTTGTCTACACAAAGTATGAGGCCTCTTCGTCTTTGCCATTTGTGGATCATCTTCGCCATCAATTTCTTTAAAGTGAAGATGCCTATCTCCAGTTGTTGCTCATCGTGTGATCAATCGCATCATTGATGAGATCATTGATTCAAAAATAAACTTCTCCTACACATTATTGAAAGTTAATTTGAACAATAAATGTAACATTATAATATCATAAAAAATAAACTTATTTATTTCAAAGGAATAATAAAAAAGTTACATGCATCTGATTCATTGGCATAAGCCTCTGTCCTTGAAATAAACATCTTAACACCTTTGACAAATATTTTTTATGAAAGTCCAGCTCTTATCAATTGTCATCTTGATAGATCCTGTAATTTATACATATGTAAGAAGTATCCTAATAAGTTTCACCTTCACTCCAAATAATCTAAAAGGTAAGGCCCTATCTCATTCAAGATTATTCGTATGATATATTATTCTACTAGTAATCATTGTTGTTTACATTAAAATTTTGGCAGCATTTTCTCATAGTTCTTCCTATGCCACACTAGAAAAACATATGAGAAAATACAAACCAAAATATCAACCAACGATGACTAATAGCAGACTAACATATCGCAAAAAATAATCTCAAACTGTCCACTAGGATAATTCAAGAATTTGTAAGACTATTCAGTCTTACAAACTCTCAAACGGGTCTAAAGGTTATAATGTCATGAAAAATGATATGCAAACTGATCGTAGTAAAAAAACCACCATTAAATTCTTTAAAATAATAAAAGTTTTCCAGCCGAATCCACTAAAATGTGATGCAAAACAACAAAACCAACCAGCATTAAAATCATAAAGCAAGCCTTCAGCAATTAAAATCACTATTCTTGGATATTCTAATCAAATCAATTGAAGTTGCAATGTTTTAGTGTAACCATACCATGCCAACATTTGATCAGCACAATAAGAATAATGTAACCTATAATTAGATTTCAAACATAGGAGATAGCAGCCATGATTTCAAACATTAGATTTCTAACTCTAAATTCCTACCCAAGCACCTGCTTAATGCCTTGGTACTGGGTGAATTCCATTCTGTACATGCATCAACTTTAGACATTGATCATAAAATCATCCTATCATGAAGATGTGAATATCCACATACTCTTATTCACTACTGTTTACATTTTGCTTCTTAGATGGAATTAGAATATATTTAAACCAGACCCTATTCAAGTGCAAGCAGAGAGAAAAACACAAGGAATTACTTGTCTAAATAATCTATGCAATTGGAGGAAGACCTCAACTCAGCGAACTATAATTTGGCCTTAGATATTGATCACGATTTATCTTTCCAGGTCCGATCCTCACACGATAGGTTCAAGGAAATCACCTAGAATTCTTCTCAAATTCTTTTTATCAACATTGGCATGCAGCAGAAGCCTGGCACAGTGGTGATGACGAAAGGAACTGGAATCTAGCATAAAAAATATTAGGCTAAACTACATAATTAACCTTGTACTTAGAGGATTATGTCACTTTGGTTCTTGAACTTTAAAAAGTTATAAAAATAATCCTGAACTTTCTGTTTTGTATCACTTCGATCCTTACCATTAAATAAAGGAGGCGTCGTTCATTTTTATCCTATGTGGCAGCATACATAGCAGCACACATGGCATCTAAGTGGTAAAAATAAATTTAAAATCCATGATTAACTTATTAACCCATTATTTAACCTATTTTTTTATAATTAAAAAAATACTAAAAAATAAAAAAATTTTTTCTGTCCTATTTGCCTAACCCGTGAGTGCTTACGTACCCGTTGCACTCCCCCTAGGACAAATTAAAGCAGGAGAAGATTATTTTTATTATTTTTATATTTTTTTAAATTATTAAATAATGGCTGGTTAGTTATAGATTTTAAATTTATTTTTGCCATTTGGATGCTACGTGTGCTGCTAAGAATGCTGTTATATAGGATAAAAATGAATGGCATCTTCCCTATTTAACGGTAGGGATCAAAGTGATACAAAATAAAAAGTTCAGGATTATTTTTATAACTTTTTAAAGTTTAAAGACTAAAGTGACATAACCTCCTAAGTACAGAGATTAATTCTGTTGTTTAGCCAAAATATTATCATCCCTCTTTAGAGATTAGAAAACAATAGCTAATAATTAATACTTTAGTTTCACGCTCTATCACCCTCACATGCAGTGGCAACTAATTAATTCCAAAGTTCTGACACCTTCTGTGAAGACAAATGGAGAAACTGATAACTATGATTAAGAAACTGATCCAAAGAGAAAATTAAAGCATGTGCATCAGAAACAAGTCACCTGAGCTCTTAAAAACTAGAGCATAAAGTACAGACCCAGCTAATCTATTTCAACTTCCGATTAACCAACATCTACACCAGTTGGACTTGCAGGGGTGGGAAAGGAGCAACCAGAGAAGGGACATCAATTTCAGTACTGATGGAACTTTTTATATGCGACATGCTTTAATGCTTGCTGAGTTGCTACCATCCAGCAACATATAAGAAGAAGATGTGGAAACCTGAAGAGGTTTCAGCATTAACTCTCCAAGAAACCTCATCAAATGGTTTTACTAAGTTGTTGGGATAATCCTGTTTTTTTCTAAATAATTTAGACTTGAACAGAATATGATGCACCATGTCCACTAGAAACATTGATGCCAATTGCTCTAACAATAGGTTAAAAAAAAGCTAGCTGCTGGAATGGCATGGTATGAAACTTTTATCATCATTTGGATGCAAGGGTAGCAATTCATGTTGTTGTGCCATATTGATGCCATGTCGAAGGTGAATATAACATTATATAAGACGAACTAAACATGATGCATTTAATTAATCCCGTCAAAAATTTCAACATAAGCATAGTTCAATTTTAAACAAGTAAAATGATATGATATGCACTATTTATTTAATAAATAAATCACATAGGTCGTAACACATGCATGCTCAACATCGATCAACTTGATTAACCCATTCAGATAAAATAGATACTAACACATAAAATATCTTTGCAACCTGACTTGCATGCCTAGAGCTTAAAAGGTTTATGATCTCCCTATAGGTGAATCAGAAAAACGTGATTACAAATGCTCATCATGGAGCATGCTTGGAAGGTTCAACCAAACTGCTATGAGCATGCTGGACAGAATCGGTCTTCCATAATAAAATACAATGAAAGGAAGGCATCGTGGTCAATAGCAAAATTAATGGTTTGTATACCAAAAATAACTAGAGAGAAAAAGGAATTTATACCGACAATGAGAGGCCTTCCTTGGGAGTTAGGGTGGAACTCG
>UESW01004519.1:605678-803014 GCA_900491605.1 Calamus simplicifolius
TCGCTAATGCGTCGCTATTTAATATATTTAATTCTTTTAAAAACATTGCGACGCACTGTTTTGCGTCGCAATATTTTTTTTAGATATTTAAATTTTATAAAATTTAATTTCATTTAAATTATTTGCGACGCAATTGGTGCGTCGCTAAATTAAAAATAATTTCTCTAATTTTCTATTTTATTGCGTCGCTATTTAACATATTTAATTCTGTTCAAAACATTGTGACGCACTGAGGTGCATCGCAATATTTTTTTCCGATATTTAAATTTTATAAAAAATTAATTTAAAAATATTGCGATGCATTATTTGCATCGCAATAATAAAATATTAATTTTTTTTGATTTTCTGGTTAATTGAGTCACTAATGCATCGCTAATTGCGTCGTAATATTTTGTTGTCATAGAGGCGTCGTAATTTAGCGACGTAATTATGCGTCGCTAAACTTGCGTCGCTATTTCAGTATTTTCTTGTAGTGGGCCATGGCTGGTTGAAAAAGGCCGAGGCCGACACTACAAAAAAATACTGAGATAGCGACGCAAATTTAGCGACGCATCATTGCGTCGCTAACTTGCGACCAAATTGCGATGCCTTAGCGACAACAAAAAATAGTGACGCATTTAGCGACGCAATTGCGACGCATAACTCAAAAAAAAGAACTATCAAATTTTAATTTAGCGACGCACATAGTGCGTCGCTATTTTAAAAAAAATTAATATTTATAAAATAAAATTATGAAATAAAAATATTGCGACGCATTTCATTGTATCGTAATATTTTTTTAAAAAAATTAATTATGTTAAATAGCAACACATTAGCGACGTAATAAACCAGAAAATTAAAAAAAAAAAAATTTAATTTCGCGATGCAAGTATTGCGTCGTAATTTTTTTTTAAAATAAAACATTACGACGCAACAAGGTGCATCGTAATTATTTTAAGAAAAATTAATTTTTATAAAATATAATAATGAAATAAAAATATTGCGATGCAACTCAGTGCATCGCCATTTATTTAAAAAAATTAATTATGTTAAATAGTGACGCAATAAACCAAAAAATTTAAAAATTTAATTTTTAATTTAGCGACGCAAAATATGCGTCGCAATTTTTTTAAAAAAATTAAATTTTATAAAATATAATTAAAAGAAAAAAAAATAAAATATTGAGACGCATTTTAATGAGTCGCAATTGTTTTAAAAAATTAATTTTGTTACATGTGTCGGATCGATCGTCGACGACCGAGATCATGGCTTGGATCGATCGCATGCCATCGGATCGTCACCGATCAGATTGATCGCAACAGTCCGAGATCGACGACCAGCTAGGACCATGGCTTGGATCGATCTCATGTCGTCGGATCGTCACCGATTGGATTGATCGCAACGGTCCGAGATCTATCGTCGGCGATCGAGATCATGGCTTGGATCGATCGCATGCCGTCGGATCATCACCGATCAGAATGATCACAACGGTCCGAGATCGATCGTCGGCGATCAGGATCATGGCTTGGATCGATCACAACCGTCGGATCGCCATCGATCGAATTGATCGCAATGGTCCGAGATCGATCATCGACGATCGGGATCGTGGCTTGGATCGATCGCATGTCGTCGGATCATCGCCGATCGGATTGATCGCAACGTTGTGAGATCAATCGTCGGCGACCGGGATCATGGCTTGGATCGATCACAACCGTCGGATCGTCGTCGATCGGATTGATCGCAACGGTCCGAGATCGATCATCGGCGACCGGTATCATGGCTTGGATCGATCGCAACCGTCGGATCGTCGCCGATCGGATGGATTGCAATGGTTCGAGATCGATCGTCAGTGACTGGGATCATGGCATGGATTGATCGCAACCGTCGGATCGTCGCCGATCGAACTGATCGCAACGGTCCGATATCGATTGTCGCTAACCGGGATCATGGCTTGGATCGATCGCAATCATCGGATCGTCGCTGATCGGATTGATCGCAACGGTCCAAGATCGATCATCGTCGATCGGGATCATGGCTTGGATCGATCGCAACCGTCAGATCATCGCCGATCGGATTGATCCCAACGGTCCGAGATCGATCGTCGACGACCGGGATTGTGGCTTGGATCGTTCGCAACCGTCGGATCGTCATCGATCAGATTGATCGCAATGGTCCAAGATCGATCATCGGCGACCGGGATCATGGCTTGGATCGAACGCAACCGTCGGATCGTCGCCAATCAGATTGATCACAATAGTCCGAGATCGATCATCGGCGACCGGGATCATGGCTTGGATTGATCGCAACCGTCGAATCGTCGCCGATCGGATTGATCGCAATGGTCCGAGATCGATCGTCGGCGATCAGGATCATGGCTTGGATCGATCGCAATCGTCGGATCGTCGCCGGTCGGATTGATCGCAACGGTCCAAGATCGATCGTCGACGATCGGGATCATGGCTTGGATCGATCGCAATCGTTGGATCCTCGCTGATCGGATGGATCGCAATGGTCCGAGATCGATCATCGGTGACCAGGATCATGGCTTGGATCGATCGTAACCGTCGGATCATCGCCGATCGGACTGATCACAATGGTTCGAGATCGATCGTCATCGACCGAGATCATGGCTTGGATCGATCGCAACCGTCAGATCGTCGTCGATCGGATTGATCACAACGGTCTGAGATCAATCGTCGGCGATCGGGATCATGGCTTGGATCGATCGCAACCATTGGATCATCGCCGATCGGATTGATCGCAACGGTCCGAGATCAATTATTGGCGACCGGGATCGTGGCTTGGATTGTTCACAACCGTCGGATCGTCACCGATTGGAATGATCGCAATGGTCCAAGATCGATCGTCTGTGACTGGGATCATGGCTTGTATCGATCACAACCATCGGATTGTTGCCGATCGGATTGATCGCAATGGTCCGAGACCGATCGTCGGCGACCGAGATCATGGCTTGGATCGATCTTAACCGTCAGATCGTCGCCGATCGGATTGATCGCAACGGTCTCAGATCGATCATCGATTACCAGGATCATGGCTTGGATCGATCGCAACCGTCGGATCGTCGCCGATCGGATTGATCGCAACGGTCCGAGATCAATCATCGATGATCGGGATCATGGCTTGGATCGATCATAACCGTTGGATCATCGCCGATCAGATTGATCGCAATGGTCCGAGATCGATCGTCAGCGATCGGGAACATGGCTTGGATCTATCGCAACCGTCGGATCGTCGCCGATCGCATTAGCGATGCAATAAACCAGATAATTAAAAAAATAATAATTTTTAATTTTGCGATGCGTGTATTGAGTCGCAATTTTTTTTTAAAAAAATTAGTGTTATAAAAATTATTAAAAATAAAACATTGCGACGCAACCTTGTGCGTCGCAATTGTTTTCAAAAAAATTTAATTCTATATAATATAATTATGAAATAAAAATATTGCAACGCCAATCGGTGCGTTGCAATTTTTTTTAAAATAATAAATGTTTTTAAAATAAAACATTGCAACGCAAATATGTGCATCGCAATTATTTTCAAAAAAATTAATTTTTATAGAATATAATTATGAAATAAAAATATTACGATGCAAA
This sequence comes from Calamus simplicifolius, assembly GCA_900491605.1. NCBI lineage: Eukaryota > Viridiplantae > Streptophyta > Magnoliopsida > Arecales > Arecaceae > Calamus > Calamus simplicifolius. The sequence continues at coordinate 609,272 of UESW01004519.1, forward strand.
TCTGTGAATCACAATTTTTTTAAAATAATAAATTAAGTTAACTAGTGACCCATTAGTGATGCAATAAACCAAAAAATTAAAAAAAATTAATTTTTTATTTAGTGACGCAAGTATTGCGTCGCTATTGTTTAAATAAAATGAGGTGTTAAAAAAATATTAAAAATAAAACATTGCGACGCAAATATATGCATCGCAATTATTTTGAGAAAAATTAATTTATTATAAAATATAATTATGAAATAAAAATATTGCGATACATTAGTGATGCATTTTCCTAGAAAATAAAAAAAAATTTCCTGCCGGTCATTGCCGCTCAATTAGCGACTCATTAGCGATGCAATTATTTGCATCGCTAAGTTTCACAGAAAATAAAAAAAGCCGATATAGCGATGGATTAGTGATGCATAATTACGTCGTTAATCTATAATAAATTTTAAAAAAAGTAGCAAGGGATTAGCGACGCAAAATTGCATCACTAATCCCTAATATATAAACTGAGTCGCCCCCCCCCCCCACGGCCTCTTCTTCTTCCTCTTCGTGCCCTAATCGTCGTCTCCTCCTCCAGCTCCCCCCACCCCCTCCCCCGGCGCTACGAACCCATCGGCGGCGGCCCCTCCCGGCTCAAGGAACCCTCGACGACATCCCCCTTCTAGCGAGGTAAGCCCGCATTTTTTTTAAAAAAAAAACTCTTCCCCCACCCTGGCCACGATGGCTAGGCCACCGTTTAAAAAAAAAATTGTAGGGGTGGGGTTTTTCCCCCACCCCTGAGCCCACGGCCACAGTCGCGGCCATGGCCAGCGGTGGCCTGGCCACGGTGGCCAGGCCACCATTTTTAAAAAAAAAGGAATCGGCCTAGGGTGTGGTTTTTTCCCCACCCCTGAGCCCGCGGCCGTGGCCGGTGGTGGCCTGGCCACGATGGCCAGGCCACCATTTTTTTAAAAAAAGGAATCGGCCTGGGGTGGGGTTTTTCCCCCACCCCTGAGCCCACGGCCACGGCGGCGGCCGTGGCCGTCGTCTCAGGCCACAGCCACGGCCGTGGCCGGCGGTGGCCTAGCCACGGTGGCCAGGCCACTGTTTTAAAAAAAAAATTGTAGGGGTGGGGTTTTTCCCCCACCCCTGAGGCCACGGCCACGGCGGCGGCCATGGCCGGCAGTGGCCTGGCCACGGTGGCCAAGCCACCGTTTAAAAAAAAAATGTGTGGGTGGGGTTTTTCTCCCACGGCGGCCAGGCCACAATTTTTTTTTAAAAAATAAGGGCCGGGGTGGGGTTTTTCCCCACCCCTGTCGTTTTCATGTAATCTATAATCTTGTAATGCATAATTTGATATTTGCATAATATTTAATATATTTAAAATTTATATATTTAGATTTATAAATGTCTTGTGTTATCGAATCTGTTTATTTTTTGAAATATTATTCATAAAATATTATTATTAGAATGCTTATCATGCAATTTATATGGTTTTGATAGTTTAGATGATTAAATTTTTAATGAATTTATATTTCTTTATTACTTATTATATTTTGGCTTAGCAAATTTTAAATTATTAGTTCTTAAATATTGTCACAATCATTTTCTTAGCAAATTAGAAAAAAATTTAGAGTATTCATGTTCTTCATTTGAAAGAAATTTGTTATAGCAAACCATAATTTGATATAATTCCTTAAATTCTAAACCAACCAATCAATATAAATTCGATATCATGAAGGAAAAATGATATAGCTCATTTAGAACTAAATTTAATGCAAGAATATTAAATTTGATATAGTGAACTCAGATTCAAGTACTGAAAGAATATAACTCCTCCTAAAAAAAAGAATTTGAGATAAGAGCATAGCTTTTATGTGATTTGAGTTATTAGATTGAATCGGATTTAGTTTAGGCCAGGTTGAATCCATTTTACTTATCTAAAGTAAATCCATATGACATACATACTATGTCAAGTTCGTTCTTTGATTTTTCATATTATTTCTCAAACACTATAACCTTTAGACCCGTTTGAGACTTTGTAAGACATAGTCTTGCAAATTCTCAAATTGTCCTAGTGGACATTTTGAGATTATTTTTTGCGATATGTTTGTCTGCTATTCGTCATCGTTAGTTGAGCTTGCAGTTTGTATATCCTCATACGTTCTCATAGTGAGGCATATAAGCCACACATTTAGGAGAACATAAGGGGAATTGCTGCCGAAATTTCAACGTAAACGATGATAATTTCGAGCAGAATAACATATCGCATAAAATAATCTTGAATGGGATAGAGCCTTACCTAAGTTCTAGTGGAGTGAAAGTGGAATTCATTTAGGACACTTGCTTACTTGTGAAGTCTAATGATTGAACAGACCCTGGTCCTGGGCCTCGGTCCTGGATAGCACGTCAAGGATCGTAGCCATGGCCTGACCTTGATTTATCGGTATAATTAAAGAGGCACAATATTTGTTATTTAGCTTAGATGTGTAAAAGAATTAATCTATTGCTATAATGACTAATGCAAATTAAATTGTTGTCTCCTTTAATGGTTTACCAGGAATTGTATAAGTTGGTCGAAAATGAGTGGGGCTCACTCGTGGATGTATGTAAGGTTAAAAGATGGGTTGCTTAATCCAGATTTTCTGAATGGATTGGAAGAATTTATAGCATTTGCATGTAGTCAACCCGAATGGATAGATGGGCCTAGGATCAGGTGCCCCTGCAACTTACGCAAGTGTAGAGATGTTGAAACCATAGTTATGAAAATCGGACCGGACCGGCCGGTTCAACCGGGACCCGGAAGCTAAACCTGTTCAGTTCTAATATAAAACCGGATGTGCAAGTCACCCGGAATAACTTGGTTAACCCGTCCGGTTCACCCGTGAACCGGTTAACCCGGCTGAACTGGATGGGTTACGGGTCAATGCCGTTTCAATTTTTTTTTCTGATTTCATTCGTCTTCGTCCCTTCGAATTCCTCCATCGTGAGCTGCTGCCCTGTCCCCACCTCTGTCCCACATTCCTGGATCACTGCGCCCTTGGATCTGGATCGCTGAGCTGGACGGAGACCATGGCTGACGACATCCTCCATATCTTCTCCACCTTGGACGGCTGCTTGTCTTACAAGAAGCTCTCCCAGATCAAGCCACGAACTGGGAGATTTGGCGGTCTAGAGACCGCAGCTTTTCTTGAGGACGAGGGAGAGATCTCTTCTCTCTCCCTTGGATCTAGATCGCTGGGCTGGATGGAGACCACGGCCGACGACATCCTCCAGATCTTCTCCACCTTGGATGACCGCTTGTCTTACGAGAAGCTCTCCCAGATCAAGCCACGAACTGGGAGATTTGGCGGTCCAGAGACCGCAGCTTTTCTTAAGGATGAGGGAGAGATCTCTTCTCTCTCTTTCTCTCTTCCGTTCTTCCGTTCGGTCTCTAATTCCAGTTTCCCAAAAAACTCCAATAGCTTCTCTCTTCAATTTCCCTTTTTGATACCAGAGTCAGACCAGAGTCACGACGAGGAAGAGATCTCTCCATTTTCTCTTCAATTTCCATCACGACTCCCTTTTTGATTTCTTGAGGGACTACGTTGAAGAGAGAACGCGACAGCTTTTTGATTTTGTGTTCTGTATCAGAATTAGAAACTTCTGGTTCTTTAATTTCCTTTATTGATTTTGTGTTCCGATTTTCTTCGTTCGATAGGAGAGCTCTCGGATCTCTTCTCTCTTTGTTTTGATAAAAAAAAAAATCTTCGCCGACCACATTGACTACGCCTCTTCCTCTCCTTCTCTTTGTTTTGAAGGAAAAAAAAATCTTCGCCGACCATATTGATTACACCTCTTCCTCTCCTTCTTTTTGTTTCAGTCTTTCTCCCTCAGACCGGTGGTTCAACCGGTGACCCGGATGGTTGAACCATTGACCCGGTGACCCGAGCCGTTGGCCGGGTCGATGTCCGGGCCGAGTCTAACAACAATGGTTGAAACTATGAAGGTGCACTTGTGTAAAAAGGGGTTTGTTCCTGGGTACGATGTTTGGAACTGTCATGGTGAAACTGAGAAAATGTTTGCAGCTATCACCAGCCAAGAAGTGTCAAATCCTATTGATGAACCATTTGTAAATTTAAACACATACGAAGAAATGGTGATGAATGCATCGGGTAATGAATTCAATCAGAATACATTTATGGAAGAACCAAATCCAGATGCACAACAATTTTATGATATGTTGTGTTCTGCAAATCAAGAATTGTATCCTGGTTGTGAGAGTCATTCCCAATTATCTATGGCTGCTCAGTTGTTAAATATTAAGGCGGAACATCGATTATCAGAAAAGGCATTCAATGCTGTAGTTGGGAATGAAGAAAGTTTTGCCAAATAATGTTGTAGCAGACAGTTTGTACTCAACGAAGAAGTTATTGCGTGGCCTTGGGCTCCCAGTTAATAAGATCGATTGTTGCTTGAACAATTGTAAGATATATTGGGGTGAAGACTCAGAGCTTAGATGGTGTAAGATTTGCGGGCAATCGAGGTACAAAAACGGCGAAGGGGGAGCTAGTACAAGTAGGAGGAAAAGTGTGCCTTACAAGAGGATGCATTACTTCCCTCTGACTCCATTCCTCCAGAGATTATACAGATCTGAGGCTACATCTGCTGATATGAGATGACATGCCAAACATGAATCTAAAGAAGATGAAATGCGACATCCATCAGATTCAAAAGCTTGGAAGCATTTCAATGAAAATCATCCTTATTTCGCAGAAGAAATAAGGAATGTGAGATTAGGTCTTTGTACCAATGGCTTCCAACCGTTTGGTCAAGCATGGCAACAATATTCATATTGGCCTGTAATACTTACTGTATATAATCTTCCACCGTGGAAGTGCATGAAAGATATTGTAATATTTTTGATAGTTTTGGTTCCAGGACCATCAAATCCAAAAGAGAAGATTGATGTCTTCTTACAACCGCTGGTAGCCAAATTGAAAATGTTGTGGGAAACAGGAGTCATAGCCTACGACATTTCTATGAAACAAAATTTCATCATGAGAGCTGCTTTGATGTGGACAATCAGTGACTTTCCGGCATATGCAATGTTGTCTGGTTGGAGCACTTCTGGGCGTCTGGCATGTCCTCATTGCATGTATGATTCAGATGCATTTACATTACAGAAGAGTGGTAAGCAGTAATGGTTTGATAATCATAGAAAGTTCTTGCCTTCGAATCATCCTTATAGGCAAAACTTGATCACCTTCCGGAAGAACAAAGCAGTCACAAAATTCACCGAACTGGTTATGTCCGACACAGATATATTTGATACTATAGAGCATTTGGGGTTGAGGTATGTTTGGGAACCAGATGCAGATAGAATAAATGGCAGTATATGTTAAGAACATAACTGGAAGAAGTGGAGCATTTTTGGGATTTGCCGTATTGGAGCACAAATCTCATCCGGTACAATTTGGATGTTATGCATATTGAGAAAAATTTCTTTGATAACATATTTAACATGGTACTAAACATCCCGGGAAAAACCAAAGACATTGCAAAGTTGAGAGAAGAACTTAATCAATATTGCAGAAGAGGTGATTTGAGAAGGAATGCTGATGGGACCTATCCTAAAGCCTGTTACACTCTTGACAAAAATTTACGAGAAGTTTTATGTAACTGGATTAGAGGATTAAAATTTCCTGATGGTTATGCTTCAAATATCGGTAGGTGTGTGGACATGCATAAGCTCAAGTTGTTTGGTATGAAGAGTCATGACTGTCATGTTTTCATGCAACGGTTATTGCCCATAGCTTTTTGTGAGTTACTTTCACAACATGTGTGGAAGGCATTGACAGAGCTCAGCTTGTTCTTTAAGGAGTTATCTGCCGCAGTCATTTCTTCTGCGTCCATGGAAAGGCTTGAGGAGGAAATTTAATTATTTTATGCAAGCTGGAGCGAATATTTCCTCCAATATTTTTTAACTCAATGGAGCATCTATCGGTTCACTTGCCATACGAAGCACGTATAGCTGGTCCCGTGCAGTATCACTGGATGTATCCTTTCGAGAGGTAAACACCCAAATCAGTAATACATGTTGACATTTCAAATACTATTTTATTTATGCGAGGAAGTTGGTTTATTTATATTTTCAACTTTACATATAGGTATCTTAAGAAGTTAAAAAATAATGTGCAGAATAAGGCAAGGGTTGAAGGTTCTATATGCAATGCATACTTGGTTGAAGAAGTTTCGGCTTTTGCCTCGCATTACTTTGAGGGTTACGTTCATACGAGGACCCACAATCTTGGTCGTAACGATGACATATGTGTGGATGAAGGAGAACCTACTGACGGTAAAATATCAATATTTAAAAGTATCGACCGTTCATTTGGAAGGCAGAAGTCAAGACAATTAAGCGATGTTGAGTATAATGCAGCACATTATTACATCCTAATGAACTGTAGAGAAGTTGACCCATATATTGAGTAAGTATATGTACACTTCATTAATTGCTTTATTATAACTTCTACTTAAAATTATAAAATACCATACTATTTAATTGCTAACAGAAGTTTTAATTGTTATAATCTCTTAAGGATGTATTGTGATAGACAATGACAGATGGATCCCAGCATCAGTCAACTTGCCATTGGGCAGAAGTTAGAAACGGAGTTCGCTTATTGGTTTTATAAATTTGTGAGTACTATCACTCAATCAATTACAATAATGGCTTTTATTTTTCGAATTGATTGTGAATAGCTTATTAATTTATAGGTAAACGGTTCATGGTTCACAACCGACAATATTTTCATTAAATGTCTGGCACAGTGGCCATTGAAGACCGTAACTACCTATACTGGCTATTTTATTAATGGATACAAATTTCAAATTGAACGACTAGCATCTTCAAGAGGGATGCAGAATTGGGGTGTATGTATTAAAGGAGAAAGTGCTGGAGCAAATATGCAGGATTATTACAGAAAGTTAATAGAGGTGGTCGAAGTTGAATATCCCGGTTGGCCTATGAAATGAACTGTATTGTTTCGTTGTGATTGATTTGATCCGACAATTCCTGTCGGTAAAAGGGTTCATAATGACTACAATCTAGTTGAAGTAAACCATTGACGAAGATTGCAAAAATATGAACCATTCATTCTTGCATCCCAAGCTCAGCAAGTGTTTTACTGTGGATATCCAAGTTTGCGCAACGACAAGCGAGATTGGTGGACTGTTTCTAAAATCGTTCCACGTTCAACAATCATATTAGATGAGAGTTCATCAAGTCAATCAACTGAGTGCCCTGCATTTCAAGAGGATGAGATGGAAATGCATGCAATTGAGGACGACACAAGGGCTCCTGAAACATTACTTAGAGATCCAAATGATGATGTCCAAGAAATTGAGGATGCAAATGTTCGGTTTCCTTCCGATGATAATGAAACTGAATCACAGTCCGATACGGCATCGGATGTTGAACCAACATTTCACGAAAGAAATGACACTGATTAAAGATATAGGTTCATTCAATTTCGAATTATTTTTATAAGTGTTAAATTTTTGTATGTTTATTAATTATTCGTAATTATATTGCATTACATTAATCTTTAGTATTTACAGTATGACGGACCGAGATAGATCTACCCCTGATGGACATAGCCCTGCTGCGTCACATCCCACTACCAACCCTGACGCACAGACTTCCACCTCTCCAAGCATCGATGCTCATCCAGTATTTTCCTCTACCCAATCGGCACAGACCTCCGAGAGTTCTTCTTTGGTCGGTCGCACCGTATTTCGATTGGATGCCGATGGGTTGTAAGTATATACTAATTGTAACTATATGTTTATGTTTTTAAGTTAATTACTTATTTTAATTAGTTTTTTAACAGCTTTATTGAGTAGCATACTGTATCGAGCTGGATCAGCTCTATATTTCAGAGCCGTGCTGATCCCAGTGGCTACGATTGACACCATGTATCAGCAGCCACGAGGGAGTTTTATTTTTCAGAGTTTTAGGCAAACTTTTTAAATACATTTTATAACTGATATAAAATTTTCTAATCTTAATTTATTATGAAACTAACTGTTTATTTCAATGCAAAAAAAGTTTACATGGGACCCTACCATCCATGATGCCATTAGGGCAGCATGGAATGCTCTTGCGGCACGCCGATACTCCAATATGATTTATCATTGGATGAGTTCGGGTGACCATCCAGGGCATGTGCCAGAGGATATTTGGGCCAGCTGGCAGTAGGCGTGGTAGTCCGAGGCATGAATCAGGAGGTCTGCATCAGCCAGCATGAACCGACGATCTGAGAAGGGTGGTCGTGGCACGGGCCTCTCCTGTCACATAGTGGGTTCCATTTCTATTTAGTAGCACAGGCGTCGTATGGTAAGAAAATATAAACAATTTAAATACTAATTTAGTCATTTACAAATACTTGCATTTCTATTCTTTCTTCTGCTTTTATAGTCCGAGCAGGAGGGCAGATATCCTAGTGAGTTTCATCTATTCAGGGCGACACACACCAGGAAGGACGGTTCCTGGGTTGATACATGATCACGGGAGGTTGGGGTAAGAAATTAGATTTATATTTTATTTGTTTAATTTTTAATATTTTATTCAGCTTTATATATTAATTCATTTATTATTGATTTTATAACTCAAAGGCACGAGTCGATGAGCTTTAGTCTCAGGCTTCGCATGTCGACTCCACTGATGGGGGGCCGCCCATCGAACTCTCATCAGAGGAGAGTCGACGTGTGTTTTTGGAGGCTGTTGGTGCCCAGCCGTGAGACTATAGGGTCAATGGTTTGGGCACCAGAGCTTCCAGATATTTTCTCCATCAGGGCTCCAATTCGCATGGTTCTGACGATATTCCTTCCGAGCAGATAGACGACATCCGAAGATCTATCAAGGAGGAAGTTTGCCAGGAGGTTCGAAAGGAGCTTGCAGAGATGAGAGACCAGATGCGTCAGATCAAGGATTTAGTTCGTCTCCTGTTGCAGGGTTCAGTCCAGCCTCCGCAGCCTCCACAGCCGCCTGTAGATACATTATGTTTTTTTTTACTACGTAATGTATTTTTTTTATTTTTTCTATTTTGTATATAAAATTTTAAATAATTAATAAAATAAATTTTTATTGATTTTTAAAAATTTTGTAATGATTGTTTTGGTCAATTGTATTAGCAATTACATTGTATTAGCATGTTTATTTGTATTATTTATTTCTTTTAAAAATTAATTAATTACTTTAAAAATTAAAATAAATTTACTTTATTTTTTAAAAAATTAATTAATTATTTAGTGATGCTATTTTTCATTGCAATTAATTTTTAAAAAATACAAATTATGTTATTTTAATTTTTTTTAAAAAAATAAATCAATTAATTAGCGACGCAATTGCGACAAGATTTTTTATCGCAAATATTTTAAAAAATTTATTTTTAAAGTAGCGATGCATTTAGGGGCGTCACAATTATTTTTAAAAATTTAAAAATTAAATTATTTTATTTTTTAAAAAAATAAATTAATTAATTAGCGATGCTATTTTTCATTGTAATTAATTTAAAATATATTAAATTTTATTTTATTTAATTTTTTTAAAAAAATAAATAAATTAATTAGCGATGCAATTGCGATGATATTTTTTGTTGCAAATATTTTAAAAAAATTTATTTTTAAAGTAGCGACGCATTTAGTCTGCATTGCAATATTGCGACGCATTTATGGGCATCACAATATATTGCGATGCATTTAGGGCATCGCAGAGAGTCGCTGTTATGCGATGCAATTGTGACAAATTGAAATTACAACGAACATTTTAGCGATGCCTTTATTGTATCGCTATAGCTTGTTTAGCGACGCATTTGGGCATCGCTATATTTAATTTTCTTGTAGTGCGAGTCCAAAGGTGGCCGAGGCTGACATTGATTGCCAAGTAGGAGGGTCCGACATCGAGGCTGAGGCCGAGTACAGGCCAACACCAAGGCTGATGCCGAGATCGATAGGCCAAGGCCAATGCCGACTCGTCATGGCCAATGCCCAGGCCGATGCCGAGATCAACAGACCGAGCCCGAGGCTGACTTACTAAGGCTGATGCCGAGACCGATGCTAAGGCTGATGCCGACTTGTCGAGGCCGATGTCGACTTGAGATGGGCAGACTAATCGAGGCCGATTGGGGGGTTCGGCTAAATCCAATCACCGTTGCCCGTGGGGTTTACTGGGCCCATCAATAAACATTACTATGCTCGGCCGTGCCGAGGTACAGAGAAATTTTTTCTTGGCTCTGCCAAGGTTTGAAGAATTTTGCTTGGCCGTGTTGAGGTACGAAAAAATCTTTACTTGGCCATGCCAAGGTTCAGAGAATGTTGCTTGGCCCTGCCGAAGTACGAATAAATTTTTACTTGGCCCTGCCAAGGTTCAAAGAATGTTGCTCAGACTTGCTGAGGTACGAAGAATTTTTTTTACTTGGTCCAACCAAGGTTCGAAGAATGTTGCTCGGTCGTGCCGAGGTATGGAGAAATTTTTTTACTTGGCCCTGCCAAGGTTCGGAGAATGTTTCTCGAAGAATGTTGCTCGGCCCTGTCGAGGTATGAAGAAATTTTTTTACTTGGCCCTACCAAGGTTCGAAGAAAGTTGCTCGATCCTGCCATGGAACGGAGAAATTTTTACTTAGCCTAGCCAAGGTTCGAAGAATGTTGGTCGGCCATGCCGAGGTACGAAAAAATTTTTACTTGGCCTTGCCAAGGTTCGAAGAATGTTGCTCGGCCGTGCCAAGGTATGGAGAAATTTTTACTTGACTCTGCCAAGGTTCGGAGAATGTTGCTCGACTCTGCCGAGGGATGGAGAAATTTTTTACTTGGCCTTGCTAAGGTTCGGAGAATGTTGCTCGGCCCTGCCAAGGTATAGAGAATTTTTTTTACTTGGCCCTGCTAAGGTTCAAAGAAAGTTACTCGGCCTTATCAAGGTACGGAGAAATTTTTTAACTTGGCCCTGCCAAGGTTCGGAGAAAGTTGCTCAGCCTTGTCAAGGTACGAAAAAAATTTTACTTGACCCTGCCAAGGTACGAAGAAAATTTTACTTGGCCCAGCCAAGGTTCGGAGAAAGTTGCTCGGCCATGCCGAGGTAGGAAGAAAATTTTTTCCTTGGCCTAGCCAAGGTTTGGAGAAAGTTGCTTGGCCAGCCGAGGTACGAAGAAAATTTTTTACTTGGCGCTACCAAGGTTCGGAGAAAGTTACTCGGCCTTGCTGAGGTATGAAGAAATTTTTTACTTAGCCCTGCCAAGGTTCGGAGAAAGTTGCTCGGCCGTGCCAATGTCAAGGTACGGAAAAAATTTTACTTGGCCCTGCCAAGGTATGGAGAAAGGGACCCATAGTTCAAAGATTGGGCGAGACCTACCTTTCATCCACAACTCAAGAAAGATTATTATTCAATAAGAAATATTTGAATCGAAGAGTGAAGTTTTATTACAATGAGCAAAATGGCTCAGTTCAGGCATACTTCACTAGTAATATATTTGGGGTTTAATCTAGTTCCATGTCTTTGGGGTACTGTATTCCTTGAAGGTCTTCATTGCTCCGAGATGATCCAAGTTCCATATCCTGGGGGTACTGTATTCCTTGAAGGTCTTCATTGCTCAGAAATGATCTGAGTTCCATATCCTGGAGGCATCGTATCTCCTTGATGTCCTCATTTGAAGAGATGAGCCCCTTGCACCCGACCCTTTCAAACCGGTTTTCCTCTTCGCTTGGACATACCTGGTTGGATCTGCCGTGGGCAATCATTTTAATAGTGCCAGCGGCTAGTAAGTTCAGCACAGGTAGTTATCATTGTAGCCCATCATCCCGAGCAGTAGGAGAGATGGGACGAGGGGATCGCGGCCGCTGCATTGAGTCATGGCAAAAGAATACTGGAGGTAAGGAGCGAGCCCGATGGTATCTGGGTAGGCTCCTATCTCCTTCCCTCTGTGATGCCAGTTCAACTTCTTTATGGTCGGGCTATCGCGAGAGGCTGGTGGCTTCCAGTGGATTGGGTGGAGGGACCATCGGTAGGATCAGGATGACTGTTCCACCAGAAAGCTACTGAGTGGATGCAATGGGAAGAGAAACTTCATGAAGCCTCTGCACCAGTTGTGACAGGGCTTGAAGTTATTGGACCAGCATAGCAAACAGGTCCTGGGTGACCGAGGCTGTTGGTGGTGGAGGAACCTCGGTCGATGATGACTGTGAGGGCACCGTATTGTTTGTGGGATCAGTCCTTTAAGAGGTGGCCTGAACAAGAGCATTTGTGGTTGTTCTCTTACGGTTGGCCATTGAGGAATCGTCGTTCTTGTCAGGAACATTGTCTCCTTAATTACAAGTTTAATGGAACTTGAGGAAGCTCTAGCGCCAATCTGATGCTGCTGAAATCTATTTTCTAGCTTGAGGGCGGTGCACGTCGGGATCCGGGTAGTGCTCTCCCATCCAAGTGGACCTGCAAGGCAGTCTTTGCGCAAGAAGCACGGGGAGTGCTCCCTGTGAAAGACCCTCTGACGCTCAAGTCAGTGAAAATCTCTAGCAATTAGATGAGAGGAGAAGGCTCCAGCAGAAGGATCTTCCTCCTTTAGATGATTTTTCAGGAGCAATGACCTTTGCTAGAGTTTTTTTTTGGGCTTAGATTGCCTTCAAGAGCGTACCTGGGGGGTCCTAAAACTTGGTATTTGTACGCTGCCTAGGAGGTGAGCCGTTACCTGATTTTTTAGGCACATTTTAGGGAGTTGGCATCCAATAAGTCCAAAATTCTAATGGTTACGGGGATTGGCAGTTGATGAAGATGACGAGCACTTTATCGGAAATTTGGAATCCCATTGATCATGGATGGGGCTCCCATTTCTGTTTTGAAAGCTTATTTTACGATCCTTGCGATCAAGGTGGTTCATTCTCTGAGATATCCGACATTGCTTGAAGCAGCAATGGCGCTTACATTAAAAGGATGAGGATCGATCCTGGCAAAGTACTAAAATAGCTCGGTCATGCCGAGGTTGACAGATAAATTGGCCCTTCTGAGGCACTGAGATAGCTCGGCCCTGCCAAGGTTCGGATACCGACTCTGGTGTTGGCATCAAGACCGACGATGGCATCGATACTAACTCTGGAGTCGGTGAGGAGACCGACTCTGACGTCGGTGCCGAGACCGACTCTGACATCGGCACTAGGACTGAATCTTGTTGTCCATTGGACCGTAGTTCAGTTAGTTCAAACGTGGCTTGATCAGCCAAATCGAAAATAAGTCGACCTTTGTTAACTCGACCTTTGTCATCAAGCACGTTTATTGATGCAGTGACAATTTTCCCCGCATCAGAATTATTTATCAAGCACAATCCCATTGCATTTTTGCATGCCTATTTTGATGTAGATTGGGTTGAAAATTATGGTTATAAAACTTTACTGCTGCTTATATTGTCTATCTAGGAGGTACTCTAATTTCTTAGTCTTCCAAGAAATAAAAATTGGTTACTTGTTCATCTACCAAAGTTGAATACAGAGCAGCGACAATAATAGCTCCTGAGATTGCATGGATTAAATTATTTTTACATGAATTCAGTCTCTCCTCTACGAGTTTTCCAGTCCTTTATTGTGACAATATTAGTGCCACTAATGTATGTGTAAATCTGGTATTTCATTAGTGAATAAAGGATATTGCCATCGATTACCACTTTGTTCACAATCAACTCATGTTCAGGTTGCAGATGCGCTCACCAAACCACTTTTATATCAGTGATTTTTCAATTTAGGTCCAAGATTGATGTCGCGGGGATGTATTGGTACCATATCTTCTTCTCAACCAATCAAGACATCAATAACCTCTAATAAACGAGTGTTTAATTTTAAAATTTTGAGTTATTGGGTATAGTTTTTTTTTTTTTTTTTGATACAAGCGGATAATCATACTAGTCTAGTACGAATTATCCCAGATAGGTCAGAGTACAAAATTTGCTGTAATACAGAGGGGCAGGGATCACCCAGCCGCCAAATCCAACCAGCAGCATGCTGAGCCACAAATGCTGCTATCCAATCGGCCGCCGAGTTGGCTTCACGATAGATATGACGAATCCGGACAGAACCAACTCTCTGTAAAATAGACCATGTGTCCCTGAGAATAGGAATACTGGGGCCGTTGAAAATATTCTCCTTTCTCAGCCAATAGATAACCATCATCGAATCACCTTCGATAATGAGACGATGAGCATGGAAGTGCTGAGAGGCATAAGAAATACCTGCCCAAGCTGCATAAAGTTCAATCATAGGGACAGAGGAATCAAGGGTACCAAAACCACCCGCAGCCAGCATATCACCCTGAGGACCACGAATGATAAACGCAGACCCAGCAGCTCTGCCACGGACACTCCCATCGAAGTTGATTTTGATAAACCCTGGTGGGGGGAGCTCCCAGGAAATGAAAACCGTATGCCGGTTCGCTGCCGAAGCAGCAGGGGAACCCCAGAGGCCAGAGGAGTCAAGACCAACAGCATGAAAAGCTTGGGCATAATCCGCAGACAAAGATCTGATCCTTCTAACAAGCCGATGTGGAGAGGTAACAACATCAGAGAAGATGAGGTGGTTCCTCGATATCCAAATCTGATAAGCCATGATCGCCCAGAGACCTTGTTTATGTTGGGAAGCCCTCCGGAGATCAAGAAAGAAGAGGGAACATAGGGATCCCGAACCACCCACATTATAGGAGTAACCCATCATCTGCCAAATCAACCTGGCTCGTGGACATATGAAGATTGCATGATCCGTGGTCTCATCCTCCAATCCACACAGAGAGCAAGTCGGCTGGATAGGCAAACCCCTACGGAAAAGCATGACACTCGTTAGAAGACAGTCCCAAAGAAGCTTCCAGATGAATACCTGGACCCGGGGAAGAGTAGGAAGCGACCAGATCCAAGCAGCATCCTTCGTGAGCAGGGGCTGGGGCCTGAAAACCTTCATAAGATCCCTAAGAGGGGCTTTGGAAAGACAAGATCTCTGCCAAACTCTAGCTTCCGTCGAAGGTCCAGAGGTGAGAGGAATAGATAAAATTCGCTGAGAGAGCTCATCACCAAAGAACCTGATCACTCTATCGGTATCCCAAGAAGGGGGATCTAGAGAAATCAAATCCCTAACCTTCAGCTTGGAGGGGACATCAATGTTGATAAAAGAAGGCCACTGAGAAAGAGGGAGCTCAGATATCCAGGAGTCCTGAATCACATCAACAGAATGACCATCTCCAATCATCCATGTAGTTCTCTTAAGAATAGACTCACCATAATGACATACCTCCTTCCAAAAGAAGGAGCACCCCCTGGGCGGCCCAATACACTCCCCAGGCTTCCATTCACCATACCTCGCCCGCATAAGAGAACTCCACAGACATTGCGGCTCCAGAAAGAAATGAGAAGCATGTCTGGCCAGGAGGGCTTGCCGTCTGATCCTCAGAGATTGGATCCCGAGACCACCTTCCTGAATAGGCATACATATCATATCCCAAGATAATAGATGAGTGCCGTGCCCATCTTGCATGGAGGCCCAAAGGAAGTCTCTGAAGATTCTCTCGATCCTCCGTAGGCAAGTAATAGGGATGGCCGCATTCGAAAGCAAATAGAGAGGCAGAGAGGAAAGAACCGATCGAATTATGGTGACTCTGGCCATCATAGATAGGCCGGTAACCTGCCATCCCTCAATACGCTGACGAACCCTCCTCTCCAAATTAGCAAAGTCAGAGCAACGAGGGCGTCTACCGGTCATGGGAATCCCCAGATACATAAACCGGTCAGTCTGAGTAGAGATACCCAGCAAAGAGATAATGGCTGCTTTAATAGACCTGGAAGTCTTCGGGCTAAAGCAGATGGAAGATTTAAGATAATTGACCTTATGACCCGAGGCCTGACAATACCGCTGCAGAATAGAATCAACAAAAACCGCATTTTCAATAGAGGCCTGACCCAGGATAATGCAGTCATCAGCAAACATGAGATGAGAGACAGAAGGACCACCAACCCCATCCATAAATCAACGTGTCAATGACTTCTAACGGTCCTATAACCAAAGCTGTTTTTTCTTCCCTCTTGATTTTATATTTTCCTTGTAAACTGGAATCAAGCAAGAATAAGGGATCTGGATGCCTTCAGGATCAAGAGCACTTACTAATATTATGTGGTCGAGCTAACAGACAAAACTAGCTATAGTTCTCGGATCAGAAAGAGAAACGTGCTACGTAAGCTTGAAGAAATATTTATGTAACTTGTTTTTCATGATTTAGTAGGATGCTTAATCTGTTTCCTAACAAGGTTTTTCTAATGTAAAAATCATCTTTTGCTAAGATAATGAGAAAGGAAAGAAACAAAAGCAAAGGCAGTTCTAGGGATTGGTTTGCTTGGCAAGCTAGCATCTTGCACTTAAGCAAAGGCAGTTCTAGGTGTTGAGGGATAAAATTGCCGTTGCATAAATAATCATGCAAGAGGTTAGGATCAACCCTGACTCCCACATGCTAAACAATACCCACTTGAGATAAGTCAGCCTCAGTAAATCGAGACGCCTTAGCCCCTCACCGAGCCAAGGATTTCCAAGGCGCGGATCATATCTCTCGGCCTCAGCCGAGCTGCATCATCTCTCGGCCTCAGTCGAGCTATTCTCAGCTTCAGCCGAGCTATTCCCTACTTCAGCCAAGCTATATCACCTCTCGGCCCCAATTGAGCTATATCATCTCTCGGCCTTAACCGAGCTATATTGTCTCTCTCGGCCCCAGCCGAGCTATCCGACCGTGCCTCACCAGCCGAGTCACTATTATGCCCCGGCTAGACCCAGGCACTCAAGAACCTCTGCGGAATTCGGCGCGGGAGAGTTCAAATCCGCAAGATTCCAAACAGAAATCATATCTGAGAGTGGCCTAGGACCCGCGAGAGTGGCCTAGAGCCCTAGAGCCTACATACTCACCAAATCTCGAGACATCAACTAGCTCTTCCAGTCGTTGATCCTCTAACCAATGAGATGCGAATCTTACTGACCTCGTAACAAATTGGATTCAGATCCTAACAACTTTTGGACCCACGATGCCCCCAGGGAATCAGGTGATCCTCTATAAATAGAGTCATCTCCCGGCTCCTCAGGTATGCGCACTTGCTCACATGCACACTCTCTTTCTGCCTCTGCTCACCCCTTTTCGCCATTAGCACTTTGCTCAGAGCTCTCGAAAGGCCACCCCTGAAGAGACTCTTTAGCGAGAGCCTTCTCCTCTTGTTTGTGATTGCCGATCCCCGCTGACTTGAGCATTGGAGGGTCTTTCGCGGAGGGCCACCCCCAATGCCTCTCGCGTGAGGACTGTTTTGCAGGTCCGCTCAGGAGAGAGCCCATCCCGAAGCCCGATTGCGCCCGAGTCGGAGGACAGATTTCAGCAGCAACACTAGGGATTGGTTGTTATATATTTTCTATTGAGAAAAGAAGGTCGTTTTATTTTTTTTGAGGTATAATCGGAGGAATCAAGTTCCCCAAGGTATATTAATGAAAAGAGTGAATACAGGGAGATAGAAGGAGCGTAATAGAGAGAAGAAAACATAAAGAAGAACATGTTAGACTTTACAAGAACGAAAGGATAAATAAAAGAACAGAAATTGGAACTGCAGCTCTTCCTTTAGATGGACTACTGGTAGGAACTTTCAGAATCCAATATTCTACAGAACTTGGCAAGCCACACCCTGGAAAACTTGGCAAATATAGGGGTTGCTACTGTCAGCTCTAGATCAGGCTACCATAGTCAACTTCAGCCAACTTGTGCAGATTACCATACCTAGTTAATTGCCAACACAGAGCCAGGCCAGATGAGAACTTACTTTGGAATAGTACTGTTGCTACGGAAATCTGTTCTCCAACTCGGGTGCGCCTCCGGCTTCAGATCCAAACACCGATCTCGACATCCGGGGCGGGACCTGCAAGACAGTCCGCGCTCGCAAAGGATTTCCCTGGGGTTGTCCTCTGCGGAGGACCCTCCAATGCCCAAGTCAGTGGAGATTCACAGTAAGCAGATATGAGGAGAAGACTCTCACAGAAGAATGCTCCTCCGAGCTCTCGTGGGAGCTCTAATGGAGTATGGGATTCAGTGAAATGAATGTATGAAAGTCTGTGTGCCTGAGAGTTCGTATCAGAGATTGTGTGCCTGAGAGGTTTGAGGACTGTGATATTAATAGGTGATCACCTAATTCCCTGGGTGCATCGTGGAGGTTCGAAAGTTGTTGTGATTCGAATCGAGTTTGTTATGAGGTCAGTATGATCCGTATCTTGTCAGTTAGAGGATCAACGGCTAGGAGAGTTGACTGATGTCTTGGGATTCCACAATCGCGTAGGCTCTAGGCCACTCTTGGGTATAATTCTCTGTTTGGAATCTTATTCTGTTATAGCGGATATGGACTCTCCTGTGCCGGATTCTGCAGAGGCATTTGAGTGCCATCGATCTAGCCGAGGTAGAGGACAACTTGATTTTTCGAGGTACAAAGGCGGCTTGGGTTGCTGAGGTATGGATACCTCGGGCTACCGAGATATAAGACTGGCTCGGGTAGCCGAGGTATGGATACCTCGGGTTACCAAGATAGAAAATTGGCTCGGGTAGCCGAGGTATGGATACCTCGGGTTACCGAGATAGAAAACTGGCTCGGGTTGCCAAGGTATGGATACCTCAGGCCACCGAGATAGAAAACTGGCTCGGGTTGCCGAGGTATGGATACCTCGGCAACCCGAGATATAAGAGCGGCTCATATCGCCGAGTTATGGATATATCGACTTACCGAGAAATGAGAATGGTTCGAATTACTAGGGTGATCTGACCTTGCTGAAGGTGATTGATCTTAGTCACTTGCTGGTCATGACATCTGGCCGGCAGGATGTTGTGATTGGGCTCAACCCAACTATTGAATTGGGCTCAACCCAACTGTCGATGTGTGCGGGCCTTAATGTAATGATAATTTTACCCCTTATCACATGCCCCCCACTCCCTAGTCCGAAGTATAAATTCGGATATAGGGAGTAGAATTCCAGAATAACCTCATTCAAGGGGATCCAACGGTTCAGATCTAGGCATGCTGGAGAAATGAAAACCGTTAAGAAATAGTTTGATGAGAGTCGGATAACTGATGCCCCTAAGGTCGGGCCCGTGCTCTGATAACTGAGGACCGGTTCGGATTTTGTGTTTTTATTTTTCTCTTTGTTGGTCGTCCATAGAAAACTTTAATGAAATTTAAGAATTTCCTTTGTCTCCATTACGTGCATTTTTCCTCTTTTCCGCGTTATTTCGAGGATATTTAACTCGAAGGGGTCCGGCAGATTGAAGGGAGTTTGATCCCAAGAAAAGGGGGGGGGCCTCTTGAGTGCCTCACTGCTATTTATTGATGCTCTTCGGCGAGAGGGCGCCTCTTCGTTTTCTGCAAGCGCCCACTGAGGCGGTGGCGCGGGATGAGTTTCCGCGATAGCAGCATTGGAGTTGATGGCTTGGGCGATCAAAATACCTGCCAGAAGTAGTTTAAATACGGATGGGGGAATACCATTGTTAACCACTTCTCCTGTTGATCTCCCAAATTTTAGGATAGTAGGATGGCTTCCGGAAATGAAGGGGGGTCCATTGGAGCGCTAGGCAATGGCGATAATGGCCATGGGGGGCAGGCCCCTCCGCGAGGGGACCCCCATTGGAGCCGCGTTCTAGTAACTATCGATAGGGAGGACCTGTTGTCGATGCTCGCGGAACGCGACCGACTCTGGAAGATGATCGAAGAATACTTGGCCATCTCCTCGAGGGAGCATGGGCTCCTTCGTCAGATCAACGGTCGGCTAGAGGGGCAAGTGGCGACTCTCCAGCAACAAATCGCTATTCTCACCGCCGAGCTAAGTTTGCGGCGTGGAGAGAGCTCGGTAATGCCTGGTGGAGACGATAAGCCCCAATGAGGGCCCATGTATCTTTTTCTTTTCTTTTTGTTTTTTCCTCCTTTTTTGATGAGTGAAAAAGAATTTTTGCAACTTTCGTGTTTGCTGCCATCTTTGAAATGTTTGTTCTCATCATGTGAGTTTTACGAGCGAAGCACCCCCTTGGGGGGATCTCTGGTGATCTTGGCGAGACTAAGGCATGGTGCCCCTATTTTAGCTGAGGTAAGGGGAACTCATAAGTTTCAGTCGGAGTGTAGTGTATTGCTCGGTTTTGCCGAAGCATAATGAGTGTCCCATTAGTGTCGGGGCAAGAGTAACTATCTCGGTTTTGAGCTAGAGCAAAAAGCAATATCTCAGCTTAGGTCAAAATATAGCAGATGGTTTGGCTTCGGGCCGAAGCATAGAATAGTTTAGCTAAATTCCTGGTAAGTGTCTTGGTCGAAACCGAGGTTAGGCAGATAGTTCTGCCAATCCGAAACAAGAGATCGGCCCGTTTGGTCGAGGCATAAGATGGTTCGGTGACCAAACACTGCGCTAATACTTCGGCCGAGATTTGGTGGATGGTTCGATCCATAAGAAATCATTTTGTTTTTTTTCCAGGTGGATGAGGCGGACTTGTATTTTACCGAAGGACGCTTTGTTTTTTGTGAAGGGCATTTATCTTGTTGGCCTTTTCCAACGTGGGTCTTTTCAATCGTACGAGATAAGCACTCGATTGCCATTGGACGACATCATTTTCATAAGGTGATTTCCCAGGCCAGCCTGTATCTCAAGGACCGGCGGACAATTTCCTACATTTAAGGCTCTTGATTTGAGGTCAGAGGGAAATCTTTTGTCTTGCATCATGGCCTGGGAAATGCGTTAGGTGCGCTTTGGAAAGCGCTCTTTTACCCTGAACCGTCACGTGGCAGCGCGCCCAAGGCATTTTGAATCCCGAGGTTTTCTGCTTTAATGGCTGTTCCTGGTCTGTTTGCCTATAAAATGGGGAGTGTGGGCCGTGTTAGGCTATCTCCCAAGACTTTCTTTTCTGTGAGTTGTAGGAGTTTCCATGGCGTCCGTTTCATTGAGGTTGAGAGTGGAAGGTCTGAGCTTTCCTTTTGAAGGTTGGTTCATCCCAGATGACTGGGGTGATGAAGAAGCTACTGAAGAGTAGGCAGTTCCCAAGGGAGGAACTCTCGGAGGTCATATGGAGAGTGCACGGGAGGCCCGCAGAGGTCATATGAGGAGCGCACATATGCGCTTCCTGTGTGTCCTTTGTCACTTGCCATGGGGGTTGCAGGAAATGCAAAGCATACCTGCCTCCCATGGCTAACGTGGGTTTCGCTTCCTCCCTTGATTTAGATTCCTCAGCTTATCCGCTTGGGAAATCTTTTACCATGTAAAGAGGGAGGAGGGCTGTGTCAGCTTGCTGGTCCCCTGCTTATGTTGTTGTGCAGTGACTGGCTGTCCAGCACTCCGCTTGGGGGGATGCTTCCTTAGCATCGATATCCACAGGTCTTTATCCCATTTTGGATCTCTTAATTCATCCAAGGGACCTGCGGGTGGCCAGTTTTGCTCTTTGGCATTAACCAGTGGTTCAGCCGAGCCGTCTGGCTTGTCTGATTTCTCGGGTCAGATGCCGAAACATCATTATTAATCGAAGCTGACTGAGGCAGTCCGGCCGAGCTATTTACTTGTCTTTATTTTCTGTGCTATGACACACTTGTAATGCCTCTCAGGAGGTTGTAATTTTCATTAATAAAGAAAGTCTTTTCTTTCGTTCTTAAATACTCATGTCTTTTCTAGCATGGTTGCATTGAGATTTTCCCTACGCTTTCTGTAGCGTATTTTACCTGTTTCTAGTAGCGATTTTAGCTACCTTGCTTTGGCTGATCATTTCAGCAATATCTGGTCCTCTATGGAGGAAGCATTCACCTTTGTTTTAGGTCAGAGGGAGGCCTGCGCGGCCTTAGCCATATTCAAGGAATAAATCGCATGACATTGCTAATGGGCAGGAAGAAATCACTTACCTCTGCCGAAGTATAACAGGATGTTTTAGTCATCCTAGAACATCTGAGAAGTCACTCGATTTGACCGAGGCTTTAGATAATATTTTACTTGGCGCAGCCAAGGCACGAAGATACCACTTGGTTTGTCCGAAGCTTCAGATTGTTTGGAGATATATCACTCGGTTTGGCCAAGGATTCAGATTGTTCGGAGATATATCACTCGGTTTGGCTGAGGCTTCAGATTGTTCGGAGATATATCACTCGGTTTGGCCGAGGCTTTTAATAATAAGAGATGTACTTCGGCCTTGGCCGAGGCTTTTAATAATAAGAGATGCACTTCGGCCTTGGCCGGAGCTTTTAATAATAAGAGATACACTTCGGCCTTGGCCGGGCCGGGGCTTTTAATAATAAGAGATGCACTTCGGCCTTGGCCGGGGCTTTTAATAATAAGAGATGCACTTCGGCTTTGGCCGAGGCTTTTAATAATAAGAGATGCACTTCGGCTTTGGCCGAGGCTTTTATGCCGTTTGGCTCAGCTGGGGCTTGTAAGCTACTCGAATACGGTCAAAGGCTTGCAGCTCCCAGCCGTACTGGGAGTGCTTAGCCATATCGAGTCTTTGTGGAATAGGACTTTGCCCAGCCAAGGTACGAAGATCGGCCCGGCCGAGGATTTATAAACCTGCTTCTCATTGCAGCAATCAAAGAAAGTAATGAAAGAGATATTTTTGAATCTTTAAAGATTTAACTTAATGAACAGTGTAAGTTCAGGGAGGGCGTACTCTCACTAATGATAGACGCAAAGATTATCCGAGTTCCACGTCCGAGGAATAGATTTTCCATTTAGATCTTGGAGCTTATATGTGCCGAGTCTGATTATCTCCGTAATTTGATAAGGACCCTTCCAATTAGGGGACAGCTTTCCTTGCTCCAGAGGTTTTGAGACAGATGCCTTCCGAAGTACTAGATCATCTGGGAGGAAAAGCTTTCCTTTAACTCTGGTATAATGATAACGGGCGACTCTTTGTTGGTAGGCCGCCATACGGATCTAGGCTTTCTCCCTGACTTCTTCTATCAAGTCAAGATTAGTTCAGAGTTGTTCATCATTAGATTCTTCCAAATAGCCTTCGGTGCGAGGAGAGGGGAGCCCGACCTCCACGAGAATAACTGCTTCTGTGCTGAAAGCCATCTTGAATGGAGTCTGGCCCATGGGAGTCCTCTCAGTGGTTTGGTATGCCCACAGCACATGATGGAGCTCCTCTGCCCATCTACCTCGTGCTTGGTTGAGCCGAGCTTTAATTTCCTGCAAGAGAGTTCGGTTAGTTACCTCGGCTTCTCCATTAGCTTGAGGATGTTCAACTGAAGTTAGGCGATGGAGAATGCCATGATCCTCACAGAACTCCCGGAACTTGGGATTATCAAGCTGCTTTCCGTTGTCGATGATGATAGTGTGGGGGAGGCTGAAGCGGCTGATAATGGACCTCCATACGAAATCCTTAGCTCGAGCCTCAGTTATCTGGGCGACTACTTCGGCTTCAACCCACTTAGTAAAATAATCGATCGCAACAAACAAAAACTTCCTTTGTCCCATTGCGAGGGAAAAAGGACCAAGAATATCCATTCCCCACTTGGCAAAAGGCCAGGGGGATGATATGGAAGTCAGGTGGGCAGAGGGGAGCCTCTGGACATTTGAGTGTCATTGGCATGCATTGCAGGCTCGGATAAGGTCATCTGCATCCTTCCGCATCATCGGCCAATAATATCCTTGGTGTAGCACTTTGTGGCACAGGGCGCGGCTACCGAGGTGATTGCCACAAATGCCTTCATGAACCTCCCGAAGAGCATAATTGGCTTCTGATGGACGGAGGCATTTGAGCAATGGCATGGAGAAGGATCGCTTATACAGCCGATCATCAATCAGGACATAGTGAGACGACTACATTTTTAGCCTCCTCGCTTCTCTTCTATCCGTGGGTAGCAGCCCTTCTTTGAGATACTTGTGCAGGGGGTCTATCTAGGATGGTTCGGTATCGACTTGCATCATCTGATCAGTGTCGGTGATGCTGGACTTCTCTAGGATTTCCAAGTGGAAACTCCATTCAAGGTCCATTGAGTCCATTGTCATTAGACGGGACAGAAGGTCGGCATGCGCATTTTCAGCCCTTGGAACCTGGATGATCTTAAATTCATTGAAACAGGAAGATAGATCACGCACCTTCTGAAGATACCGAATCATATTTGGTTCTCGAGCTTCGAACTCTCCTCGCACCTGGCCCGCCACTAATTGAGAGTCAGTGTAGGCGTTCAGTTTTTCAACTTTGAGCTTGCGGGCGATGCAGAGCCTGGCGAGCAGGGCCTCATACTCTGCTTCATTATTCGAGGCTGGGAAGGAGAAGCGGATGCCATATTCAAAAGTAGCACCCTCCGAGTTGGTAAGGACCAGACCGGCACTAGAACCGCTTGCGCTGGAGGATCCGTCGACGTGAAGTAACCATGGAGCACAGGGCTTTGGTTGCCCAGGGGTGTCCGAAGCAGAGCCATCTTCGGGCATGGTGCATTCGAGGAGGAAATCCGCCAGGACCTGGGCTTTGATGGCCGGACGAGGCTGATACTGAATGTCATGCTCGCTTAGCTTGACGGCCCATTTGGTCATTCTCCTCGATGCTTCCGGGCGATGGATGATTTCTTTGATGGGTTGGTCAGTTAGGATGGTGACGGTATGCGCTTGGAAGTATGACCGTAGCTTCCGAACCGATGCTACTAGGGCCAGAACCATCTTCTCCATCCGAGTGTACCTCGTTTCAGCATCTTTGAGCAATTTGCTGACATAATAAATAGGCTTTTGAATTTTGCCCTCCTCTCTGACTAGCATCGAGCCAACAACATTCTCAGAGACTGCGAGGTACAGACTCAACGTTTCACCTGGCTTTGGGCTACTGAGGAGAAGGTAAGCCGAGGTATTTCTTGAGGTCTTCAAAGGATTTCTGGCAATCTGAGGTCCATCGGAAGTTTTTGGCTGATCGAAGACCTTTGAAAAAGGGAATGCACTTTTTGACTGATCGAGCAATGAAGCGACTAAGGGCCACTATCCTTCAGGTGAGGCGTTGCATGTCCTCGATCGATCCAGGAGGGGTCATCTGCCGCAAGGCCTGGATCTTTTGGGGATTTGCTTTGATGCCTCGCTGAGAGACCATGAAGCCAAGGAATTTCCTAGAATTGACTCCGAAAAGGACATTTGGTAGGGTTGAGCTTCATTTGATACCTTCGAAGCATCTTGAAGCTTTCCGCAAGGTCCTCGATATGTTGGGATGCTTCCTTGCTCTTCACCAGCATATCGTTAACATAAACCTCCATGTTCCGACTAATTTTCTCTTTGAAAACTTTATTGACCAGCCTTTGGTAGGTGGCACCTGCATTTTTCAAACCAAAAGGCATAACTCGGTAGCAATAGATACCTCGATCGGTGATAAAGGCAGTCTTTTCCTCATCCTCAGGCACCATCCAGATCTGGTTGTAGCCTAAATAGGCATCCATAAAGGTCAGCATCTGGTGGCCTGAAGTCGAGTCCACAAGCTGGTTGATTCGGGGAAGAGGGAAGTTATCTTTCGGGCAGGCTTTGTTGAGGTCGGTGAAGTCGATGTAGAACCTCCATTTGCCATTTGACTTTTTCACCATAACCACATTTGCTAGCCAATCAGGATAATTGACTTCTCGGATGAAGTCGGCTTTGATAAGCTTATCCACCTCCTCTTCAATGGCTTTCTGGCGTTCGGGGGCGAAGCTCCTTTTCTTTTGCTTAATTGGTCGAACCGTCTCGTCCACGCTGAGGCGGTGAACCAGGACATCTGGGCTGATTCTAGGCATGTCTGATGCGGACCAGGCGAAGACGTCAGCATTCTTCCAAAGGAATTCGATCAACTCCTGCCAAGGCCTCTCTTCCAGCTGTGACCCAATCTTTACGGTTGGTCGGGCCGAGCCTTGCTGAGCGGTACCTCCTTCAATTCTTCGGCTGGCTCTCCTCGTTGCTCGGTGAAATTCTCTCGGGCATCCAGCATGTCCACCTCGGGTCTTCTGGACTGAAGGTCGGCGACAAAGCAATGTCGAGCTATAATCTGACTTCCCCGAACAATCCCCACTCCCCATTCGATGGGAAACTTCATGACGAGATGGGAAATGAAAACGATGGCCTTGAGATACATCTATCCCGGTTTGCTAAGAATGGCATTGTAAGGAGACCGAAGCTTGATTACAAGAAAATCCATAAACTCAGTGGCCACACGAGGCCAGGTGCCGGCTCGAACCGTCAGAGTGATGACCCCTTCGGGGATTATGGAGTCACCTGTGAAGCCCACCAATGTGGACTCTACGGTTCGAAGACTTTCTACCCGAAATTTTAACCTCACAAAGGCATCAAAGTACAAAACATTAACGGAGCTTTCGCTATCAATTAAAATGCGGTGTACATCATAATTGTTCAAATTTAGAGATATAACTAGAGCGTCATTATGAGGGTACTGTACCTTTCGAAGGTCTTCATCAAAAAAAGTGAGTTCATCAACTCGAGCTTTCTTCGACAGGCCTTCCTCATCGCCTGGCCAGGAGGACGGGGAATCGGTCGTAGCTATCACATTAACATGGCCGATAACTGGAGGGTTCGGCGGTGGGAGTTGGCGAGGTTCATGCTGGCAATTCGCTGCATTGTTCGGCTCAGGAGGCCCTCTGAATTGGTCCAGCCTGCCTCGTTGGATCAATCGCTCAATCTCATTCTTGAGCTGCCAACAGTCCTTGGTGTCATGCCCATAATCTCGATGAAAGCAGCAGTACTTGGCAGGATCTCTTTGAGCTCCGTTGCTTCGAAGAGAAGGAGTTCGAGGAACCTGGTGCTCAATCTCCATCAGAATCTGCACCCTTGGCGTGGTGAGGGGAGTGTAACGATTAAACCTTCGAGCTAGACTCCGGGTTCGGTTTCGCAGCGGAGGTGGAGGAGCTCTCTGGTGGCGAGGTGGGCTAGTGTGGCGGTAGGCTCACTGCTTGTCTGAGCCCTTTGCCTCCTTCTTCCTCAGCTGCTCGGCTCGAGCTGACCTCCTCGAGTCCTCAACCTTGGCGTATTTATCCACCAGGAACATCATGTCTGAAAGGCTCTTTGGGTAATTAACCTCTAGAGCCAGGTAGAAGTCTCCCTCCTTCGATACCCCTCCAGTCAGGGCTGACATGGCTACCTCGGGGTTGAGATGGTCGACTTCTAGGAGGACCGTGTTGAAACGGCCAAGGTAGCTCTTCAGCGATTCCCCCTCTTTCTGCTTAACTTCATAGAGGGAATCAGATATCCATTAGTGGCGACGACTACTGACGAACTAGCTAATGAGCAAGCAGCTCAGTTCATCAAAAGAATCAATGGAACTTGGTTTCAAGCTGTTGAACCAGGTTCAGGCAGATACCCTGAGAGTGGAGGGGAAGGCTCGACAGAGGATCGCATCCGACGCTCCGTGGAACATCATGATGGACCTGAAGCTACTTAGGTGATCATCGGGATCGGTGGATCCATGGTACGGCTCGATGGTGGGGAGCTTAACATGAGAGGGAATCACTTCCCTCCTGATCCTCTCGGAAAAGTGGATGCCCTGCTTCGTCTTTGGCTGGGACGGAGGGCTTGTCTGACGGCGTCTAACTCTTAACGTCATTCCTAATGCATCTCCTGCATCTGCTGCCTGATCCCTTCATTCAGAGTGGTAGGGGGGATCGGGCGATGAGAAGGCGACAGTGGTATTGAATCCTGAGAGGATACCGGGAGGGGGAACGAACCCGCCTGAATCTGAGTGGGCTCTTCCCTCCAGCTCGTTGCGGCGCCAGCTTCACCTTTGCAGGTCGGCGACCGTGATCTGCCGTTCCAAGCGGATCGGAAGAATAGATTGCTGGCGGAACAGGGGCAGCGGCTTCTTCCTGAAGCTGAGGAGCAGGGGCAGCAGGGCTAGGAATCGCTTGGAATCCCTGGACCATTTGGGTCAATGCTTGAACCTGTTGAACCAGAGTGGTGAACTAGTCCAGGGTTACCACCATCACTGGTGGGGAAGGAGTCTCTGCTGGCGGTGGTAGCAGAGGTGCTACATCACTAACTGGATCAGGCCTTTGAGATGCGGCCTGATCTTGAGCCTCAGAGGTAGCTCTCTTTCGATTGGCCATTAGAGAATGTTTCTTTTAGTTTTTGAATCTTGTCTTCTGGATTACAAGTTTATGGGACTTAAGGCCCTTCCTCTAGCGCCAATCTGTTGCCGCAGAAATCTGTTCTCCAACTCGGGTGCACCTTCGGCTCCAGGTCCGAACACCGATCTCGATGTCCGGGGTGGGACCTGCAAGACAGTCCGCACTCGCAAAGGATTTTTCTAGGGTTGTCCTCTGCGGGGGACCCTTCGACGCCCAAGTCAGTGAAGATTCACAGCAAGCAGATATGAGGAGAAGACTCTCATAGAAGAATGCTCCTTCGAGCTCTCATGGGAGCTCTAATGGAGTATGGGATTCAGTGAAATGAATGTATGAAAGTTTGTGTGCCCGAGAGTTCGTATCAGAGATTGCGTACCTGAGAAGTTTGAGGAATTAATAGGCGATCACCTGATTCCTTGGGCGCATCATGGAGGTCCAAAAGTTGTTGTGATTTGAATCGAGTTTGTTATGAGGTCAGTAGGATCCGTATCTTATCAGTTAGAGGATCGACGGCTAGGAGAGCTGACTGATACCTTGGGATTCCACGATCGCATAGGATCTAGGCCACTCCTGAGTATAATTCTCTATTTGGAATCTTATTCTGTTACAGCGGATAGGGACTCTCCTGTGCCGGATTCTGCAGAGGCATTTGAGTGCCATCGGTCTGGCCGAGGTAGAGGACAACTTGATTTTTCGAGGTACAAAGGTGGCTCGGGTTGCCGAGGTATGGATACCTTGGGCTATCGAGATATAAGACTGGCTCGGGTAGTCGAGGTATGGATACCTCGGGTTACCAAGATAGAAAACTGGCTCGGGTAGCCGAGGTGTTGACCCAATTATTGATTTTGATGATTAATAAAGGAATTGAGTATATTTACTTGATTACTAATCGATTTGACAAGTGTTTCAAGGGTTAAAAATATTTGATCGATATAAAGGTATTAAGAAACGTGTTTTGAATCAATTGCAAATCATAAGTTTCAAAGTTTCAGGACCTGGAGTTGACACCTAGGAATCCTGGAGCCGACCCCATGGCCAGTCAAATATTCTTCTGATTTTTGATATGGTTCAGAGCCGACACCTAGAGTTTCGGAGCTGACACCCAGAGTTTTGAAGTCGACACTTACAGTGTCTAGAGCCAACTCCGATGCGGGGACAGAACGCTTATTTTTTTAGTATCTTGGAGCCGACAGACACAGTCTTTTGGAGCTGACACCTGACGATGGCGAGCCGACACCTAACTCTTTCGGAGCCGACTCCTCGACGAACTCAGAAATTTCTATTTTTGGATAAACGACTTGGATCCGACACCTGAAAAGTTGAAGCCGACTCCAACCTGTCTGGGATGAAATTTTAAAATGCCAGATCAGCTCTAACGGTAATATTTTCTTTTTACCTAACTTCTAACGGATATATTTTGTTTCCTGGTACACTCCAACGGCTAGTTTCTTTCCAAAAATAGATTAAACGAAATCTATAAAAAGGGAGAGAAAGCTCGTTTAAAAAAAAAAAAAAAATAGAGAGAATATTCAAATCAAAAATCCGAGAAGTCTTGAGCCTAAAATCTAAGAGAAAAGTATTCAAACTCAAATCCTTCCACTCCAAAAAGCTCAAAGAGGAATCCAAGGCATTCAAACTTAAAAAATCAGAGGATTTTCAAAAAGGAAGAAGAAGCTCTGTTTTTGAAGATTTTTCAACTTCTCATCTGTAACATTTGCAACGAATCAAAGCTGAGGCCTGATTCAACATCTCCAAAGAGAAGAGGAAAAGAAGAAAAGAAGAAAAGCTCAAATTCAATCTACTTCAAACAGGCTTTTCTAACCCTATTCATTTATTTTTGAATATTTACTCATTTGAGGAGCTTTGTATTATTGAAAAATACTATTCTTTCTTGTTTGTGCTAGTTCTATCAAGGGGATTGAACTAGTGGAGGTTGTATACCTCGGGTCAAGCTAGATTAACTTGAGTTTAGGGTTTTGTGCTGGTGAGCCCGGAAAACCGGCTGGGTTCGTTGTGATCCCTGGGAAACAACAAGTTTGAGTTGTGATCTTGGAAAACAACTCGACTGTAATCAAGAGGATTATAGTGTGGACCCAAGTGAATCTTGGGAGTGGACGTAGGTGTTGGATACACCGAACCACTATAAAATCTTTGTGTTTGCCGTGCTTCGATTATCTCTATCTCTATCTCCTTATTTGTGCTTCATATTCACATTGCATTTAATTTCATTTATCTCAAAGCCAATATTTTTTTTAGGGTTAAAATTTTTTAAAGAACCCAATTCACCCCCCCCTCTTGGGTTGCCATCTGGGCCAACAATTGGTATCAGAGCTAGTGCTCATTGTTTATTTGATCACACGATCAAGAGCTAAAGATCCAAATGGCAGCTCAAGTTGGATCTTCATTTGCTGAAGGTCATTCTACAAATAGACCTCCCTTGTTTAATGGTTCCAACTATTCATATTGGAAAGCAAGAATGAGGATATTCATTCAAGCTTCTGATTATGAATTGTGGAGTGTTATAATTAATGGACCTAGCACACCCACACACATTGTTGATGGCTCTATTGTTCCTAAGCCCGAAAGGGATTGGAATGATAATGATAGGAAAATGGCTCAGCTCAATGCTAAGCCATGAATGTCTTATATTGTTCCTTAGATGCTAATGAATTTAATCGTATATCTACATGTAATTCGCAAAAGAGATATGGGATAGATTAGAAGTTACCCATGAGGGTACAAATCAAGTTAAAGAATCTAAGATAAATATTCTTGTTCATAAATATGAATTATTTAGCATGGAACAAACTGAAACTATAGCATGCATGTATACTAGATTCACTGATATTGTAAATGGTTTGAAAAGTCTTGGTAAGACCTATACTAACTCTGAACTTGTTCGCAAAATTCTTAGGTCACTACCAAGACATGGGAAGCAAAAGTGACAGCAATCCAAGAAGCCAAGGACCTCAACACTTTACCCTTGGAGGAGCTACTTGGATCTCTAATGACCCATGAGCTAACCATGAAGCAGCACATAGAGGAAGATGTTAAGAAGAAAAAATAGCTCTTAAGGCTGCAGAAAGTGAGAGAGCAGCAGTGATAATGATGATGATGATGATGAGACAGCTCTTCTAGCTAGAAAGTTAAAAAATTCATGAGAAGAAAGAGACCCTTCCACAAGAAGAAATTGGAATTAAAATGGAAGGAGAAAAGAAAAGAAAAGGACAAGGACAAAGAGAAAGACCCCTTGATATGCTATGAGTGTAAGAAACCGGGGCACTTTAGATATGATTGTCCTCAATTGAAGAAGACTTACAAGAAGAAGAAGAAAGCTATGTTGCAACTTGGAGTGACAGCGATGAATCCTCTTCAGAGGAAGAACAAAAAGAAGTTGCAAACATTTGCTTTATGGCAAACGACGACAACGAGGTAAGTTTGAAAACCCTTGTGATGAGTTTGCATTTGATGAATTATTTGAAGCCTTTAATGAACTAGTAGATGATTTTAAAGTTTTGAAAAAAAAATACAAATTTTGAAAAATGATAATTCAATTCTATTAAAGAAAAAGATAATCTTACTAATGAGATTAAGATGCTGAAATCTGAAAAAGAAAATTTGACAAAAGAAAAAGAATCAATTTCCAATGAAAATGATAAATTAAAGAAGAAGTTGATAAATATAAGAATATTGTTGATAAATTTACTTATAGTTCTAAAAAACTTAATTTATTATTGAGTAATCAAAGAGCTATATTTGATAAGGCTGGATTAGGATATAGACCTAACATAAAACAAAAATTTTCAAAAACTTTTTTAGAAAAGAACAAAATAGAATGTTACATGTTATTATTGTAACAAGAAAGGCCATAAATCCTATGAATGTAATGCAAGAAACAGTAACAAAAAATTAATAGTAAAAAAGAAAATATGGGTTCCCAAAGGAACAATATTTTATGCTACTAACCATGAAGGACCCAAGAAGGCTTGGGTACCTAAATATAAGACTTAATTATTTTTGCAGGAGTGTCTTGCGGCCAAAAGATCAAAGCGAAAGTGGTATCTTGATAGTGGCTGCTCAAGACACATGACGGGTGACAAGGATCAATTCATCACCCTTGA
This sequence comes from Calamus simplicifolius, assembly GCA_900491605.1. Taxonomy (NCBI): domain Eukaryota; kingdom Viridiplantae; phylum Streptophyta; class Magnoliopsida; order Arecales; family Arecaceae; genus Calamus; species Calamus simplicifolius. The sequence goes on from UESW01004519.1 coordinate 641,460, forward strand.
AGCAAAAGAGGAGGAGTTGTTACGTTTGGTGACAATGGCAAAGGCCAAATCATGGGGTTTGGTAAATTCAAATAACTCCCTCCACATATATTGAAAATGTTTTATATGTGATGGTTTAAAACATAATTAATTAGTATTAGCCAATTATGTGATAAAGGTTTAAAGTATCATTTGAAGCTTCTATCTGCACTGTTTCTAATCCCATTGATAATAGCATTGTTTTTATTGGAAATAGAAATGGCAATGTATACTTGATTGATTTAGACAATTTGTCTACTAGTAATCATTGCTTAGTTGCTAATAATGCTAATATGAATGAGATTGGTTGGTTATGGCATCGTAGATTAGGTCATGCAAGCACACACCTAATTTCAAAATTAATTAAGAATGGATTTAGTTAAAGGACTTCCAAACTAGATTTTGAAAATAACAAAATTTGTGATGCATGTCAATTTGGAAAACAAACTAGAAATTCTTTTAAAATCTAAAAATATTGTTTCCACTTCTAGGCCACTTAGAGCTACTTCACATGGACCTTTTTGGACCTACTAGAACCACAAGTCTAGGAGGAAAGAAATATGGTCTTGTGATTGTAGATGATTATTCTAGATACACTTGGGTATTGTTTTTAGCTCACAAAGATGAGACTTTCCGATATTTTGAAATTCTTCAAGAAAGTCACAAATGAGAAAAACAACACCATAGTGTCTCTAAGAAGTGATCATGGCACTGAATTTGAAAATCATTTATTTGAAAACTTTTGCATGAAAATGGCATTCATCATAATTTTTCTGCACCTAGAACACCACAACAAAATGGAGTGTTGAAAGAAAAAATAGAACTTTAGAAGACATGGCCCGTACCATGCTATGTGAAAGCAACCTACCAAAATACTTTTGGGCGGAAGCTATAACACGGCATGTTACATTCTTAATAGAGCTTTAATTAGGCCAATCTTAAGAAAACTCCTTATGAACTATGGAATAATAGAAAACCAAATATAGTTATTTTCATGCATTTGGTTGTAAATGTTTCATTCATAATAATGGTAAAGATAATCTAGGAAAATTTGATGCAAAATCTGATGAAGGCATATTCTTAGGATATTCAACAACTAGTAAAGCCTATAGAGTATTTAACAAGAAAACTTAATTGTAGAAGAATCTATTCATGTAGTTTTTGATGAATCTTTAGCATCAAGTTCAGAAAAGATTGATGATGAGGAAGATACAAACATTTTAGAAAGAGATATTGAAAAATTAAATATAGATGTATCTTCAGATCATGAACAAGAAGCTAAAGATAATGATTCACCTAGGTTGATGTTGTTGATGCAAATCATAATGATATAGATCTTCCTAGAGATTGGAGATATGCCTATGGTCATCCAAAGGAATTGATTATAGGTGATCCATCTCAAGGAGTAAGAACTAGATCATCAATGAGAAATATCAATAATCATCTTGCATTTGTATCTCAAATTGAACCTAAAACTATTGAAGAAGCTGAAAAAGATAATAATTGGATGTTAGCTATGCAAGAAGAATTAAATCAATTTACTAGAAATAATGTATGGACCTTAGTAGATAGACCTAAAGATCATTCTGTTATAGGATCAAAATGGGTATTTAGAAATAAATTAGATGAAAATGGCATAGTAATTAGAAACAAAGCTAGATTAGTTGCAAAAGGATATAATCAAGAAGAAGGAATTGATTTTGATGAAACTTTTGCACCTGTAGCTAGATTAGAAGCAATTAGATTATTACTTGCATTTGCATGTCATATGAATATCAATTTATTTCAAATGGATGTTAAAAGTGCATTTTTAAATGGATTTATAAATGAGAAGTTTTTGTTGAACAACCACCTGGTTTTGAAGATCATGAATTTTCAAATCATGTTTTTAAATTGCACAAAGCACTATATGGTTTAAAACAAGCACCTAGAGCTTGGTATGATAGATTAAGTAAATTTCTAATTGAAAATGATTTTATAAGAGGAAATGTTGATAAAACACTATTTTTGAAAAGAAAAGACAAGATTTATTAGTAGTACAAATATATTGATGATATTGTATTCGGTGCTACTAACAATTTTTATGTCAAGAATTTGCTAAGTTAATGCAGGGTGAATTTGAAATGAGCATGATGGGAGAACTCAACTTCTTCCTAGGACTTCAAATCAACAAAGCAAAGAGGGAATTTTCATCAACCAACAAATACACAAAAGAACTTCTCAAGAAGTTTGGAATGGATCAATCAAACCCCTTGGAACACCTATGAGTCCTTCATGCAAATTGGACAAAGATGAAGATGGTAAGAAAGTTGATCAAAAATATTAGAGGTATGATCGGATCTCTACTTTACTTAACTGCAAGTAGACCAGATATCATGTTTGCTGTTTGTCTATGTGCTAGATTTCAATCTGAACCTAAAGAATCTCACTTAATTGCTGTAAAAAGAATACTAAGATATTTAAGTGGAACTAAAAATGTAGGTTTATGGTATTCTAGAGACTCAACATTAAACTTGATTGCATATTCTGATTCTGATTATGCTGGATGTAAATTAGATAGAAAAAGCACAAGTGGTGCATGTCAATTCTTAGGAAGTAACTTAATCTCTTGGTTTAGCAAAAAGCAAAATTCGGTTGCATTATCTACTGCTGAAGCAGAATATGTTGCAGCTGGAAGTTGCTGTGCTCAAATCCTTTGGATTAAGCGACAACTTGAAGATTATGGCATAACACTTGATAAAACTCCTATTAGATGTGATAACACAAGTGCAATAAATTTAACTAAAAATCCAATTCAACATTCAAGAACAAAACACATTGAAATTAGATATCACTTTATAAGAGAACATGTAGCTAATAATGAAATTTGTCTTGATTATGTTAATACTGAAGAACAATTAGCTGATATATTTACAAAACCTTGAGTGAAGAGAGATTTTGTTATCTTAGAGGAGAATTAGGGATTTGTGACCCTTTGGAATGATTTTGAAACCTAAGGAATGACTATCTAGATTTCTATTAATTTCTTGATTCCTTTCATAATTTTAAGGACAAATTATCTAGTCATCTGAGCAATTTGATTCTTCATACTCCAAAATTTTATCAAATTTTATGAATTTATTTTGACAAGTTTCAGATGTTTGAATCTCAATTATTTTTCTCTGAAACTGTCAGTGGAGTCGACACCTCAGTGAGGAGTCGACACCTTTCTGTGTCGCTCTCGGTCCCTGACCTTGGAGCCGACACCCGTATAAGTGGAGCCGACTCCAGTTCGAGCGCTGACTGTGTTAGCGATTTGGAGTCGACACCCGACTTTGCGGGAGTCGACACCTGGGTCCCAAATCGATTTATTAGGGCAGAGTCGACACCTCGTCATTTCTATCTTCTCAAATCCTCTCCAAACTCTTCCAAAACTCTCTCAAACCATCTCTAATTCCTCTCTAACCTTTCCTAAGGATCCAATGGCACCTAAGAGAGAGGATCGGTGATTGGAGCGCCGGTGACCGGAAAAGCTCCGTGAGGCGACCCGTCCGCGAGCCGTCTCCAAGCGAGGATTCCTCCACCGCTTCGGACAATCCCAACCTTCCCCTCAGGTAGATACCCTAGCGGGAGAGTAATAACAATGGGTAGAAAAGTTGATTTTGATTCTTTGATCCGAAGGTTTCTCATTGGAAGACAATCAAAGAATAGGTTGGGATAAAGTATGTTCTCTTGATGTTCCTACTACCCAGCCTAGTAAAGAATTTTATTCAATTTATCAAGAGGAGATGGTGGTTTAGTGAGCTCTGTAGAGGAAAGGATTCATCTTACTTTTCAAAATTAGGAAACCTCCTAAGCATCCCATTACTGGATTAGCAGCCGATATCACAGTGAGAGATCAGCAGCTCTATCAAGGATGTTAGGGAGAGAGTTACAGAATTTGAAGAGTTAGGGCTAATCAATTGCCCTTGGAATTAAGATTACTTCATAACATTTGCAGTAGGATTTTTTCCCCAAGACCGGTCGTTTTGAGTATGTCTCTGAGCGACATTGTTGTGATGGACAGTATATTGACTGGTCAACCTATTAATTTAGCTGATATGATATTTATATGGCTGAGGCTGGAGGGAAAAGAAGATCGTCCTACCCTATGGCATGATTCTAACTATGGTTTCAAAGCCAAGGAGTGTGATTCTGAGAATGAGCCATCCAAGAAAGGCACACCGATTACTACAGTTTGGCCACTTGCATAGGATGGGATTTGTAAAGGTGAATGGCAATGGGAAAGGAAAGGTTTGGATGAGAGAGCCCCTGAGCCTAGACTGACCTTGTGAGGCTGGTCCATCTGTGAGGTCCTCTCCGCAGCCAGTTCTGTTCCGGCCCCTGCACCTGCTCTCTTGTTCAGCCATCTACTTCATCAGTTGGATTTTCAGACCTTCAGTTGGAGCAACTCAAAGTCTTACTTGCTGCTCAGAAGGATGAATGAAGACTGAGTTTGATAATAAATTTATGAATCTTAAAGAAACTCTTTATTCATTAGATGATCGATTAGCAAGATTGAATCAACTCTTAGCTCTTCTGCTGGATCTTTAAGTATGATCTAAAGAATATTTTGAAGAACTTAAAGATATTGTGGAGATTCTGAGACCTATTCAAAGTGCAATGCTGAACTTCAAGATAAATTATGACTGCATGTACTTTTGTTGATGAAAGGTTAAAGGATTATGTAAGATTCAACTGAAGGAATGAAAAGATTATAGATCATTTAACAAGGATTATTAGAACTGAATGTTTGTAATGAAAAGTTTAATTTTGATGAAATGAAAGTGTAATTTTGATGTAATGAAAGTTTTAGTTTTTGTAATGAAAGTATAGTTTCTTTTTGTAATACTTGACTTTTGATGAAATGAAATTATCTTTTGATTTATCAATTTATCTTTTGACTTAACTTTTCTTTACCTTTTTGTTGATTACAAAAAAGGGGGAGAAAGTTATGTCGTATATGCATTTGAATTATGTATATGCATTGATTAGTATTTGATTGGTATCAAATTAGATAAGCTTAAGTGTGAATAAAAGTGAAAATTGATAAATGAATTTAAGTATCAAATATGTATAGCAAAGGAAGAACAATTGATAATTTGAACTTCATAGGGGGAGCTACCTTATTCAGGGGGAGCCTACTTGTGAAGATCACTTCCTTGAAAATTTTAATTGAGAATCTATGCATATACTCAATGTTTTTATAATCATCAAAAAGGGGGAGATTGTTGACCCAATTATTGATTTTGATGATTAATAAAGGAATTGAGTATATTTACTTGATTACTAATAGATTTGACAAGTGTTTCAGGGTTAAAAATATTTGATCAATTAAAGGTATTAAGAAACGTGTTTTGAATCAATTGCAAATAAGTTTCAAAGTTTCAGGACCTGGAGTCGACACCTAGGAATCTGGAGCCGACCCCATGGCCATCAAATATTCTTCTGATTTTTGATACGGTCCGAGCCGACACCTAGAGTTTCAGAGCCGACACCCAGAGTTTCGGAGTCGACACTTACAATGTCTGGAGCCGACTCCGATGCGGGGACAGAACACTTATTTTTTGAGCATCTTGGAGCCGACACTTTTGAGCCGACACCCGACGATGGCGAGCCGACACCTAACTTTTTCGGAGCCGACTCCTCGATGAACTTCTATTTTTGGATAAACGACTTGGAGCCGACACCTGAAAAGTTGGAGCCGACTCCAACCTGTCTGGGAAAATTTTAAAATGCCAGATCAGCTCTAACGGTAATATTTTCTTTTTACCTAACTTCTAACGGATATATTTTGTTTCCAAGTACACTCCAACGGCTAGTTTCTTCCCAAAAATGGATTAAAGAAATCTATAAAAGGGGGAGAAAGCTCGTTTGAAAAAAAAAAAAAAAATAGAGAGAATATTCAAATCAAAAATCCAAGAAGTCTTGAGCCTGAAATCAAAAGAAAAGTATTCAAACTCAAATCCTTCCACTCCAAAAGCTCAAAGAGGAATCCAAGGCATTCAAACTTGAAAAATCGGAGGATTCTCAAAAAGGAAGAAGAAGCTCAAGATTTTCCAACTTCTCATCTGCAACATTTGCAAGAATCAAAGCTGAGGCCTGATTCAACATCTCCAAAGAGAAGAGGAAAAGAAGAAAAGAAGAAAAGCTCAAATTCAATCTACTTCAAACAGGCTTTTCTAACCTTTTCATTTATTTTGAATATTTGCTCATTTGAGGAGCTTTGTATTATTGAAAAATACTATTCTTTCTTGTTTGTGCTAGTTCAATCAAGGGGATTGAACTAGTGGAGGTAGTATACCTCGGGTCAAGCTAGATTAGCTTGAGTTTGGGTTTTGTGCTGGTGAGCCCGAAAACCGGCTGGGTTCGTTGTGATCCCTGGGAAACAACAAGTTTGAGTTGTGATCTTGTAAAACAACTCGACTGTAATCAAGAGGATTATAGTGTGGACCCAAGTGAATCTTGGGAGTGGACGTAGGTGTTGGATACACCGAACCACTATAAAATCTTTGTGTTTGCCGTGCTTTGATTATCTCTATCTCTATCTCCTTGTTTGTGCTTCATATTCACATTGCATTTAATTTCATCTATCTCAAAGCCAATATTTTTTTTAGGATTAAAATTTTTAAAGAACCCAATTCACCCCTCCTCTTGGGTTGCCATCTGGGCCAACACGAGGTATGGATACCTCGGGCCACCGAGATAGAAAACTGGCTAGAGTAGCCGAGGTATGGATACCTCGGGCCACCGAGATATGAGAGTGGCTCGTATCGCCGAGGTATGGATACCTCGGCTTATCGAGAAATGAGAATGGTTCGGATTACTGGGGCGATCTAACCTTGCTGAAGGCGATTGATCTTAGTCACTTAGTGGTCATGACAGCTGGCTGGCAGGATGTTGTGATTGGGCTCAACCCAACTGTCAAATTGGGCTCAACCCAACTGTCGATGTATGAGGGCCTTAAGGTAATGATAATTTTACCCCTCATCAAGTACCATCCAAAATGGGCTGCAATGTTGAAATCAACTTGTCATTACTCTGCCATGCAGCATTTGATTTGCAAATATTGGAGCATGAATGACCCAAGTGCTTAGTTCTATGGGGCACAGAGAAAAAGGAGAAGATTGCTCGTTTAAGAAGATCTCCTCACATTTCTCACCAGATTTGGCGGCACTGCTTGTTGGAAACAAGGTGGGCACACAAGATTGATGGAAGCGGAGGATTCTTTCAATAAGAAAAATGATACTCTATATTAGAGGGAATACAACTTTTGGGTCTCTCTCTATTTTTTCATCATAATCTTCTTCTTCTACTTCTACTTCTCTACATGATTTCATGGGCAAACACCTTCCATATTTATACACATCTAGATGTCCTTTCATATGCCACTATTTAATACATGTATATAAAAACTAAAAGACATTTGCAAAAAATTAAGAGTCAATTACAAAATACTAAGAGTCAATTTTAAATTTATGAACTATCTTGTCTTTTTAAAATGACTCTTCCTTTCTCCCATGAAGCCTTTGGTCTTTTCAAGAGTGACTCTTCCTTTCTCCCATGAAGGCTTTGGTCTTTTCAAGAGTGACTCTTCCTTTCTCCCATGAAGTCTTTGGTCTTTTCAAGAATGGCTCTTCCTTTCTTCCATGAAGTCTTTGGTTGTTTTCAAGAGTGCATTAAAATAAGTTTAATATTCCAACATTTCCTCCCGTAAACTTATTTTTTCTTGGTGCCATGACTCCAAGCATCTTTCTCAGCTTTTGAAAATCTTCACCTTTGAGTGATTTTATAAATATATCAGCAATTTGCTCATTTGATTTACAATACACAACCTTCACAATACCTTTCTTAACTTGATCACGAAGAAAATGAAATCTTGTGTCAATGTGTTTGCTTCTTCCATGTTGAACTGGATTCTTAGCTAGTTCAATAGCAGACTTATTATCAATATATCTTTACAGGCTCCTTTTGTGAATGACTCAATTCTTTCAATAAGTTGCACAACCATATGGCCTCACAAGCACATGATGCTGCTGCAACATACTCTGCTTCACATGTAGATAATGCAACAATGGATTGTTTCTTTGAGCTCCAAGAAAAAGCATTAGCACCAAAATAAAAGATATAACCAGAAGTGCTTTTTCGTTCATCAAGATCTCCTCCCCAATCACTATCAGAAAAACCAATTAAACTTGCATCATTGGAATGAGTATAAAACATACCATGATCAAGAGTTCCTTTGAGGTATCTTAGAATCCTTTTTGCTGCCATCCAGTGTGACTCCTTTGGATGTTCCATATATCTACTAATCAAACCAACTCCATAGACAATATCAGGTCGGCTTATAGTAAGATAACGAAGACTTCCAACAAGGCTTTTGAAGAGATATGAGTTCACCTCCTTTCCTTCTCCTTCTTTACTAAGCTTGGCTCCATAAGCAACTGGGGTGTTTACTTCTTTGCAGCTCTCCATTTTGAATTTCTGTAGAATATTTCTAGCATAACTTTCTTGAGAAATGAAGATGCCATCTTCACTTTGCCTTACTTCAATGCCAAGAAAATAAGACATCAAGTCTCCTCCCGTCATTTCGAACTCCTTGCTCATGATTGCTTTGAACCCATATATCATTTCCATGCAATTACCTGTCACAAGTAAGTCATCCACATATAGACATATAATTAAAATGTCATCTCCTTTTTTCTTTACATAAATAGCATGTTCATAGGAGCATTTGTTGAAACCACAATCTTGAAGATAGTGATCAATTCGAGCATTCCAAGCTCTCGGTGCTTGCTTTAATCCATACAAAGCTTTGTGTAACTTGTACACTTTATCTTCCATGCCTTTATGGATATAGCCCTCAGGTTGCTCAATATAGACTTCTTCTTCAAGGTAGCCATTGAGAAATGCCGACTTTACATCCATTTGATATATTTTCCACTTGTGATGAGATGCAATTGAGAAAATGAGCTTTATTGAATCAAAATGGGCTACAGGCGCGAAAACTTCATCATAATCGAGCCCTTTCTTTTGCTTGTAGCCTTTGGCAACCAAACGAGCTTTGTATTTTTCTACCTTTCCATTAGCAGTGCGCTTCACTTTATACACCCATTTGACGCCTATCGCCTTTTGTCCTTTTGGAAGTGAAGTCAACTCCCAAGTATTATTCTTTTCTATGGCAAGAATCTCCTCCTTCATTGCTTTTCTCCATTCAACTTTTTGCATAGCTTCATCAAATGTTAGAGGTTCAATATCAGCAAATAAACAATATAAATTAACTTGTTCAACTTCTTCTGTTTCATCATAAAGATCACTAATACTTCTAAACTTTCTTGTTGACTCTTCAGGGCTTATAGAACTTCTTGAAGAAGTCGGTGTAACTTGTGGTGATGAAGATGATCTTGCTGGTGACAAGATTGATTGAGTAGCTTCCTCATTTGTATTCTCCTCAGCTTCATTGTAAGGTGTTATATATTTGATATGAGAATCTTTGCCATTCCAATCCCATACTCCATCTTCATTGAAAATCACATCCCGACTGATGATGACCTTTTTTGTCATTGGATTATACAATTTGTAGGCTTTGGATTGCTCACTATATCCTATGAAGATGCATTTTTGGCTTCGATCATCAAGCTTCTTCCTCTTCTCTTGTGGTACTTGGGCATAGGCAATACACCCAAAAATCTTCATATGGCTTACTCCTGGTTTGTAGCCACTCCAAGCTTCTTCTGGTGTCATACCTTTGATGGCTTTTGTTGGGCTTCGGTTGATAAGATATGCTGCACATGCCACCCCTTCAGCCCAAAAATGCTCGGAAAGGTTCTTCTCTTTCAACATGCTTCTAGTCATGTCAAGAATGGTCCGATTCTTTCTCTCGGCCACTCAATTTTGTTGTGGAGAGTACGGAGCGGTGAATTGATGTCGAACTCCTTCTTCATCACAATAGCTTCTAAAAGCATTTGACATATATTCTCCGCCTCTATCGGATCTCAAAATCTGCACTTTATTGTTACTTTCTTTTTCAACCAAGGTTTTGAAACATTTAAACATAAAGAGTGCAGCCGACTTTTCTTTAAGAAAATAAACCCACAACTTTCTACTAAAGTCATCAACAAATGTTATAAAATATTTGTTACCACCACAAGATTCTGGAAGAGGTCCACATATATCAGTATGCACTAGTTGTAATGGTCTTGTTGCTTTCAAGATTTTTACTTTTGAAGGGAGCTTTTGCATGCTTAGCTAGTGTGCACTTCTCACAAACTTCATTTGGATAATTTATATATGGAAGACCTTTCACCATTCCCTTATTAGATAGTAATTTCAAACTTCCAAAATTTAAATGTCCAAACCTGAGATGCCAAAGCCAAGAAGGGTCCTTGATATCCACTTGCAAGCAATTTTGTGCTTCCGTCTTTAAGATAAGAGGAAACATCCTGTTCTTCGCCATCTGGACACGAGTAATCAGCTTTCCATTCCAATCTTTTAGAGTTAGAGATAATCCTTCCATATGAATTGCATAACCCTTCTCTAACAGTTGGCCAATACTTAAAATATTACTCTTCAAACTTGGCACATAATAAACATTGGAAATGAAATCAGGTTTACCATTCTTTTGCCAAATCATGATTTTACCTCTTCCTTTGATAGGAGCTTTGGAGAGATCCCCAAACTTCACATCACAAAACTCCCCTTCTTGCAATTTCACAAATAGCTCTTTTCTTCCACACATATGGTTTGAGGCTCCTGAGTCAAGAAACCATATATTCTTCAAGTCTCCATCTTCTTGGCATGACAAAAGAAGAGTCGGTTCTCCTTCTTGGTTGTTGGATTCAATGTTGTGGCTTTGCTTATTGTTCCAACACTCATAGCTATAGTGTCCATATTTTTGACAATTATAGCATTGAACATTGGATCTTGATTGGTTACGACCTCCAATTGTTCTTCTACCTTGTCCACGTCCACCTCTTCTGCCACCTCTTTCATTGTTGAAATTTGAGCTTTGGCCTCCTCCATCATTATAGCTTCTTTGACCACGGCCATGGCTTCGACCACGACCACGGTAGTTGCTTCTGCCACCACGACCACCACGATAGTTGTTGCCGTCATCTCTTTTGTTACTATATGCCAATTGAAGCCCTTGATCTTTCTCTTTTTGATCTTTTGCCTCCACCTTGGATTGAAGTATTTGCTCTGTATTATGTGCTTCATTTTTCTTTTGCATCTTTTGTTCATGAATTTGAAGTTTGCCCATCAACGCATTGATGGAGAGTGTATCAACATCATTAGCTTCTTCAATGGCGACAACAACATGCTCAAACCTCGGTGTTAAAGACCGAAGTATCTTCTCCACCACTCGAACATCTTCTACCTTCTCTCCATTTCTCTTCAATTGGTTTACAATAACCAATATCCGAGAGAAGTAGTCAAATATGTTTTCGTCTCCTTCATGGTGGTGACTTCAAATTCTCCTCGCAATTATTGAAGCCGGATTCGCTTCACCTTTTCTTCTCCTTTAAAGATAGTAGAGAGAGTATCCCAAGCTTGATTTGCAGATGTTGCTTCAGCAATTCTCTCAAATGTCACCTCATCTAAAGCTTGATATAATTGGAACAAAGCTTTTTTGTCTCTTCTCCTTAAGCCCCTTAAAGTATCTTTTTGTGCTTGATTGTACCCTCTTTCTTGCTCTGCTGTAGGCTCGGTGTAGCCATCTTGAACAATTTCCCATAGATCTTGTGAGCCAAATAAGGACTTCATTTGGATACACCAATTCCCATAGTTCTCCTTAGTAAGCTTGGGAATTTGAATATGCACACCATCGTTGGCCATCTCCCTCAAGATTGGTCCTCTCAAAAAAATAAGGCTATGATACCACTTGTTGGAAACAAGGTGGGCACACAAGATTGATGGAAGTGGAGGATTCTTTCAATAAGAAAAATGATACTCTATATTAGAGGGAATACAACTTTTGGGTCTCTCTCTATTTTTTCATCATAATCTTCTTCTTCTACTTTTACTTCTCTACATGATTTCATGGGCAAACACCTTCCATATTTATACACATCTAGATGTCCTTTCATATGCCACTATTTAATACATGTATAGAAAAACTAAAAGACATTTGCAGAAAATTAAGAGTCAATTACAAAATACTAAGAGTCAATTTTAAATTTATGAACTATCTTGTCTTTTTAAAATGACTCTTCCTTTCTCCCATGAAGCCTTTGGTCTTTTCAAGAGTGACTCTTCCTTTCTCCCATGAAGTCTTTGGTCTTTTCAAGAATGGCTCTTCCTTTCTCCCATGAAGTCTTTGGTTGTTTTCAAGAGTGCATTAAAATAAGTTTAATATTCCAATACTGCTCCGACTAGTTGATCCCAATCCTTTCGAAATTCAGCTTTAATATTTCTTTTCCACCATCCTGGCCATAGGCCTTGAAAATTAGAAGGTCATCTTGCAATATTCACACATTTCGCAATTGGACGCCATACCTTCTTAAAAAATAACACCTCAAGAGCAAGCGATTCATCGTTTCCAAAGGGTACCCACACCGAGTGCATGCGGGGCTTATAACCCATTTTTTCTATACCAAAATATCTCATGTGCAAAGCCTATTTCTCAAGGAAGGTTGTTTTAAAAGTAGGCCACAGTGCCGATTAAAATTTATGAGGTGAAGTTCAAGAATATATAGAAGAGGGAATTTATAGGTGAAAATCAAGAATAGAAGAGGGAAAGCGATACTACATGCTTAATGATGTTACAAGTAGGGACTCTCGTCCCCCTCGGGGGAAAATAAAATTACAAGAAGAGATCGTCTCTCAAGGGAAAACCTACTTCTAAATTAGGCCAAGAAAAGAAAATTTTGTAAAGAAGCAGTGTCTGCAAGCTTACAACCAACGCTAGTAGCAGCAATACTAAGCCATTCAAACTATTCATGTAACAAATGATGGTCGTGGAGGTGGTGGCACCTCCATATATCCTTCCAGCATCATCACCACGTTCTTCATGTAAGGCCGCGAGTCTGGTTCGGATTGAACGCACCAAATCCCCACACTGACTAGTCTTTCTAGTTCGGCCATGTCCACTTCTTCCCCCGGTAAGAGGTTCTCCAACTCCTTGGCCGCATAGCTGTTGTAGACCCACTCAGAGAGAAGAAGCCCAGCCCCGTCTCCGTCCATGTCCACTTCCGTATCTCTCCTGCAACATATGATCTGGAACAAAACGACTCCGTAACTGTAAACATCCGCCTTCACCGTTATGGGTGCTTTCTTGTTCCATTCTGGTGCAGCATAACCCCTTGTCCCTCCGCTTGAGGTGATGGTTAATCTCGTCTGATTCGGGGGCAGCAACTTTGCTATCCCGAAATCAGAGATCTTTGCCACACACTTGTCATCCATCAGTATGTTCTCAGGCTTTATGTCGCAATGGATGATGCGATTGTCACACTCGTCGTGCAGGTAATGGATCCCTTTGGCGACATCCAATGCGATCTTCATGCGTTCCTTCCAGGATGGGCGCCTTTCGGCCTTGAAGAGGAAGTCCACCAGGGAACCGTTGCTCATGTACTCATAAACAAGGAGCCTGTTAGTGTCCTCATGGCAGAAGCCAAGCAATTGGACCAGGTTCCTATGGTGAGTCTTTCCGATAGCCCCCATCTCAGCCCGGAATCCTCCTCGCCCACCACAATCTCAAGCCTCTTTACAGCGATGTCTCTTTTGCCTTTGGTAACAATCCTTTGTAGACGATTCCAAAGCCTCCACTGCCCAATTCTTCGCTGAAACCATCTGTTGCTTCACTGAGCTCGTGATAAGAGAAACACACTGGTGCTATCCCTTTATCCAGAGCCAAATTCCACTTCCTCAACCTCCTATGATATCTCCAGACTTGGGATACGAAAATGGAGACACCGATGGCGATGAAAGCATTATATATGAGGGCGACAAGAGCCGCACTTACCACAATGGCGGTGATATTCTCCTCCTCCTTGATATCTGGAGGAGCTTCAAGCACCTTCTTAAGGAAAACCACAGTTTTCGAGTCAACCGACGTCCTTGCACCCCGCAGGGGTAGCTTTTGCTTGAAGCAGTTCTGTTTCTGGTCACTACGGAACAGAACTGCGTCGCAATTGCAGTCCTTCAAGCACGCAGCTTTGCAATCGTCCTTGCTGGATGAAGAGAGAACGCTGTATGGATCGTCCACCCATTTTATGTGCTCCAGAAGATCCATCGAGTATGGCTGAAAGGTGTCCAAATTAATCCCCTGGCAGGCTGGCTTGGTAAAGTTCCTTTGGCATCTGGTGCCGGTTGCATTGACGATTGCATTGACGAAACCCGGCAAGCATTCACATTTCGGCTGATCGTGGATGAGAGTGCAAAGGCTATTGAAGCCACAAACAGTAGTATCCTTGTTATCCTTGTTTGGCACTTGTCCGTGTAGTCAGGGATTTCCATCACCACCATAGTCTCATTGGTATCCAAACGGAGCAAGTTCAACTGGAATATGCCCTCCCAGCTGAGCTTTCCATAGTATATGGATGACTTTGGGCTGCCCTCTGCTGGAGAGAACAGAGGCTTATTCTCTCTTCTTCTGGATTGGAGGTAAAATTTGCCATTGTCATCAAGGTTCAGGCTAGTGTATCCTGCTCCATCGGTTACATATGACCAGAACAAGATGGATCCTCTGTACAACACGAGGTCTCCGTCGCAGTGCAACCGGAGACTGAATTCTCCTCTCGAGTAGTTGGTAGGGGAAGCCCCGGAAAACATCTCAGTATCACATGGTAGCTTCTGTCCCCCCATGATCGTATCTCTTGCGGAATTAAAGGTCGCGAACGTGATGCTTCCATCATAACCATAGGTGACAAAATTCCCGGAGTCGAGCAAAGAAGCAAAAGCTACTGAGGAGGCGTTGAGGACCCGCGTCCCGTTGACAAGCTCGAGCCCATTCTCGGTCAGATTTAGCAACGCATCCCTGGGCAAGGTCATCTCCACCATCCACACGGTTGTTGTAGGAGGTACGACGAGCCATACTCCTATGGAGGAGGAATTGTCTGGAGGATAGAATCCGAAGGCGAAGAGGCCGGACGGGGAGAACCATGAACTGGGTGAAGTGGTGGGTGAGAGGGTGGAGCCAATGGTGATATTGTAAGGTTCTCTCCGAGCTGCCACCATTGCAAAGCCAACCGTGAGGGCCAAGAACAAGGTGATGAGTGTCGTCGACATGGAAACCAACAGGTGAAGCGAGAAGAAGAAGAAGAGGGATTGTTTTGAAGCTGTTTGTTGTGAAGGCCCAGATTGCTTAGATGGGATCTGTTTGGACGAGTCCTTCGGTGACCATGTAATTAAAGATCAAGTGCCAAGGTGTTAAAGCGGACTACGATACCTTGTTCTACTTTTCTTATCAAGGTCTATCCAAGAATTTATTCGTCTTCCGTTCTTTTGGTGTTTCTTTTTCGTCTTTTCCTTTTTACCTCTTGTTTGGTATGTCTCGATTTGAATTAGTCTCAACCTACCTCAAGGTCCAGCATAAATTTGGGTCAATTCGGCCGGCCAAGGCGGTCTAAGGTACCCAGCTCCAGGGGACCACCCAAAAACTAGAGACGCCTTCCTTGCAGTCCGGCCATCATAGTCTTGGTGTTGCATCCATGGACTAGAATTCCCTGCATGGCAAGGCACCTATTCTTGCTACCCATTTCTTATGTCAACTAATCTTGTTTGGGACCGTTCGTCTACGTTCCTTTTTTCTCTTGAAGGGAATCTTCCCCCTTTTGAAAATTCTGAGCTCGGGTGCTTTGTTAGGGTCTGCGGCCCGTGGTGGGGCTGGGATGCTATTTGATAATTTTCTGCGACTCGTTCCAATTATTACTCTTTTGCTGACAATATGTACCGTTCCTCTTCCACTACTTCATTTTTCTCTTTTGTCGGGAGTCTCGGGACATCTTCTATTGCTACTTTTCCACTGTTTCATTATCATTTTTCTATAGGCCTTCTTTATTCTACATTCATTTAAAGATGAAGTAGAAATCTTAACCATTTTCTTGCCGGGCAACAATAATCAATCCTGTGCAACAAGACAAGGAACTGATATCCAACATATCCACCTCCCATGACATTAGGCAACTCCAACAGTGAGTTTGACTCTTCTATGCAAACACGTTTCATTGGGTCTTATCGGATGCAATGAAAACCAAAGATCCATCTTTCGACAGGTTTTCAAAAAGATGCAAGCCAAGATTGGATTTTTCAGCTCCATTATAACAAAGATTACAAAGCTACAACGTTTTCTACCGCCCATGAAAAGCTTGGGCTCTACGACTACTTAAATACATCGATCTTGCAACTCTCAACATGCTAAAATTCTTGAAGGATGCTGTGTGCCTGATGAACTGAAATTCAGTAGAGTGTCTATGAACAGACCGACCACAGACTGCTACAGCCTTCGCATTCTTTAAGATATTCTTACAAGCAACAGTTTTTTAGACACCTATATTTATAGACTAAGAAAAAAACCAAAATATAATGAAAAGTAGATTTGTATACCAATACTACTAAGGTTTTCTTAATAATTAAGCAAAATAATTCAAATCAAATTAAAAGTTGGACTAGGACTCCGATTTAATTTTCAACATCTTCTAACATACATTCTTCAACGAAGGCTGGAAATTGGGATCATTTTGAACACACCAGAGCCCCACCTTCACAGTTCTCTCCAACTATGCGTCCTCTAATTTATGATTCTTCTTTAGCCGCTCAAGCTCTCCGGCCAAGAAGCGTCCATAGGTCCATTCCGAAAGGATGCAAACATTCCCATCTTCTTCTAGCTCTATGTTCCTACTACAGCATTTATGATTTCAAATAATACAATTCCATGTCTATAGACGTCAGGCTTAATTAACTTTAATTTATTGGTGCTGTCATGCCTTGTTCAGACTTGATCGATAATGGTGCCGGTATGTTCGCTAGTGTAGAAATAGGTTTGTGACACTTGACATGGCATTGTTAATTGATAACTTGGCATTAGTGGCTGGACTCATTATTATGACTACATGTTCACTAATGATCGGAGTGCACTAGTGGCCGGAACAATAGTGGTGGTTGTATGTTCATTAGCATAGAACCAATTTGAGACTTGAGTGATGGTCAGATTAGGTTTATGCCCACTTGATGTGGCTCTATTCCTGATATTAATGTTATTGATGATGCTGTGTGCCTGATGTTGATATGGTTGTGTGCCTAATGTTGATTCTGTGATACTGTTTTCAGTGATATATTCTAATGCTGTGGCAAGATAAAAGTTAACAAAAGTTACATTGTGGAGTTCTGGCAAGTGTTGTAGCATGATATACTTTTAGTAGATGTGTTATTTTATATTATATGTTTATTTCTATATTCATTTTTATTTCTATTACATATT
Organism: Calamus simplicifolius; assembly: GCA_900491605.1. NCBI lineage: Eukaryota > Viridiplantae > Streptophyta > Magnoliopsida > Arecales > Arecaceae > Calamus > Calamus simplicifolius. The sequence continues at coordinate 658,912 of UESW01004519.1, forward strand.
CATATCTGTATGTCTAAGTATTTCTATTGGACTTTTAGCTCATCCATCTTACTTCGTCTGTTTCAGATATTAAGGACGCGGATGCTAAGCTAGACTTTAGGATGGATGAAGAGTGGGATTAGACTCTAGTTGCATTTGATATTTTATAGTCCTATACTTATTGAGGATACTGTATTACTGTTATACTTTGTTAATTATGAATCTTGTGTGCTTGAGGATAGCATGTAATATGGTATGAACCACCTTATTTTGTTGTGGGTATGAGATTAATCTTTTCTTTGATATTATATTGGAATTATATTATGAATGATGAGTGTTATTAGGCTTTACATCCTTTTAGAATTTACTTTAAGGGTATATGGCTATATCGTGTTTTATCCTGAACTGAGTGCTACTTTGAGAGCATAATAGATGCATTCTTGTGCCAGTCCGATGCGATCTATCCCCTTGTTCCTTTAATCCTTATAAAGTTCTTATCTGATTAGGCATTAGCCAACCCAAAATCAGCTATCTTTGCAATTAGAAAGTCATTGATCAGAATGTTTCAAGGCTTTATGTCACAATGGATGATATAGGCCTCGATAATTTTGTGGAGAATGTGAGTTAGGGGATGGAGACTTGTTTAGAATGAGTCAGCATCCTTGACACTTAAACAAATGGAAGGACACGCTAACCTCAAATGGACAATCAGGTATTACTGCTTTCATTATTATTGGTCCATCTCGTGTTCTAAAGTAAGAAAAATTCTTAGTCGTTCTCAATGTCATAATTATGAGGTTTTTCAGCTTGACATTTCTAGCTAAGAAAATAATCTTTTCACTCTCCCATTCATAAGTAATAACATGACATGGATGTAAGGATCTCACCCAAAAATAAAAGTTAATTTAAAAAATCATTTCAGCTTTTTAATTGTATATAAATTCTAAAAATCTATCAAGTATATAACCAATCTAAATCTAAATGCATCCTAACACAGGCTTTTATATATTCTTCTATTTAAATCTTAGAATCCTATATCTATATATATATATATATATATATATATAACGAGAGGCTAAATATTCAAATCCAAATCTAATCAATTCAACACAATCAATAATACCATGATTAATTCATTATTGGTTTCAAAAGAGCTTGTTTGCGGCATTCCTAATCTACATAGGCAATGAGCTTGATCAATTCTGATACCCTTTGTAATGATGCAGAATGTTCTCTAAATAGATTAGCAAAGAAGATATATATTATATGGATTTTTTTAACCTTGTACGCAATAACATCTAACACATAATTTATGCAGGATCAAAAGTATACTAATTAATAAATGCTAGCACAAGCTCTCCTAATAAGTTAATTTGTACAAAAATAATATCCTTCATTTACTTTCATAGTCATATTAAGAATAGAGAAGGAAATTCTCTGAATAACAATACAAATTTGCTCTCTATATCTTCCTCTCTTGCTTGTTATAGTTTGTTCTTGGACTCTTTAATGATCATTCAATTATCTAAAGGGGAGAGGATTACTGTATAAATAAACTGATTTTCCTCAGTTGTTTCCTTGCAACGAGAACCCTGTCACCATTTACAGCAGAGCAACAACTCACAACCAAGATATATACGATCAATCTTTTCATGCCAACACACAATCCACTACTGGGTGGTCTCATCGAGTGTGACAAGCTTTTCTTTGCCTAATAATGGTTGGAAGTTTGTTAGAAGACGAAACTTGGAACCTGTGAAAGCAAAGATGAGAGGTAAATATTCCTTTGCCTCTGGAAAAAAGTAGACAAGTGGTCTTATTTTTTGTTAAACGCCAGCACCAAAATCACAATCATACAAGAACTTCAGTGAAACAACGAAAAAGAAGGCCACCATAGATGGAGAGACTGGTTCAAATTATACCGTTTGACAAAGTCATCTATCTTCTGTTTAAAATGCCAACGCTCAGAATGTTTCCAAACTTCATGTCACAACGGATGATACAAGCCTCGAGATAATTTTGTGAAAGATTTGAGTTAGAGGATGGAGACTTATTTTGAATGAGTCGGCACCCTTGACACTTAAACAAATGAAAGGATATGCCAACCTCAAATAAACAACCTGGTATTAATGCTTGACTTATTGTCGATCCATCTCAGTGTTCTAAAGTAGGAATAATTCTTAGTTGTTCTCAATAACGTAATTCTGAGGTTTTTCAACTTGACATTTTAGCTGAAAAAATAATCTTTTTCACTCTCCTAACTGAAAATTAATAATAATAATAAATACAACAAGGACCTTGTCACGCCCCAGACCCAAATATTGGGCTAGGGTGACAACCCGCCGCGTACCGGGCACGCAAGGCGTTACTAAATTTTCAAATAAGCATATGAGAATATATAAACCAACCAGATTCATAACTGAATATTCAAGTTTTTGGGTTACAAACCCTATACACCATAACGTTTGGGCAACAAGCCCTACACACATAATTAATACTAAGATTACGGCAAAATGCTGGATTATTATTTTGTTTATCAAAAGATCCACTGATCTCTATCATCCATCGTCAGTTCCGTGGCTCTGACAAAAACATTAGAAAAATGATATGAGTTTACACTCAGTAAGTAAGCCTATTATACAATTTAATCATCATATCAATCATCATGTCATAAATTGTATTTAACATGCTATCACATATGCATCTTAACATAATTCAAACCTCCCATAAGCATCAGTGTATACATTCTAGCAAACCCACTGTTTATATAATTATAGATTTCCTATGTGTCACACGGCCCTGCAATACCTCTATCAGAGCACATCCTCCAGATGTGTGGCCATATAAGCTCGACAGAACACATTGGTGTGTGGGGCCATACCATAACAGAACACACTATCTTCGATGTATGTGGCCATAAGAACTCAACAGAACACACTATCCTCAATATATGTGGCCATAGAAACTCAACAGAACACACTCTCATCAATGTATGTGGCCATAGGAACTCAACAGAACACATCGTAGAACATGTGGGGTCAACCATAACCGAACACGTCTACAATATGTGGGCCATAACATAACAGAATACATCTCCAGTGTGTGAGGCCATAACATAACAGAATACATCTCCAGTGTGTGAGGCCATAACATAACAGAATACATCTCCAGTGTGTGAGGCCATATCATAACAGAACACAACCACAATGTGTGGGGCCATAGTAAAGGAGAACCGCGGCGACACATATAAATCTATTTAACATTTCCATCGCAACTACATCATGCATATGTATCTCACATTATTTCACAGTGGTTTGCACAGCTATTAGAACATACATGTAGCCACATAACATGTTATACATACAGTCACATTTCTGGCATATGCATGAATAAATCAAATCATTTGAAATCCATAATTCCATGCTATATAGACAATTCAAATAATTTCAAAAATGCATGCAACTATATATATTCAATTTAAAAATTTTGCATAATAGTCTTACTTACCTTCTATGCAAAATCCAAATGATACTTCAACTAATTAGATGTCTGGGTACCTACAGGATCAATGTACATAATCAATTCACTGAAATCTGAAATAAATTTGACTTTTTAACACCCCACCCAGACCAGCTCACGGGCCCAACTTCGGGCTCGCATAACTCCTTCGATACTCACCCAAATGGGGAAGTAAAAATATCCTTAGAAACTAGAATTAACCCAGATTCTAGCCATATTTTTATTTTCTATTTTTCGGCCCGTTACAGGGCCCAAAACTCAGCCCCAAAACCTCTCGCCGCACGGCCCAATAGGGCCCAAACTAGGCCGGCCCAGCCGGCCCACTTTAGCACTTGATCCCCGCTCCCCTGTTTCGCCCGAAACAGGGGACAGCTTCCGGCCGGCGGCCAGGGCCGCCGCCGGCCTAATTCCGTCCGGCCCGGCCACCGGAGACCGGGCCGGAGCCGGCCGCCGCCGTGGCCGGCCTCCTTCCTCCCCCTCTCTCCCAATTTCTCTTCCTCTCTCTCCTCTCTCGCGCGGCCTGTTACCACGCCGGCGGTCTCTCCGGCAATTTGGAGGCGGTCCGGCCACCATTGGCCGGACCGGAGACGGCTGCCGCCACCGCCAACCACCTCCAACAATCCATTCTCTCCAATTTCTCTAATTCCATTTGAATTTGATGCTTTTCCTTCTTCCCGTCCGCACGGCTCTAATCGTGCCGGCGGCACGGCCGGCCACCTTGGCCGGCCGGACCTCCACCGGACGCTCGCCCGGCGCCGGTGGAGGCGACAGGCCGATGCTCGGGCCCGGCGAGGCGGCGAGCACGCCGCCGGGCCCGAACCAACCGGCGGAAGCCGGTTCGCCACCGTGAGAGAGAAGGGCCAATTGGCCCTCTCTCTCCTCTCTGGTTCTTTCTCTCTCTCATTCTCTCTACCAGACTTTCTCTCCCTCTCTCTATCTCTGTCATGGTTACGAAAGTTACCTGAAGAACGCGCGCACGCCGGGCAGGAGGAGGGAGGTCACCCTCCATCCTCTATTTAATCCCCCGCGTGACGCCTCGGTTTTAAGAGTTACGACTTATCGCTTTACCTGGAGCGAAATGTCCATCTGGGAAAACCAACAGGTAGGGAAGACCAACAGGTAGGGTTTGGTTCATCTGAACCAAGGCTGGTTCACATGAACCGGGTGTCACATTCTCCCCTCCTTACAAAAATTTCGGCCTCGAAATTAGTACACTATAAATTTTCAAAAGACAATAATTTAAGATAGATAAATTACCTTCAAATAATTGTGGATACTTTGATTTCATTTCTTCCTCTAGCTCCCAAGTAGCCTCCCTCTCAGTATGATTGTTCCATTGAATCTTGACATAGGGAATGGTACGCCGCCTCAGTACTTGATCTTTACGGTCCACTATACGTATAGGGTGTTCCTCATATGATAGATCCTTCCTCAACTGAATAGGCTCATAAGCTATAACATGACTGGGGTCTGGAACGTACTTCCTCAACATAGATACATGGAATACGTTGTGAACACCAGAAAGACTTGGAGGCAGTGCAAGACTGTAAGCAACTTCTCCTACTCTGCTCAAAATCTCAAAAGGTCCAATGTAACGTGGACTCAGTTTCCCTCTGATCCCAAATCTCATTACATCCTTAGTTGGTGATATCCTCAAGAAAACATGCTCCCCAACCTGAAATTCCAATTCTCTTCTTCTGACATTAGCATAACTTTTCTGCCTGCTCTGAGCTGTACGAAGACGCTCCCTGATCAAATGCACCTTGTCCACCGTTTGCTGGATCAGCTCAGGGCCTAGCAATTTTCTTTCCCCCACATCATCCCAACATAAAGGAGATCTGCATCTCCTACCATACAAAGCTTCAAATGGAGCCATCTGAATACTGGCTTGATAACTATTGTTATAAGCAAACTCCACCAAGGATAAATGGTTGTCCCAAGCCCCACCTAAGTCTATTACACAGGCTCTCAACATGTCTTCCAAAATCTGTATGGTCCTCTCTGACTGTCCATCTGACTGGGGATGATAGGCTGTACTGAAGTCTAATTTGGTCCCCAAGGCTTTATGAAGGCTTTTCCAAAACTGTGATACAAATTTGGTATCCCGGTCAGATACAATAGAGGCAGGCACACCATGAAGTCTCACAATTTGGTCAATATACATACTAGCCAATCTATCACTCGAGACTCCAACACGGAAAGGTAGGAAATGAGCTGACTTTGTTAGTCTGTCCACAATAACCCAAACTGCATCATTATTTCTGGGAGTTTTGGGCACCAGTCATAAAATCCATAGTAATCTTTTCCCATTTCCACTGAGGAATCAACAAAGATTGAAGAGGTCCCGCAGGTTTTTGATGCTCGGCCTTCACCCTCTGGCATACTAAGCACTTGGCCACAAACTGAGCAATTTCCCTCTTCATACCTTTCCACCAAAAATTTTCCTTCAAGTCTCTATACATTTTAGTACCACCAGGATGCACGGTATAGGGAGAGTAGTGTGCCTCCCTCAAAATCTCGGCTTTCAACTCCTCATCGCCAGGCACACAAAGTCTGCCTCCAAATCTCAGGGATCCATCATCCATTACATAAAATCCACTCTGATCTCCTGGCTGAACTGCAACTTTAATTCTTTGAAGATCTGGATCTTCCAGCTGGGAGGATTTAATTCTGTCTACTAAGGTCGGCTGAAGAATGAGTGCAGCACCAAGTCCATCAGGCTGATGTACTCTCATCCCAATTTCACCTCTCAAGGTCCCTCAAAATGTGAGGTTGGGAAGTTAGCATAGCAGCTAACTCAGAAGGAGTCTTCCTGCTCAAGGCATCAGCCACAACATTAGCCTTCCCCGGATGATAATGTAGATTCAGATCATAATCTTCAGTAGTTCCAACCATCTCCTCTGCCTCAAATTGAGCTCCTTCTGTGTGAAGATATATTTTAGACTCTTATGGTCTGTATACACATCACACGACACTCCATAGAGATAATGCCGCCAGATTTTAAAGCAAAAACCACTGCAGCTAATTCCAGATCATGAGTAGGATAGTTCTGCTCATAAGGCTTCAGCTGTCTGGAAGCATAGGCTATCACCTTTCCCTTCTGCATCAAAACACATCCCAATCCTTTCCGAGAGGCATGTACAAGGTAAAACCCTCAGATCCTGACGGAAGAACAAGTATGGGAGCTGACACCAAACGCTGCTTTAACTCCAAAAACTTTTCTCATATTCCTCTGTCCAATCGAACTTTACTCGCTTTTGAGTTAGGCGAGTTAGGGGTAGAGCGATGCGAGAGAAGTCTTCCACAAATTTTCGATAATAACCAGCTAGCCCCAAGAAACTTCTGACTTCTGCCACATTGGAAGGTCGGCTCCAGTTGGTGATAGCTTCAATCTTCTTTGGGTCTACAGAAATGCCATCCACAGAGATTACATGACCCAAGAAAGCTACTTGGTCCAACCAAAATTCACACTTCTGTAACTTGGCATAAAGCTTCTTGTCCCGAAAGTCTGTAGCACGATCCTCAAGTGATTTCATGCTCTTCGTGGCTCTTTGAATAGATCAAGATGTCATCAATAAATACTACCACAAACTGATCCAAGTATGGTCTAAACATCCTGTCATCAAGTCCATAAACGCTGCCGGGGCATTGGTCAAGCCAAACGCATCACAAGAAACTCATAATGGCCATATCTAGTCCTGAAAGCTGTCTTAGGCACATCTCCATCTTTGACCTTAAGCTGATGATAACCTGACCTGAGATCAATCTTAGAAAACACCCGGGCTCCTTGAAGTTGATCAAACAAGTCATCAATCCTCGGCAGAGGGTACTTATTCCGCACTGTCACCTTATTGATTTCCCGGTAATCAATGCATAGCCGAAGACTACCATCCTTCTTTTTAACAAATAGAACTGGAGCACCCCAAGGAGAAGCACTAGGCCTGATAAATCCCCGATCTAGGAGTTCCTGCAATTGGTCTTTTAACTCCTTTAGCTCAGCCGGGGCCATGCGGTAAGGGGCCTTGGATATAGGTCCAGTTCCAGGAATCAAATCAATGGAGAACTCAACCTCCCGGTCAGGGGGCAACTCCGATAATTCAGCCGGGAAGACGTCAGGGAATTCTCTAGCTATAGGGATATCTTCCAACTTGGCCTCTTTCTTCTGAATATCATTAATAACAGCAAGAAACCCTTGGCCACCACTCCTAAGATATTTTTCAGCCTGCAGTGCTGAAATGAACACTGAGGCTAAAAGTTTCTGGCCGCCAATGAAACTAAACTCAGGCTGACAAGGAATCTTGAAGTTGACAATCTTCCTGAAACAGTCAACTGAAGCATGATAGGAAGCTAACCAATCCATGCCAAGGATAACATCAAAGAATTTCAGTGGAAGAACAATAAGGTTGGCATTCAACTCCTTATCCTCTATGATAATCAAGCAGGACTTGCATACTGAGTCAACTTTCGTAGTATCACCATTTGGGAAAGCAATGTGCAATTCATGATCTAGAGGTTCAGGTGTCAATGATGCATTCTTGCTCAGGTAGGTGTCAGATATAAATGAATGCGTAGCACCGGATCGATTAGAGTCTGAGCATAATCAGTACCTACCCTAATCATTCCTGTCACCACAGAATTAGAAGCGACAACATCCTGATGAGTGAGGTTGAAGACTCTACCCTGGGTCCTCAGTGGTTGCTACTGTTGCTGCTGAATCAACCCTTGACTAGAAGAGGGCTGCTGAGTCTTCTGAAGGGGACAGGTAGCCATCTTGTGATCAGTCCTCCCGCAGAGGTAGCAGGCGCCCGTCCTACCATGGCAAGGCTTTCCTGGGTGAAAACTCCCACAGCGAAAGCAACGAGCCTCCCCTGGCTGTTGTCTTGCTGGGGCCTGATGTGCACCCCTCCTTTTGGCCTGAGCTGGGGGTTGGCCAGAATTGTGCCCTTTCCTCTTCTTCTGCTGTTCCCAATCCCTCTGAACTGTATTCATGTCCCTTTCAATTATTAAGGCCTTGTTTACCACGGCACTGTAAGTAGGAAGTTCAAAAGCATTTACCGCCTGCATTAGTCTGGGTCGAAGTCCCTCAGTGAAACGGGTGATCTTGGCTAGTTCATTTGTCACAATACTTGGAGCAAAGCGGGCCAATCTGGTGAACTCAGCTTCATATTGGGCCACAGAAAGATTCCTTTGCTCCAACTTAAGAAATTCTGATTCCATTCTCCTTTGTACACTCCTAGGAAAGTACTTGTCAAAGAAAACCTCCTTAAATTCTCCCCAAGACATAACCTGACCACCCCGACGCTGTTCCTCAACTAGCCACCAGTCATAGGCCTCCCCCTGGAGAAGATAAGTAGCAAATCGGATCCGCTCCAACTCCTGACTACCATGGGCCATGAAGGCCTTCTCCATATCTCATACCATCTCTCAGCATCAATGGGGTTGCTAGAACCAGAAAAAGGAGCAGGGGCAAATTTCTTGAAATCTGCAAAGCTACGGCCATTCCCTACCCAGGATTGAGATAAAGCAGACTGGGTCGGCGGTGCTGATGGAGTGGGTAAGGTTGGCTGCAGCTGCGGAATAGGAAGGGTAGGCTGAGTCGGAGCAGAAGGGGGTGTAGACTGAGCGGTCAAAGCCTGCTGGATCTGATGCTGCATGTCCCGCATAGACTGCGCCATACCCGAGAGAGCATGAAGCATCTCGGACTGGAATTGCTGGTGCTCAGTACCTACTGGGTTGGCGGAGGCCGAACCTCCAGTAGTTCCTTGACCCACCGGCTGATCAGCATTACCGGCCAAAGAGTCCTCCTCATACCGATGGCTCCTAGTACGGCGAGCCATAACTACTTCTGTTAAATTAGATGTGGTTAATATCATCATAAACTAAAGTGTCGGGGTTCTCTATGTATAATATCATCAAAATATGTTCTCTACGTGTTATCATGTCAATATGTCTATGTCCCTAGGGTTATAACTGTTATCATGTCAATATGTCCGTGTCCCTAGGTCATAACCTAGGCTCTGATACCACTTAAGCTGTCACGCCCCAGACCCAAATATTGGGCTAGGGTGACAACCCGCCGCGTACCGGGCACGCAAGGCGTTACTAAATTTTCAAATAAGTATATGAGAATATATAAACCAACCAGATTCATAACTGAATATTAAGTTTTTGGGTTACAAACCCTACACACCATAACGTTTGGGCAACAAGCCCTACACACATAATTAATACTAAGATTACGGAAAAATGCTGGATTATTATTTTGTTTATCAAAGATCCACTGATCTCTATCATCCATCGTCAGTTCCGTGGCTCTGACAAAAACATTAGAAAAATGATATGAGTTTACACTCAGTAAGTAAGCCTATTATACAATTTAATCATCATATCAATCATCATGTCATAAATTGTATTTAATATGCTATCACATATGCATCTTAACATAATTCAAACCTCCCATAAGCATCAGTGTATACATTCTAGCAAACCCACTGTTTATATAATTATAGATTTCCTATGTGTCCCACGGCCCTGCAATACCTCTATCAGAGCACATCCTCCAGATGTGTGGCCATATAAGCTCGACAGAACACATTGGTGTGTGGGGCCATACCATAACAGAACACACTATCTTCGATGTATGTGGCCATAAGAACTCAACAGAACACACTATCCTCAATGTATGTGGCCATAGAAACTCAACAGAACACACTCTCATCAATGTATGTGGCCATAGGAACTCAACAGAACACATCGTAGAACATGTGGGGTCAACCATAACCGAACACGTCTACAATATATGGGCCATAACATAACAGAATACATCTCCAGTGTGTGAGGCCATAACATAACAGAATACATCTCCAGTGTGTGAGGCCATAACATAACAGAATACATCTCCAGTGTGTGAGGCCATATCATAACAGAACACAACCACAATGTGTGGGGCCATAGTAAAGGAGAACCGCGGCGACACATATAAATCTATTTAACATTTCCATCGCAACTACATCATGCATATGTATCTCACATTATTTCACAGTGGTTTGCACAGCTATTAGAACATACATGTAGCCACATAACATGTTATACATACAGTCACATTTCTGGCATATGCATGAATAAATCAAATCATTTGAAATCCATAATTCCATGCTATATAGACAATTCAAATAATTTCAAAAATGCATGCAACTATATATATATTCAATTTAAAAATTTTGCATAATAGTCTTACTTACCTTCTACGCAAAATCCAAATGATACTTCAACTAATTAGATGTCTGGGTACCTACAGGATCAATGTACATAATCAATTCACTGAAATCTGAAATAAATTTGACTTTTTAACACCCCACCCAGACCAGCTCACGGGCCCAACTTCGGGCTCGCATAACTCCTTCGATACTCACCCAAATGGGGAAGTAAAAATATCCTTAGAAACTAGAATTAACCCAGATTCTAGCCATATTTTTATTTTCTATTTTTGGCCCGTTACAGGGCCCAAAACTCAGCCCCAAAACCTCTCGCCGCACGGCCCAATAGGGCCCAAACTAGGCCGGCCCAGCCGGCCCACTCTAGCACTTGATCCCCGCTCCCCTGTTTCGCCCGAAACAGGGGACAGCTTCCGGCCGACGGCCAGGGCCGCCACCGGCCTAATTCCGTCCGGCCCGGCCACCGGAGACCGGGCCGGAGCCGGCCGCCGCCGCGGCCGGCCTCCTTCCTCCCCCTCTCTCTCCCAATTTCTCTTCCTCTCTCTCCTCTCTCCGCGCGGCCTGTTACCACGCCGGCAGTCTCTCCGGCAATTTGGAGGCGGTCCGGCCACCATTGGCCGGACCGGAGACGGCTGCCGCCACCGCCAACCACCTCCAACAATCCATTCTCTCCAATTTCTCTAATTCCATTTGAATTTGATGCTTTTCCTTCTTCCCGTCCGCACGGCTCTAATCGTGCCGGCGGCACGGCCGGCCACCTTGGCCGGCCGGACCTCCACCGGACGCTCGCCCGGCGTCGGTGGAGGTGACAGGCCGATGCTCGGGCCCGGCGAGGCGGCGAGCACGCCGCCGGGCCCGAACCAACCGGCGGAAGCCGGTTCGCCACCGTGAGAGAGAAGGGCCAATTGGCCCTCTCTCTCCTCTCTGGTTCTTTCTCTCTCTCATTCTCTCTACCAGACTTTCTCTCCCTCTCTCTATCTCTGTCATGGTTACGAAAGTTACCTGAAGAACGCGCGCACGCCGGGCAAGAGGAGGGAGGTCACCCTCCATCCTCTATTTAATCCCCCGCGTGACGCCTCGGTTTTAAGAGTTACGACTTATCGCTTTACCTGGAGCGAAACGTCCATCTGGGAAAACCAACAGGTAGGGAAGACCAACAGGTAGGGTTTGGTTCATCTGAACCAAGGCTGGTTCACATGAACCGGGTGTCACAGACCTCACTCAAAAATAAAAGCTAATAAAAAAATATATTTTAGCTTCTTAATTCTATATAAATACTAAAAATTTATTCAGCATATAACCAATCTAAGTCTAAATGCATGCTAACATGGGCTTTTATATATTCTTCTATTTAAATCTTAGAATTCACACAAGATTAAATATTCAAATCTAAATTCAATCAATTCAACACAATCAATGATACCATGATTAACTCGCGGTTGATTTCAAAAGAGTCCGCTTAGAGCATTCCTAACCCATATAGGTAACGAGCTTAGTTCGCTCTGGTACCTCCTGTAATAATACAGAATGTTTTCAAAAAACATTAGCAAAGAAGATTTATATGATATTTTTTTGATTCTGTACACAATAACATCTAATATATAATTGATGTAAAATTAAATATATGCTAATTAATACCCATTAGCACAAACTCTTGTAACAAGAAATCTATGAAAGCAAAGATGAGAGGTACATATTCCTTCCTCCGGTTAGAAGTGGACACGTGATCTTGTTTTTAATTAAACGCCAGCATCAAAATCACAATCATACAAGAACTTTAGTAAAATAATGAAAAAGAAGGCCACCATAGATGGAGAGACTGGTTGAAATTATTCTATTAAAAAAGTCTTTGTGCATTCGGACGGTGCAGTAGGAGTTGTATGGTGCTCAATGATTGGCGCATAGCGCGTGCGCAAGCACGTACCAAAAGCGAAAAAGATTATCTTGTCCCTATCATGCTCATAAGCACGTGCGCACCGTTAGGAGTGCTGCATCCAGAGCCCCTTTCAGTGAAACAGCTCCGATCAAATATAAAACTATTTTGTGAACATTGATTCCTAACATTTTCTTAATCTTTGTTACTGTTTAATTTAGGTCCCATAACACCTTAATCCGTACTCATAGAACCCCCATTAAAACCATTTTTGATTATCCTAACAACTACAAAGGTTGTCACTTACCAGTTTTATCTAATTATAATTATTGAGATTACACATCTTTATTCAAAAAATAATTATTTTATTTTAAATTTATAACTATTATAACAGTAAGCTCTGTTGTTGCAGTAAGAAATAACAGTCGATCATAAAAGTTTAACTGTGATGTTCACTTGGATTACTATTTAGTGAATTTAAAAAAATCAGTTAATTAAAACATTAAAATTTAAAATTGTTAGTTTAAGGTGAATTGTGCGATTGCCAAACAATATCATTTTTTTTCTATCATATTATGAATATTAATTATAGCAAGATGCAACATGATGCCCTATTTTAGGTCCCATCCTCCATGTGTACAGCAAAAGGCACCTGCTTCAAATATGCTGCAATGGTCACCACCAAAACAAAATGTCTTTTAGTGGAGTTACCCAACGTCGACGTTCATGTGCTGCATTTGATGGGAAAAAATATGTATACGAATAAATACTAGCATGTCGTAATAAGCAGTGGAATAATAAATAAATGCACAAATCACATAATCACACAGAAACACCAAGATTTACATGAAAAATCGCTCCAAGATAAAGAGAAAAAAACCACGAGCAAGCCAGAGAAGAAGATCCACTATAAAATAATAAATATTCAAGTCTCAAAGTCCCTTGCCTGGACTTGAAAAGCAATCACAAAAGAATAATAAGGATATAAGGATTACGTCACCAAAAATATGGTCTCCTGCATTATCTTCTTATTTTCTTTCTTTCTCTTCTTCTTCTTCTTTTGTTTTTCTTTTGCAGCACATTCACATGATTCCTGGAGCAGAAGTCCTCCCATGTAGCTAAGCACTAGCTGCAGCCTTCCTTTTCTTTCTTTTTTTTTTTCACAGTCACTCTAGCACCAACCGCCTTCTCTCCCCTGCTCTCACACTCTTTTTCCACTATCGCGCCTAAAGAGGGAAAAGGAGAGGGCGCATTGGGAATTGTGTTCTAAACCCAATCAACTAATATGTAGATGATTGTGCAAGTTATAAATGTATATAAATTATTAACTAATAAAATATTTATTTGGCAGTTCATTACATCACATCTTCCTGAAATAAATTCTTTTGTGATGGAGTCCTTAGAACCATAATCTATTCAATAAAGAGAGGGTTTATTGAGTGGTTCTTAAAATAGTCACGACCAAATGATATATAGTTATAGGACAACTATGTATCAAGTAAAGGTCGTTATATGTCATATGGGTTGGTTGTCCTCTTTACCAAGGAGTGTGGTGACACTGGTATGACATGCAGGTAAGGTGTATGACATTTTAGAACATAACCAATCTGCGAAACACTCTTCTGCCAAGAAGTGTTTGCGAAGGGATATGGATATAAGTGTCCCTCTGACCTGAGATCACCATGGTAGCTTGCAAGCAACCTACTGTACTTTGGTGCTGGATTACTTGGATTTTTAATCCAGTGACAGAAGGTTTCTGGGTGCAGTAAAGTACTTGTGGAGTAGTGAGTAGATCAAGATGGGATTGACCCCTCCAAATAGTTTGGAATAAATGTCTTACTGTATTTTAATTTAGCAAAACCTTGGTCAGGGTAGTCCATGTGAGGAGTTACAGGACTTATGAAGATTGAGACACTTTGTGGATGAACTAATTAAGGGTTGGTAGTTAAAACCTAAGTCGTCTTAAGCATTGAGGTTAAAGGGATGAATTATATGGTAACCATATGCCAGAGGTTCTTGACTATTGCTCTACAACCTTCGGCCTATTCGGATGTCGGGTGTCATTACTAGATGGCGACTTCGATTAGTATTGAAAGTGTTCCAGTGCTACCGGCTAGTGTTCGAACCTATAGGGTCACACACCATAGGGGATTCTACCTGACTGGATGATTGAGAAACTAAATGTTAGTAAATTAATTGAAGGATTAAATTGGCAATATGATTGCTAGCTAGCTCAATTTGATTGAGCTATGAAGATCTTGGTCAAATTAAATAGGATTTGATTTGGACTTAAATTTAGGTAAGCCTAATGTTAACATCTTTAATGTTTAAATTTGAATTATGAATTTGAATTCCAAACTAATTTTAATTTTAAGTTTGAAGATTGAATTTTGAATTCAAAATTTTATGTCTAAATTTAAAATGGATGTTAATGACCTCTCCCTAATTACCCCTTATTCTTAACTTGTAACCCAGGAGACAAGGTTCTTGGTCTGTGAGAGAAATCCTCCCATGGCCAACCGAAAGAAGGCAGTGTCCGAAGTTCGAGATCAGGCCGCTTCTCAAAGGCCTGATCCAGTGAACAATGTAGCGCCTCCACCACCGCCTATTGAAACCCCTTCACCATCGGTGGCCCGGTGTCCAGGACCAGTTCGCCCTACTGGTCCAGCTAGTGCAGGCTCTGGCCACCCTGATCCAGGGGCGTCCAGAGGTCCCCCATCCGGCCGCCCCTATCCCTCGCTCCCCTGAGGAGGAAGCAGCCCCCATGCATCCGACAATCTCTTCTTCCAGTCCGCACGGAGTTGCGGACCCTCCTCGCCGTCCCAAGGAAGCCGAAGCGGCTCCCCAGCAAGCCCGCGGCAGAAACTTCCCCGGGCCTCGACGAGCTCTATCCCTCTCTCTGATATATTCTCGCCATGACTCCACTTCATCTCAGTGTGCTCCTCGCCCCACCCCCTCTGTTCTCCTCGACGAAGAAATCCGCCGACAGCTCTGGGAGATGCGACAAGAGCTAGATGTCGCAAAGCAAGCCCAGCCGCCCCAACCTAAGGCGGAGCCGGGTGTCCCCTTCTCTAAGGGGATCATGGAGGAAGTTATTCCCTCCCATGTGAAGCTACCCGCCATCGAGCCCTATCATGGCTCCTTTGATCCGGACGACCATCTCAGTAGCTTCAGATCGATAATGATGTTCCACGGAGCATCGGATGTGGTTCTCTGCCGCGCTTTCCCTTCTACCCTTCAGGGATCTGCCCGGACTTGGTTCAACACTTTAAAAACCAAGATTCATCGATTCTTTTGATGAACTGAGCCGTCTTTTCATTAGCCAGTTTGTCAGCAGCCGCCGCCTACGACGGAGGTCCGACTCCCTCTCTGAGGTTAAGCAGAAAGAGGGGGAGTCCTTAAGAAGTTATCTTGGCCGTTTTAATAAGGCCATGCTGGAGGTGGATCACCTCAATCATGAGGTGGCTATGTCCGCCTTAGCCGGAGAGTTTCGAAGGAGAGCAACTTTTACCTAGCAATGGAGGTCAACTACCCCTTGACCCTCTCTGACATGATGGCCTAGTCGACAAATATGCCAGGGTCGAGGAGTCACGGAGAGCCGCCCGAGCCGAGCCAGCAAGGAAGAAAGAGCTTGGGAGCCCTGACAGGTGCCGACCTGCCCACCGACCGAGTCCACCTCGACGTCAGAGGGTCCCACGGCCACCACCAAGGGACCGTTCCCGAAGCCCACCTCGAGGGTTCCGTTGCTTCACTCCGCTCACTGTCCCAAGAGCGGAGATTCTCATGGAGATCGAACGCCAGCTCCCCGACCTCCCCCTCTCCAAGGAAACGCGGCCCGCAGGGACCCCACCAAATACTGCCACTATCACCGCAACCACGGTCACGACACTGAGGATTGCTGGCAGCTCAGAAATGAGATCGAAAGACTCATTCAGCGAGACAGGCTGGATCGCTTCAGAGGAGCTCCCGAACCAAGGAACGGGGGCGATCGCTGACCCAAGCCCCAGCAACAACCTCTCCCTCCTCCTAATCCGCCAGTTGCTGGTCACATTAATGTCATCGAGGCAATTCGTGGTCCTTCAGGCAGGGAGGATGAAGAAGAAGGCCCAGCAGCAAAGAAGGCATAGCCTGGCGAACTTTCCTTTTCTGATGATGACTTCCAAGGAATACAGTTCCCACATGATGATGCTTTGGTTGTATCTCTAAATCTGAACAATTACGATGTAAGCCAATTTTGGTCGATAGTGGAAGTTCCGTTAATGTTTTATACCTCGATGTGTTCGTAAGAATGAAGCTCCTCGTAGAGAACCTCCGAGCCGTGGATTCCACCCTCATGGGGTTCACGGGCGATGTAATTGTCCCAGAAGGAATTGCCACCCTGGCGGTTCGGGCGGGACCTGGCCCGATGTAGCCACTGTTCATACGGACTTCCTGGTGACCAAGCTTCGGTCACCCTACAACGCAATATTCGGAGGCCAGGCTTGGTGTCCCTCAAAGCCATCATCTCCATCCCGTACCTATCCATGAAGTTCCCCATCGAGCGAGGAGTCGGTGTTGTCCAAGGGAGCCAAACCGTAGCTCGGCAGTGTTATGTCACCAGCCTTCAGTCCAAAATGCCCGAGGTCGATGGGCTGGACGCTCGGGAGGACTTCGCTGAACAAAGAGGAGAGCCGGCCGAAGAACTGGAAGAAGTTCCACTAGATGAAGCTCGGTCTGACCGAACGATAAGAGTCGATCATTGCTGAAAGAGGAAGTTCGGCTACAGTTGATCAATTTCCTCGGAGGAACGTCGACGTCTTCGCCTGGTCAGCCTCGGATATGCCCGGGATCAGCCCGGACATCCTTGTCCACCGCCTTAACGTGGACGAGATGTTCCGACCTATCAAGCAGAAGAAAAGAAGCTTCTCTCCCAACCGGCAGAGAGCAATTAAAGAGGAGGTCGACAAACTCATCAAGGCGGACTTTGTTCGGAGGTAAATTACCCAAGCTGGTTATCTAATGTCGTTATGGTAAAGAAATCAAACGGCAAGTGGTGGATCTGTATCGACTTCACCGACCTAAACAAAGCCTGCCCGAAGGACAGTTCCCCTCTCCCTCGGATCGACCAGCTCGTGGATGCCACCTCCGGCCACCAGATGCTGTCATTCATGGATGCTTATTCAGGCTACAACCAGATCAGGATGGCCCCCCAAGATGAGGAAAAAAATGGCCTTCATAACTGACCAAGGTACTTACTATTACCGAGTTATGCCCTTCGGTCTCAAGAATGCAGGTGCCACATATCAGAGGATGGTCAACAAGGTTTTCAAGGAGCAGATAGGTAGGAACATGGAGGTCTACGTTGACGATATGCTGGTCAAAAGCAAGAAGGTTTCCCAGCACATTGAAGACCTCTCAGAAAGCTTTGCGACGCTCCGAAGGTATCGAATGAAGCTTAATCCAGCCAAATGCGCCTTCGGCGTCACCTCATGGAAATTTCTGGGTTTTATGGTCTCTCAACGAGGTATTGAAGCCAACCCGCAGAAGATTCAAGCCCTTCAACAAATGGCGCCGCCCTCGTCCATCAAGGAGGTTCAACGCTGACGGGTAAGATTGCGGCCCTCAACGCTTCGTAGCCGGTCGGCCGAAAGGGGCCTCCCCTTCTTCAAAGCACTCCGGTCTGCCAAGAACTTTCAGTGGACCCCCGAGTGCCAGAAGTCTTTCGAAGACCTCAAAAGGTATCTCGGCTCACTGCCTCTCCTCAGCAGACCCAATCCAGGAGAAATGCTGTATCTGTACCTGGCGGTTTCTGAAGGCACGGTTAGCTCGGTCCTGACAAGAGAGGAGAGTAAGACCCAGAGGCCGATCTACTATGTTAGTAAACTGCTCCGAGATGCTGAAACAAGATACACCCGAGTCGAAAAACTGGTGTTGGCCCTGATAACGTCAGTTCGGAGATTGCGGCCGTATTTCCAGGCGCATTCCGTGACAGTCCTCACCGACCAACCTATTAAGGCAGTGGTCTATCGTCCCGAGACGTTAGGAAGGATGGCCAAATGGGCTGTCGAGCTAAGCGAGCATGACATCCAGTATCGGCCTCACTCGGCCATCAAAGCGCAGGCCCTAGCCGACTTCTTCTCGAATGCACCATTCCGAAAGACGGCTCCACTCCGGATTCCTCAGGGCATCCAAAACCAAGCACCCGGTGGCTGCTCCACGTCGACGGATCCTCAAACTCTGGTGGCTCCGGGGCAGGTCTGGTTCTAACCAGCCCCGAAGGAGCAACTTTCGAATACGGCATTAGATTCTCCTTCTCAGCTTCCAACAACGAGGCGAGTACGAAGCTCTACTCGCCGGGCTCCAGATCACCCATGACTGAAGGTGGAAAAGCTAACCGCCTTCATCGACTCTCAGCTGATTGCCGGACATGTGCAAGGAGAGTTCGAGGCCCGGAGCCAAACATGATCCGATTTCTCTAAGAGGTGCGGAACTTACTCTCTCACTTTTTTGAATTTGAGGTTGTCCGGATCCCTAGGGCCGAAAATGCTCGTGCCGACCTATTATCTCGGCTGGCAACTGTGGAAACGATGGATGTCGAACATAAATTTCATTTGGAGACCTTGGAGAAGCCCAGCATCGCTGATGTTGATCGAGTAATGCAAATCGAGGTTGAGCCATCCTGGTTCGACCCGATCAGAAATATCTCAAAGAAGGATCGCTCCCAACCGACCGAAAGGAAGCCAGAAAGCTGAAGTTGCAAGCCACCAGCTATGTACTGATTGATGACCAGCTTTACAAGCGATCTTTCTCCGCGCCACTGCTCAGATGCCTTCGCCCGTCTGAGGCTGACTATGCCCTCCGGGAGGTGCACGAAGGAATTTGCGGAAGTCATTTGGGGAGCCGGTCCATGTGCCACAAGGTGCTGCGCCAAGGGTACTACTGCGACCATGCAAAAGGATGCTGACGATTTCGTCCGAACCTGTGACCCCTGTCAGAAGAACTCCAATATTCAGAGGCTCCCCTCTAGCAGTCTGGTTTCCATCTCCTCCGCTTGGCCCTTTGCTAAGTGGGGGATGGATATTCTGGGCCCCTTTCCCCTTGCTACGGGATAGCAGAAGTTCTTATTCGTCGCAATCGATTACTTCACCAAGTGGGTTGAGGCCGAGGCAGTGGCTCAAATAACCGAAGCTCGAGCGAGAGACTTCGTGTGGAGGTCCATCATCTGCCGCTTTGGCCTCCCGCATACCATTATCACTGACAACGGCAAGCAGTTCGATAATCCGAAGTTCAAGGAGTTCTGCGAAGAGCTTGGCATCACCCATCGCCTAACCTCGGTGGGGCACCCGCAGGCCATGGGGCGGCCGAGGTAATGAATCAAACTTTGCTCCAAGGAATCAAAGCTCGGCTCTCCAAAGCTCATGGCAGGTGGGCAGATGAATTGCACCATGGCTTGTGGGCCTACCGCACCACCCCGAGAGTGTCCACAGGCGAGACCCCCTTTCGGATGGCTTTCGGCACAGAAGCCGTTATCCCAGTGGAGATAGGACTCCCCTCTTTTCAGGTGGAGAGTTACTCGGAGGAGGCCAGCAACGAGTAGCTCCGCACCAACCTCGACCTAGTGGAAGAGATCAGATAGAAGGCCCGGATCAGGATCGCTGCCTATCAGCAAAGGGTGTCCCGCTACCATGCCTCTAGAGACAAAGGAAAATCCTTCTCTCTCGGCGACCTCATCCTCCGGAAGGCATCCGTCTCCAAACCGCTGGAGCAAGGGAAGCTATCACCAAATTGGGAAGGCCCGTACCAAGTAGCGGAAGTCGTCGGACCTGGTACCTACAGACTCCAGGATCTAGATGGGAAGTCCATCCCCCAGACGTGGAACTCGGATAACCTCTGCATATACTATCAGTAGGGTATGCCCCTTTAACCTGCCCCATTCATAACTTTGGTGTTTTATTTCTTTATCTGCAACACGATCAACCCTTTTGAAAGGTCGTGATAAGAAATAGAAACATCCAACCCATTCTCGGCAACAACCGATCTATCTGCGTCAGAACCCTGTATGTCTACTGGGCCGAGCTAAAAATTGAAATAGTGTGTTACGGCTGACCTAAACAATGTTCATAGCTTAGCTCGGATTCGGACAGCTCACAAGCCCCGGCCGACCTAAGTATTCCCCCAGGTTACGTTCGGATTCGGGCAGCTCACAAGCCCCGGCCGACCTAAGTATTCCCCCAGGTTACGTCAGATTTGGGCCACTCACAAGCCCCGGCCGACCTAAACAATGTTCATAGCTTAGCTCGGATTCGGGCCGCTCACAAGCCCCAGCTGACCTAAGTATTCTCCCAGGTTACGTCAGATTCGGGCCGCTCACAAGCCCTGGCCAACCTAAACAATGTTCATAGCTTAGCTCGGATTCGGGCCGCTCACAAGAACCGACCGACCTAAGTATTCCCCCAGGTTACGTCGGATTCGAGCCGCTCACAAGCCCCGGCCAACCTAAACAATGTTCATAGCTTAGTTTGGATTCAAGCAGCTCACAAGCCCCGGCCGACCTAAGTACTCCCCCAGGTTACGTTCGGATTCGGGCAGCTCACAAGCCCCGGCCGACCTAAGTATTCCCCCAGGTTACGTCGGATTCGGGCCGCTCACAAGCTCCGGCCAATCTAAACAATGTTCATGGCTTAGCTCGGATTCGGGTAGCTCACAAGCCCCGGCCGACCTAAGCATTCCCCAGGTTACGTTGGATTCGGGCCGTTCGCAAGCCCCGGCTGACCTAAACAATGTTCATAGCTTGGATCGGATTCGGGCCACTCACAAGCCCCGGCCGACCTAAGTATTCCCCCGGGTTACGTTCAGATTCGGGCCGCTCACAAGCCCCGGCCGACCTAAGTATTCTCCTAAACTGATGTTCGGGTTCGGGCCGCTTACAAGCCCCGATCGATCTAAGCATTCTTCAAACAATCACAAAGGCTGACACCTCCAAGACCGGCACCTCCAAGGCCGGCACCTCGAAGACCGTCGGCCCCAAAGGCCGACACCTCCAAGACCGGCACCTCTAAGGCCAGCACCTCGAAGACCGTCGGCCCCAAAGGCCGACAGCTCCAAGACTGGCACCCCCAAGGCTGTCACCTCGAAGACCGTCGGCCCCAAAGGACGATACCTCCAGGACCGGCACCTTCAAGGCCAGCACCTCGAAGACCATCGGCCCCAAAGGCCGACACCTTCAAGACCGGCACCTCCAAGGCTGGCACCTCGAAGACCGTTGGACCCAAAGGCCGACACCTCCAAGACCAGTACCTCCAAGGCCGGCACCTCGAAGACCATCGGCCCCAAAGGCCGACACCTCCAAGACTGGCGGCCCCGAAGGCCGATGACTCCATGACCGATAGCCCCAAGACCGGCAGCTCCAAGACCGGCAGCCCCAAAGGCCGACGGCTCCATGACCGATGGTGCCAAGACCGGCACCCCCAAGGCTGGCACCTCGAAGGCCGTTGGCCCCAAAGGCCAATACCTCCAAGATCGGCACCTCCAAGGCTGGCACCTCGAAGACCGTCGGACCCAAAGGCCGACACCTCCAAGACCGGTGGCCCCAAAGGCCGACAGCTCCATGACCGATGGCCCCAAGACCGACAGCTCCAAGACCGGCAGCCCCAAAGGCCGACAGCTCCATGACCGACGGCCCCAAGACCGGCACCTCCAAGATAGACGGCTCCATGACCGACGGCTCCAAGACCGATGGCCCCAAAGGCCGACACCTCCAAGGCTGGCATCCTCCCAGCCGGCCCCTGCACTTCTCAGCCAACCTCGGCGTGTCCAAGCCAGGCGGCCCCGGCACCTCTCAGCCGGCCCCGGCATCCTCCCAGCCGGCCCCGGCACTCTCATCCCGGTCGGCCCTGCCTGATCCAAGTCGGCCCCGACACTTCTCAGTCGGCCCCGGTGTGTCCAAGCCAGGTGGCCCCGGTACCTCTTAGCCGGCCCCGACATCCTCCCAACCGGCCCCGGCACTCTCATCTCGACCGGTCCCGCCAGATCCAAGTCAGCCCCGGCACTCTTCTCAGCCGGCCCCGGTACTCTCATCCAGATCGGCCCCGCCAGATCCAATTCAGCCCCGGCACTCTTCTCAGCCGGCCCTGGCATCCTCCCAGCCGGCCCCGACACTCTTCTCAGCCGCCCCCGGCATCCTCCCAGCCGGCCTCGGCACTCTCATCCCGGCCGGCCCCGCCTGATCCAAGTTGGACCCTTGTGACTTGGCACCTACCTCCGCCGAGCCTCCGCCTGCCACGATGACTTAACCACAGCGTTCAAAACACCTCTGTGAAATCTGGTGTGGGAGAGTTAAAATTCACTATAACAGAATAAGATTCCAAACAAGGAATCATACCAAGATGTGGCCTATGACCTACAATAGTGGCCTAGGGACCACGCAGCCACTGAGTCTCCAGCCATCAGCCAGCTCTCCCCGCCTCCTAGCCGTCGATCCTCTAACTAATCATATACGGATCCTACCGGCCCTATAACAACCTGATTCAAATCTGTTTCGAATCCCAACAACTTTCGAACCTTCCAGAAGAAGCTCAAGATCCAGGTGACTGCTTATAAATACTACCACCCTCAAGCCTTTGAGGTACGATCATTCTCGGACGCTATTCCCCTTGTTTTTCTCTCTACGCACTTGCTCACTCGACTGCTCTCAGCCCTCTATTCCACCATTGCCGCTTTATCCAGAGCTCTCTGGAGGAACTCTCCGGCGAGAGCCTTCTCCTCTCATCTTGTTGCCCATCGGTCCCTTACTGACTTAAGCGTCGGAGGGTCTTCCGCGGAGGGCCACCCCCAGCGCCTCCCGCGTGTAGGCTTCCTTGCAGGTCTGCCCAGGAGGGAGCTCGATCAGGAGACCAGACGCGCCCGAGTCGGAGAGCAGATTTCGATGACAATAGGTCCCTTACTGACTTGAGCGTCGGAGGGTCTTCCGCGGAGGGCGACCCCCAGCGCCTCCCATGTGTAGGCTTCCTTGCAGGTCCGCCCAGGAGGGAGCTCGATCAGGAGACCGAACGCGCCCGAGTCGGAGAGCGGATTCCGGTGACAACAGATTGGCGCTAGAGGAAGGGCCTCAAGTCCCATTAAACTTGAAGAAAGGAGACAAGGATCTCGATCTTGAAGAGAACCTCTCCAATGGCTAATCGGAGAAGAAAAACTTCTAAAACCCAGGACCAGTTCGCCACACTGGTCCAGCAGGTCCAGGCCTTGACCCGTCTGGTTCAGGAGCGCCTTATAGCTCCCTATACAGTTATAGCTGCCCCTGCTCCATGCCTCCCCGAAGAGGTCGTAGCTCCTCTTTCTCCAGCCACTTCTTCTTCTGGTCCGCATGGAGTTGCGGACCCCCCAGGTCGACCTAAGGAGGCCAGACCAGTCCCGCAAGGGGGCTGTGACAAGAATCTCCCCATATCCCGACCGGCCCTGCCTGATCCAAGCCAGCCCCGACACTCTCTTCTCAGCCGGCCCCGACGTGTCCAAGCCAGGCAGCCCCAGCACCTCCCAGCCAGCCCCGGCATCCTCCCAGCCGGCCCCAGCACTCTCAACCCAGCCGAATCCCCTTTCGGATGGCTTTCAGCATAGAAGCCGTTATCCCAGTGGAGATAGGACTCCCCTCTTTTCGGGTGGAGAGTTACTCGGAGGAGGCCAGCAACGAGTAGCTCCGCACCAACCTTGACCTAGTGGAAGAGATCAGAGAGAAGACCCGAATCAGGATCGCTGCCTATCAGCAAAGGGTGTCCCGCTACCACGCCTCCAGAGTCAAATAAAAATCCTTCTCTCTCGACGACCTCGTCCTCCGGAAGGCATCCGTCTCCAAACCACCGGAGCAAGGGAAGCTATCACCAAATTGGGAAGGCCCATACCAAGTAGTAGAAGTCGCCGGACCTGGTACCTACAGACTCCAGGATCTGGATGGGAAGTTCGTCCCCCGGACGTGGAACTCGGACAACCTCCGCATATACTATCAGTAGGATACGCCCCTTTAACCTGCACCATTCATAACTTTGGTGTTTTATTTCTTTATCTGCAGCACGATCAACCCTTTTGAAAGGTCGTGATAAGAAATAGAAACATCCGACCAATTCTCGGCAACAACCGATCTATCTGCGCCAGAACCCCGTACGTCTACTGGGCCGAGCTAAAAATTGAAATAGCGTGTTACGACTGGCCTAAACAATGTTCATAGCTTAGCTCGGATTTGGGCAGCTCACAAGCCCCGGCCGACCTAAGTATTCCCCCAGGTTACGTTCGGATTCGGGCCGGTCACAAGCCCTGGCTGACCTAAACAATGTTCATGGCTTAGCTCGGATTCGGGCAGCTCACAAGCCCCGGCCGACCTAAGTATTCCCCCAGGTTACATTCAGATTCGGGCTGCTCACAAGCCTTGGCCGACCTAAGTATTCCCCAGATTATGTTCGGATTTAAGCCGCTCACAAGCCTCGGCTGACCTAAACAATGTTCATGGCTTAGCTCGGATTCGGGCCGCTCACAAGCCCCGGCTGACCTAAGTATTCCCCCAGGTCACGTTCGGATTCGGGCCGCTCACAAGCCCCGGCCGACCTAAACAATGTTCATTGCTTAGCTCGGATTCGGGCCACTCACAAGCCCCGGCTGACCTAAGTATTCCCCCAGGTTACGTTCGGATTCGGGCCGCTCACAAGCCCCAACCGACCTAAACAATGTTCATAGCTTAGCTCGGATTCAGGCCGCTCACAAGCCCCGGCCGACCTAAGTATTCCCCCAGGTTACGTTCGTATTCGGGCCGCTCACAAGCTCCGACCGACCTAAACAATGTTCATGGCTTAGCTTGGATTCGGGCAGCTCACAAGCCCTGGCCGACCTAAGTATTCCCCCAGGTTACGTCGGATTCGGGCCGCTCACAAGCCCCAGCCGACCTAAACAATGTTGTAGCTTGGCTCGGATTCGGGCCACTCACAAGCCGCGGCCGACCTAAGTATTCCCCCAGGTTACATTTGGATTCGGGCCGCTCACAAGCCCCAGCCAACCTAAGTATTCTCCTAAACCGATGTTCGAGTTCGGGCCGCTTACAAGCCCCGACCGACCTAAGCGTTCTCCAAACTTAGCTCGGATTCGGGCCGCTCATAAGCCCCGACCGAACTAAGCATAATCATTGAACCCTGCCCTCAAAAGGAACCAAACAAATGCCGAAGCATGCAACGATGCATCGCGAGAATAACAACTTCCCGGCACAAAAGAGATAGGGACCAAACGAAGAAGGCATAAAAAACTTCTTTATTACCTCACCGCAAGAAAAACTACAATCTCCTAAGAGGAGTTACCAGCGCACCAAAGCACAGGAAATAAAAACAAGTACATAGCTCGGCCGAACTGTCCCAAGCCAGCTTCGGTTAACGATGATACTTCGGCATCTGACCCAAGAAATCAGACAAACCATGAAACGATCAGCTCGCCTGGACAGTTGACGAAGCTGACCCTCCACGGCCCCCCTCGAACGAACCAAGAGGTCCAAAAGGAGGCATGGCCCGTGGATGCTGATTCCGAGGACCCAGGCAAACCAGCCAGCTCCCTTAGGACGGGATGCTGGATCGCAGGCCGCCGCCCGACCGAGAAGCTCGGGGACCATCAGACCCCCGTTGCTCCCATATTTTCCTCCCCGTGGCAAGGATTCCCCTGAAAGAAGGGATGAGAATCCAGACCAGCGGAGGAGGGAGGCTCCGTGCGTGCTACGGAGGTGTCGATACACTTCCTACCTTGCGCCCCCTGTAGCGAACCACAAAGGACATACGGGAAGCGCATATGTGCACTCTCCGTGTGATCTTTGCGGCTCCCCTGTGCACTCTCCATATGATCTCCGGGGCTCATCCCCTCAGGGCGAGCCAACCTCCAGTGGCTCCTTCGTCACCCCAGCTATCCGGGGGAGAATGACTTATGAAAGAAAAGTTTGGTCCTCCCACTCGAAACACCAGAGAAATGGGCATTGTGGAAACTCCAATAGGGAAGGAAACTTAGAGGATAGCCTAACATGACCCCTCTTCCCCCTTTTTATAGGCAGAAATGAACCGGGGCCAGCTATCAAAGCCGGAAGCCCCGAGATTCAAAACACCTAACCCATGCCACCACGTGGCCTCCCAAAACGAAAGAAGCGCCCCATTGCGCGCCAAGCCCATCACCAGAACCATGACGCACGCAAAGATTTCCTCTAATCCCGAATCATGATTGTTGAACACAAAAAATCACCCATCGATCTTACGAAAACTAACAGATCCAGGAGATCGTCCTACAAAAGCGACATCCTCCAATGTTAACGGGTGCGTACGACGTATGCCAAAACGGCTTGCGTGGAAAAAGACCAACGCCATAAAAGCCTTCCAGAAAGCGCCAGAATAGCTTTTTGCTCCCCACAGAGCCATATTATCAACTTCGGCAAAATAAAAACCGATCTGCCTGCGGAACGGCAGAGCACTGGCAGGGCAGCAAAAAGTACAAAAACCAACTACTTGTTGATCACCCCCCAAGGAAGTTAATCGCTTGAAGGACTTGCACAATGAAGGTGAACATCTCAAAAACAAGAATGGACGCGAGGGCTACGTAAACCACTCTTTCATTCATCGAAAAGGGGGCGACAAAAAGAAACAAAAAATACATTAGCCCTCACAGGGGCTTATCGTTTTCTCCCGGAGCTACCGACTGTTCTCCCTGATCCGCCGTAGGGTACTCACCCGCTGTCGGAGAGACGCCATGCACCTCTCTAGGCGATCATACCAGCACTAATGCATCGGATCCCATCCAAAGCGTGCCACCTGGACTTATACTCCCTATGCCCGAACCTACGCTTCGAACTAGGGAGTGGAGGGCATCTGTTGGGGGGTAAAATCGTCATGCGTCATTAATCATGCATGCAGCTAAGGTCAGCCCTGATTCCCGTTCGATTGAGCGATGCCTGCCAAGGATAGGTCAGTGAATTGAGATGCTCCAGTCCCTCACCGAACCAGGGGTCCTCGAGGTGCCGACCTATCCCGTCTCTCGGCCCAAGCCGAGCTATCGACCTACCTTGTCTCTCGGTCCCAGCCGAGCTATCGACCCTCGTCTGTCGGCTCCTCCAGCCGACCTACCCCATCTCTCGGCCCCATCCGAGCTATCGGCCTTCGTCCGACGGTGCCAAGACCAGCACCCCCAAGGTCGGCACCTCGAAGACCGTCGGCCCCAAAGGCCGACACCTCCAAGACCGGCACCCCCAAGGTCGGCACCTCGAAGACTGTCGGCCCCAAAGGCTGACACCTCCAAGACCGGCACCTCCAAGGCCGGCACCTCGAAGACCGTCGGCCCCAAAGGCTGACACCTCCAAGACCGGCACCTCCAAGGCCGGCACCTCGAAGACCGTCGGCCCCAAAGGCCGACACCTCTAAGACCAGCACCTCCAAGGCTGGCACCTCGAAGACCGTCGGCCCCAAAGGCCAACAGCTCCAAGACCGGCACCCCCAAGGCCGGCACCTCGAAGACCGTCGGCCCTAAAGGCCGACACCTCCAAGACCGGCACCTCCAAGGCCAGCACCTCGAAGACCGTTGGCCCCAAAGGCCGACACCTCCAAGATCGGCACCTCAAAGGCCGGCACCTCGAAGACCGTCGGCCCCAAAGGCCGACACCTCCAAGATCGGCACCTCAAAGGCCGGCACCTCGAAGACCGTCGGCCCCAAAGGCCGACACCTCCAAGACCAGCACCTCCAAGGCCAACATCTCGAAGACTGTCGGCCCCAAAGGCCGACACCTTCAAGACCGGCACCTCCAAGGCCGGCACCTCGAAGACCGTCGGCCCCAAAGGCCGATAGCTCCAAGACCGTCACCTCCAACGCCGGCACCTCGATGACCGTCGGCCCCAAAGGCCGACATCTCCAAGACCGGCACCTCCAAGGCCGGCACCTCCAAGGCTGGCACCTCGAAGACCGTCGGCCCCAAAGGGTGACACCTCCAAGACCGGCACCTCCAAGGCCGGCACCTCGAAGACCGTCGGCCCCAAAGGCCGACACATCCAAGACCGGCCGCCCCGAAGGCCGATGGCTCCATGACTGATGGCCACAAGATCGGCAGCTCCAAGACCGGTGGCCCCAAAGGCCGACGGCTCCATGACCGACGGTGCCAAGACCGGCACCCCCAAGGCCGGCACCTCAAAGACCGTCGGCCCCAAAGGCCGACACCTCCAAGACCGGCAGCCCCAAAGGCCAACGGCTCCATGATCGATGGCCCCAAGACCGGCAACTCCAAGACCGGCGGCCCCAAAGGCCGACGGCTCCATGACCGATGGCCCCAAGACCGGCAGCTCCAAACCGGTGTCACGCCCTAGACCCAAAAATTTTGAGCTAGGGTGACAACCCGCCGCGCGCCGTGCACGCGAGGCATCTTAAAAATCTTGATATATGATTCAAATGGAAATGAATATGGAAACCAACCATAATACAAATGATAGTTATAAGTTTTGGGTTTCAAACCCTACAATCAAGTCATGCTAATAAAGTTGGGCTACAACAAGCCCTACACACAAACATAATAGGATTACACCAATGCAATGGTTCTCATTTTATTTATTGAAAGCTCCATCAACTCCATCATCAACCCTGAGGCTCTGAAAAACATGGTGAAGGTTTAATGAGTTTACACTCAATAAGTAAGACTATTATACAATTATATTATATTTAACATGCTATCAACATATGCATTTGTCAACATAACATAAATTAAACATTTGATAATCATCAGAATATGCAAACTGGCAAACTCACTGTTTATGTAATTATAGATTTCCTATGTGACCCACGGCCCTGCAATACCTCAATCAGAGCACATCCTCCAGATGCGTGGCCATCAATATCCACAGAACACATTGTACGATGTGTGGGCCATACCATAACAGAACACACTCTACGATGTATGTGGCCATAAAAATCATACAGAACACATTGTAAGACATGTGGGCCAGAACACACTCGTCAGTGTGTGAGGCTGTAAAAATCATACAGAACATGTCTACAATATGTGGGGCCATATCATAACAGAATACATCTCCAGTGTGTGTGGCCATAAAAATCATACAGAACACATCTACAATGTGTGGGGCCATAGTAAAGGAGAACCGCGGCGACACATATAAATCTATTTAACATTTTCATCACATGTGCATCATGCATCTGTATCTCATAATATCTCACAGTGGTTTGCACAGTACAAGGAAAAGCATATAATCACCTCAATATAAATATGCCGTACAGGCAATCATAATTCTAGCATATACATCAATAAATCATTTCTTACAATATTACCAATCATTATAATCATATAATTGTTCATTTGAAATCCACAGTTCCATGCTACATAGACAATTCAGTTAATTTATAAAAATGCATGCAAACTGTATATACTCAATTTATTAATTAAACAATTAAATTGCATAATAGTCTTACTTACCTCCTATGCAAATCCCAATGATGAACCAACTAATCAGATGTCTGGGCACCTACAGGATCATTGTACATAATTAATTCACGAAAATCTAATTAATAAAATGACCCTTAAGACCCTACCCAGACTAGTTCACGGGCCCTACTTTGGGCTCGAATATCTCCCACTACACACACCCGATTGGGGAAGTAAAAATACCCCAAGAAACTAGAATTTACCCAGATTCTAGCCATATAATTATTTTTCTAATCCTGACTCATTACGGGGCCCAAAATCCAGCCCAATAACGGCTCACTGCACGGCCCAAAAGGCCTGAACCGGCCAGCCCAGCCGGCCCGGTTCAGCCTGATTCCACCCGATCCAACCCCCGCTCTCCTGTTTCGCCCGAAACAGGGGATAGCCTCTGGCTGGCGGCCAGGGCCGCCGCCGGCCTAATCCCGTCCGGCCTGGCCATCGGAGGTCGGACCGGAGCCGGCCGCCGCCGCGGCCGGCCTCCTTCCTCCCTCACTCACTCTCAATTTCTCTCCCTCTCTCTCTTTCTCTCCGCTGCTCCCGCGTGAAATTCTCTGCGCCGGCATCGAATCCGGCTAAATTGGGGCCGGTCCGGCCGCCGTTGGCCGGACCAGAGCCGGCCGCCGCCGTGGCCGGCTTCCCCTCACTCTCTCTCTCCTTAATTCTCTCTCTCTCCCTCTCTTTCTCTCCGCTGCTCCCGCGCAGTGCACCCGGTGCCGGCAGCTCGGCCGGCCACCAGGGCCGGCCGGACCTCCACCGGACGCACGCCCGGCGCCGGTGGAGGTCACCGACCAATCCTCAGGCCCGGCCCGAACCAAGGATCAACACAGTGAACCGTGCCGATCTCCCTCACTGGTTCTCTCGCGATCACTGTGTCTCTCTCTGGTTCTCTTTCTCTCTCTCTCAGGCTCTCTCTCTCTGGTTCTCTTCTCTCTCTCAGGCTTTCTCTCTCTCTGGTTCTCTTCTCTCTCTCAGGCTCTCTCTGTTTCACGCTCTCTCTCACGCTCGCTCTCTCTCTCTCCCGCTCGCTCTCTTTCTCTCTCTTTCTCTCTCTCTCTCAGAGGCAGGGGATTACCTGATGGATGAAGCGCACCAGTCTGAAGGGAGGAGTCCTCTTCCTCCCTATTTAATCACCCGAGCAGTGCCTTGGATCGGGGGTTTCCCGAAAGGCTAAACGCTTCACCTGGAGCAAAGCGTTAGTCCGGGGAACCCAAAAGTCAGGAGCTTGGTTCATCAGAACCAAGCCTGGTTCATCTGAACCAGATTCATCTGAACCAGGTTCATCTGAACCAAATCTGGTTCGTTTGAACCGGGTATTACATCCTCCCCTCCTTATAGAATTTTGGCCTCGAAATTTGATATACATCCAAAGGAATACAAATCCACATTTTCTATCTAATAATCAGTTAAATTTCATTCAAAAGTCACCCTCATCGATACATCGATACAAACAATTGTGGATGTTTCTTTTTCATTTTCTCCTTAGAACTTCGACATAAGGAATACTACACCATCTCAGAACTTAATCCTAGCGGTCCACAATGTGCACAAGATGATCATCATAGGTCAATTCTTTCTTAAGCTAAATTGGTTCAAGTTCTAACACATAACGGGGGTTTGAAATATATCTCCTCAGTCATAAAGGTATGAAACAAATTGAATACCCCAAAGAGCAATGAAGGTAGTGCTAAGTTATAAGCCACCTCCTATTCCTTGATCAACATCTCAAATGGCCCAATTTATTGTGGACTTAATTCACCTCTAAACACAAATCTCATCAAATCTCATCACGTCATTAGTTAGTAAAATTTCCAAATGATCTTCAACCTGAAACTTCAAATCTTTCTGTTTAACATCAACATAACTTTTCTATTAACTCTGAGCTACATGAAGCTGCCTTGATACTTTCTCATATTTGTTAAACTAGCTTAGTAATCAAAATTTTCTCTCTCACACTTCATCTCAATAAAATTTACACCTTTTATCATAGACAACAAAATGAATCCATTTGAATGTTGGCTTGGTAATCAATAAATAAGCAATTTCACTGAGGGTAAGAAGCTATACCAAGCACTTTCTAAATCCATCACACAGGCTCGCAGTATAACATCAAAATCTAATTGGTTCATGCAGATTGTCCATCTATTTGAGGGTAGAAGGCTGCGCATAAATTCAGCTTAATCCACTAAGCTTTATGAAGACATCATCGAATTAGGAGAGTAAGACGATTGGGTTCAGACTCAATTTACACAGTTTACCATTAAACCAAATATTAACATTTAACCCACTAAAATTTCATCCTCGAAATTAAATGTCCATAAATTTTGTACCATTAAAGATACTCACTAGCAAACTTTTATTTCATTCTCAAACACCCAAATAACATGTCCAACTTTCAAGATTAATTTAATTTTTCTACCTAATAAAATTAATTTCCTTAAGAAGTATTTCTTTCCTGTCATCTTTTTTTTTTTTTTTTTTTTTTTAATACCTTAACTTCTCACAACACAATCATCATAAATATCATAGAGTCCATCACATGTATTATGTCATCCATTTTTAAGGTTAATAACCTATATCAATTACTGCTAATTCTTCGATAAAACAGTTCCAAGTTCTTTTGAATTAAATATAAGATAGTTTCCTTCCAATGCTCTCTCAACTCTTAAATAGTTGAATGTGCCATTAATCATTACAACACTTATCATAACATACTTGGTTTCACTTTTGAATACTTCAAGCTAACATCAATGAACATTAAGCCAATCATTTAGGATATCTATCATAATTATCATAATCAACTAAATTAATTTTTTTTTTTGAATAATAGTGCCATCATTAATCACCAGTATAATTATTTTATCTCCTTCATATTCATCAGTAATTGCCACTACAACCAATCAATTTCTCTTGGATAGGTCAGTATATCCTCAATAAATAATGCAATTTAAATGATTCAAATTCTTGAATCGATTATTTTGTTACCAAAGATTATCAAAATCATCTATAGATTATGCAATATCTCATGCCACAACATGACCAACTAATTTAAACCCTTCAAATATCTCAAAGTGACTTCACCAACTAATTTAAACCCTTCAAATATCTCAAAGTGACTTCACCAACTAATTTAAACCCTTCAAATATCTCAAAGTGACTTCACCAATCTAGCTCAGATGGATATAAGACTTATAAGGTCAATAAAGATTGAAAATGCACTTACCATCCGAAAGACATAATTGAAAATTATAGTAATCTCTCTATGACTTGAAAGTGATAAAAGATGTACCCTTAACCATAATCCATAACAATAATAATCAAAATAAAATCATCTCCCTCCTATTTTCTTAACAATAATTATGCCACATATGGATGATTGATAATTGATCCATCCTGGAGAAAGATGCCTACGTAGGAACTATGAAGAAAGGTACAATAAGTATGCACGATAATCTATGAATAGATATCTTGATCTAGAAATCTATTAACAGATGAAAATCCCCCATGAAATTCTTTATCAGTGGAGTTTATCTTATTCTCATTAATGCTAAAATCTTTCACTTTCTACCATCAAAATATTTATAGCCAAAATCAGTTCTAAAGATTAATAGAGTCTACTGCTCTCAAAAACTTAAACAGTAATTTTCTCAGAATTTAAAATTTTATAATCTTCCTAAATGGTTCATCAAGATATAATATACAGTCAACTATTTCATTAGTATCAATATCAACCATCTCCACATCTAGCAAATTAACAATCAGTTTTGAACATGCAATATCTATAATAAAATTTCTTTTAGTAAATATACTTATCCATCCAGATTCAAATTCAAAAGTACTCAATTGTGATAGATCAAAAACATGTAATTAGCTATTTCATTCCCAAAATATCATCAATATTAATCATTCATATAATCAGCAGATTAGCTTATAATATCAACAATGTAAGTCCTACAAATAAAATTCATTTTATCCACATTCAAATTTAGATTTACTAACTCCAAATCCACATATCAACTCAATTGCAATATGAACATAATGATGACATCTTAGTCATATTAGTCAATAATTGCACTTTTCAACTACTATATCATATTCATCTATCTTTTATTGCATCTCCAATTAAAATTTCATCTCCCATATTATTTAAAGGTCTGAAACTGCTACGAATCATTTCCAACAAGTTTGATGGAGCTAAAACCTCTAGAAGCCCCTAGGCCTCCCCACTGGTCAAGGCTACCAGCCAGGGAGCCCACAAAATATCTTTGGCTTGCGATGGTTCATTCTCAATTCCTATCAAACTCGTAATTCTTGATAAACTTTAAATTTCAAGCTTCCAAAGCATAATTCCTGAAACTCCTTTAAAGTCATAATTGTCTCAGTGTCATCCAAGTATTTTGCCTAGAGTGTCATTATGCATATGTCCCTAAGATCATAAGTTCTCTACCTGTTATCATGTCAATATGTCGTGTCCCTAGGTCATAAGTTCTCTACCTGTTATCATGTCAATATGTCCGTGTCCCTAGAGTCATAACCTAAGCTCTTATACCATAAAAGCTGTCACGCCCCAGACCCAAAAATTTTGAGCTAGGGTGACAACCCGCCGCGTGCCGTGCACGCGAGGCGTCTTAAAAATCTTGATATACGATTCAAATGGAAAAGAATATGGAAACCAACCATAATACAAATGATAGTTATAAGTTTTGGGTTTCAAACCCTACAATCAAGTCATGCTAATAAAGTTGGGCTACAACAAGCCCTACACACAAACATAATAGGATTACACCAATGCAATGGTTCTCATTTTATTTATTGAAAGCTTCATCAACTCCATCATCAACCCTGAGGCTCTGAAAAACATGGTGAAGGTTTAATGAGTTTACACTCAATAAGTAAGCCTATTATACAATATATTATATTTAACATGCTATCAACATATGCATTTGTCAACATAACATAAATTAAACATTTGATAATCATCAGAATATGCAAACTGGCAAACTCATTGTTTATGTAATTATAGATTTCCTATGTGACCCACGGCCCTGCAATACCTCAATCAGAGCACATCCTCCAGATGCGTGGCCATCAATATCCACAGAACACATTGTACGATGTGTGGGCCATACCATAACAGAACACACTCTACGATGTATGTGGCCATAAAAATCATACAGAACACATTGTAAGACATGTGGGCCAGAACACACTCGTCAGTGTGTGAGGCCGTAAAAATCATACAGAACATGTCTACAATATGTGGGGCCATATCATAAAAGAATACATCTCCAGTGTGTGTGGCCATAAAAATCATACAGAACACATCTACAATATGTGGGGCCATAGTAAAGGAGAACCGCGGCGACACATATAAATCTATTTAACATTTTCATCACATGTGCATCATGCATCTGTATCTCATAATATCTCACAGTGGTTTGCACAGTACAAGGAAAAGCATATAATCACCTCAATATAAACATGCCGTACAGGCAATCACAATTCTGGCATATACATCAATAAATCATTTCTTACAATATTACCAATCATTATAATCATATAATTGTTCATTTTAAATCCACAGTTCCATGCTACATAGACAATTCAGTTAATTTATAAAAATGCATGCAAACTGTATATACTCAATTTATTAATTAAACAATTAAATTGCATAATAGTCTTACTTACCTCCTATGCAAATCCCAATGATGAACCAACTAATCAGATGTCTAGGCACCTATAGGATCAATGTACATAATTAATTCACGAAAATCTAATTAATAAAATGACCCTTAAGACCCTACCTAGACTAGTTCACGGGCCCTACTTTGGGCTCGAATATCTCCCACTACACACACCCGATTGGGGAAGTAAAAATACCCCAAGAAACTAGAATTTATCCAAATTCTAGCCATATAATTATTTTTCTAATCCTGACTCATTACGGGGCCTAAAATCCAGCCCAAAAATGGCTCATTGCACGGCCCAAAAGGCCTGAACCGGCCGGCCCAGCCGGCCCGGTTCAGCCTGATTCCACCCGATCCAATCCCCGCTCCCCTGTTTCACCCGAAACAGGGGACAGCCTCTGGCCGGCGGCCAGGGCCGCCGCCGGCCTAATCCCGTTCGGCCCGGCCATCGGAGGTCGGGCCGGAGCCGGCTGCCGCCGCGGCCGGCCTCCTTCCTCCCTCACTCACTCTCAATTTCTCTCCCTCTCTCTCTTTCTCTCCGCTGCTCCCGCGTGAAATTCTCTGCGCCGGCGTCGAATCCGGCTAAATTGGGGCCGGTCCGGCCGCCGTTGGCCGAACCAGAGCCGGCCGCCGCCGCGGCCGTCCTCCCCTCACTCTCACTCTCCTTAATTCTCTCTCTCTCCCTCTCTTTCTCTCCGCTGCTCCCGCGCAGTGCGCTCGGTGCTGGCAGCTCGGCCGGCCACCAGGGCCGATCGGACCTCCACCGGACGCACGCCCGGTGCCGGTGGAGGTCACCGGCCAATCCTCAGGCCCGGCCAGGCGATGGGCACGCCGCCGGGCCCGAACCAAGGATCGGCACAGTGAACCGTGCCGATCTCCCTTACTGGTTCTCTCGCGATCACTGTGTCTCTCTCTCTGGTTCTCTTTCTCTCTCTCAGGCTCTCTCTCTCTCTGGTTCTCTTCCTCTCTCTCTCAGGCTTCTCTCTCTCTCTGGTTCTCTTCCTCTCTCTCTCAGGCTCTCTCTGTTTCACGCTCTCTCTCACGCTCGCTCTCTCTCTCTCTCCGCTCGCTCTCTCTTTCTCTCTCTTCTCTCTCTCTCTCTCTCAGAGGCAGGGGATTACCTGATGGATGAAGCGCACCAGTCTGAAGGGAGGAGTCCTCTTCCTCCCTATTTAATCACCCGAGCAGTGCCTTGGATCGGGGGTTTCCCGAAAGGCTAAACGCTTCGCCTGGAGCGAAGCGTTAGTCCGGGGAACCCAAAAGTCAGGAGCTTGGTTCATCAGAACCAAGCCTGGTTCATCTGAACCAGATTCATCTGAACCAGGTTCATCTGAACCAAATCTGGTTCGTTTGAATCGGGTATTACAACCGGCACCTCCAAGACAGACGGCTCCAAGACCGACGGCCCCAAGGGCCGACACCTCCAAGGCCGGCATCCTCCCAGCCGGCCTCGGCGTTTCCAAGCCAGCCAGCCCCGGCATCCTCTCAGCCGGCCCCAGCACTCTCATCCCGGCCGGCCCCGCCTGATCCAAGTCGGCCCCGGTACTTCTCAGCCGGCCCCAGCGTATCCAAGCCAGACGGCCCCGGCACCTCTCAGCTGGCCCCGACATCCTCCCAACCGGCCCTGGCACTCTCATCCCGGCCGGCCCCACCTGATCCAAGTCGGCACAAGCACTCTTCTCAGCCGGCCCCGGCATCCTCCCAGCCGGCCCCGGCATCCTCCCAGTCGGCCCCGGCACTCTCATCCCGGCCGGCCCCGCCTGATTCAAGTCAGACCCGGCACTCTTCTCAGTCGGCCCCGGCACTCTCATCCCGGTCGGCCCCGCCTGATCCAAGTCGGCCCCGACACTCTTCTCAGCCGGCCCCAGCATCCTCCCAGCCAGCCCCGGCACTCTTCTCAGCCGCCCCCGGTATCCTCCCAGCCGGCCCCGGCACTCTCATCCCGGCCGGCCCCGCCTGATCCAAGTTGGCCCCTTATGCCTCGGCACCTACCTCCGCCTAGCCTCCGCCTGCCACGATGACTGAACCACAGCGTTCAAAATACCTCTGCGGAATCTGGCGCGGGAGAGTTTAAATTCACTATAACAGAATAAGATTCCAAACAAGGAATCATACCAAGATGTGGCCTATGACCTACAATAGTGGCCTAGGGACCACGCAGCCACTGAGTCTCCAGCCATCGGCCAGCTCTCCCCGCCTCCCAGCCATCGATCCTCTAACTAATCAAATACGGATCCTACCGGCCCTGTAACAACCTGATTCGAATCCGTTTCGAATCCCAACAACTTTCGAACCTTCTAGAAGACGCTCAAGATCTAGGTGACTGCTTATAAATACTACCACCCTCAAGCCTCTGAGGTACGGTCATTCTCGGACGCTATTCCCCTTCTTTTTCTCTCTACGCACTTGCTCACTCGACTGCTCTCAGCCCTCTATTTCGCCATTGCCGCTCTGTCCAGAGCTTTCTGGAGGAACTCTCCAGCGAGAGCTTTCTCCTCTCATCTTGTTGCCCGTCGGTCCCTTACTGACTTGAGCGTCGGAGGGTCTTCCGCGGAGGCCACCCCCAGCGCCTCCCGCGTGTAGGCTTCCTTACAGGTCCGCCCAGGAGGGAGCTCGATCAGGAGACCGGACGCGCCCGAGTCGGAGAGCGGATTTCGGCGACAACATGTCCCTTACTGACTTGAGCATCGGAGGGTCTTCCTCGGAGAGCCACCCCCAGCGCCTCCCATGTGTAGGCTTCCTTGCAGGTCCGCCCAGGAGGGAGCTCGATTAGGAGACCGGATGCATCCGAGTCGAAGAGCGGATTCCGGCGACAACAAGTCTCAACCTACCTCAAGGTCCAGCATAAATTTGGGTCAATTCGGCCGGCCAAGGCGGTCTAAGGTACCCAGCTCCAGGGGACCATCCAAAAACTAGAGACGCCTTCCTTGCAGTCCGGCCATCATAGTCTTGGTGTTGCATCCATGGACTAGAATTCCCTGCATGGCAAGGCACCTATTCTTGCTACCCATTTCTTATGTCAACTAATCTTGTTTGGGACCGTTCGTCTACGTTCCTTTTTTCTCTTGAAGGGAATCTTCCCCCTTTTGAAAATTCTGAGCTCGGTTGCTTTGTTAGGGTCTGCGGCCCGTGGTGGGGCTGGGATGCTATTTGATAATTTTCTGCTACTCGTTCCAATTATTACTCTTTTGCTGACAATATGTACCGTTCCTCTTCCACTACTTCATTTTTCTCTTTTGTCGGGAGTCTCGGGACATCTTCTATTGCTACTTTTCCACTGTTTCATTATCATTTTTCTATAGGCATTCTTTATTCTACATTCATTTAAAGATGAAGTAGAAATCTTAACCATTTTCTTGCCGGGCAACAATAATCAATCCTGTGCAACAAGACAAGGAACTGATATCCAACATATCCACCTCCCATGACATTAGGCAACTCCAACAGTGAGTTTGACTCTTCTATGCAAACACGTTTCATTGGGTCTTATCGGATGCAATGAAAACCAAAGATCCATCTTTCGACAGGTTTTCAAAAGATGCAAGCCAAGATTGGATTTTTCAGCTCCATTATAACAAAGATTACAAAGCTACAACGTTTTCTACCGCCCATGAAAAGCTTGGGCTCTACGACTACTTAAATACATCGATTTTGCAACTCTCAACATGCTAAAATTCTTGAAGGATGCTGTGTGCCTGATGAACTGAAATTCAGTAGAGTGTCTATGAACAGACCGACCACAGACTGCTACAGCCTTCGCATTCTTTAAGATATTCTTACAAGCAACAGGTTTTAGACACCTATATTTATAGACTAAGAAAAAAACCATAATATAATGAAAAGTAGATTTGTATACCAATACTACTAAGGTTTTCTTAATAATTAAGCAAAATAATTCAAATCAAATAAAAAGTTGGACTAGGACTCCGATTTAATTTTCAACATCTTCTAACATACATTCTTCAACGAAGGCTGGAAATTGGGATCATTTTGAACACACCAGAGCCCCACCTTCACAATTCTCTCCAACTATGCGTCCTCTAATTTATGATTCTTCTTTAGCCGCTCAAGCTCTCCGGCCAAGAAGCGTCCATAGGTCCATTCCGAAAGGATGCAAACATTCCCATCTTCTTCTAGCTCTATGTTCCTACTACAGCATTTATGATTTCAAATAATACAATTCCATGTCTATAGACGTCAGGCTTAATTAACTTTAATTTATTGGTGCTGTCATGCCTTGTTCAGACTTGATCGATAATGGTGCCGGTATGTTCGCTAGTGTAGAAATAGTCCGAGGCTCGAGTGATAGCCAAATTAACTAGGTTTGTGACACTTGACATGGCATTGTTAATTGATAACTTGGCATTAGTGGCCGGACTCATTATTATGACTACATGTTCACTAATGATCGGAGTGCACTAGTGGCCGGAACAATAGTGGTGGTTGTATGTTCATTAGCATAGAACCAATTTGAGACTTGAGTGATGGTCAGATTAGGTTTATGCCCACTTGATGTGGCTCTATTCCTGATATTAATGTTATTGATGATGCTGTGTGCCTGATGTTGATATGGTTGTGTGCCTAATGTTGATTCTGTGATACTGTTTTCAGTGATATATTCTAATGCTGTGGCAAGATAAAGTTAACAAAAGTTACATTGTGGAGTTCTGGCAAGTGTTGTAGCATGATATACTTTTAGTAGATGTGTTATTTTTATATTATATGTTTATTTCTATATTCATTTTATTTCTATTACATATTCATATCTGTATGTGTAAGTATTTCTATTGGACTTTTAGCTCATCCATCTTACTTCGTCTGTTTCAGATATTAAGGACGCGGATGCTAAGCTAGACTTTAGGATGTATGAAGAGTGGGATTAGACTCTAGTTGCATTTGATATTTTACAATCCTATACTTATTGAGGATACTGTATTACTGTTATACTTTGTAAATTATGAATCTTGTGTGCTTGAGGATAGCATGTAATATGGTATGAACCACCTTATTTTGTTGTGGGTATGAGATTAATCTTTTCTTTGATATTATATTGGAATTATATTATGAATGATGAGTGTTATTAGGCTTTACATCCTTTTATAATTTACTTTAAGGGTATATGGCTATATCGTGTTTTATCCTGAACTGAGTGCTACTTTGAGAGCATAATAGATGCATTCTTGTGCCAGTCCGATGCGATCTATCCCCTTGTTCCTTTAATCCTTATAAAAGTTCTTATCTGATTAGGCATTAGCCAACCCAAAATCAGCTATCTTTGCAATTAGAAAGTCATTGATCAGAATGTTTCAAGGCTTTATGTCACAATGGATGATATAGGCCTCGATAATTTTGTGGAGAATGTGAGTTAGGGGATGGAGACTTGTTTAGAATGAGTCAGCATCCTTGACACTTAAACAAATGGAAGGACACGCTAACCTCAAATGGACAATCAGGTATTACTGCTTTCATTATTATTGGTCCATCTCGTGTTCTAAAGTAAGAAAAATTCTTAGTCGTTCTCAATGTCATAATTATGAGGTTTTTCAGCTTGACATTTCTAGCTAAGAAAATAATCTTTTCACTCTCCCATTCATAAGTAATAACATGACATGGATGTAAGGATCTCACCCAAAAATAAAAGTTAATTTAAAAAATCATTTCAGCTTTTTAATTGTATATAAATTCTAAAAATCTATCAAGTATATAACCAATCTAAATCTAAATGCATCCTAACACAGGCTTTTATATATTCTTCTATTTAAATCTTAGAATCCTATATCTATATATATATATATATATATATATATATATATATATATAACGAGAGGCTAAATATTCAAATCCAAATCTAATCAATTCAACACAATCAATAATACCATGATTAATTCATTATTGGTTTCAAAAGAGCTTGTTTGCGGCATTCCTAATCTACATAGGCAATGAGCTTGATCAATTCTGATACCCTTTGTAATGATGCAGAATGTTCTCTAAATAGATTAGCAAAGAAGATATATATTATATGGATTTTTTTAACCTTGTACGCAATAACATCTAACACATAATTTATGCAGGATCAAAAGTATACTAATTAATAAATGCTAGCACAAGCTCTCCTAATAAGTTAATTTGTACAAAAATAATATCCTTCATTTACTTTCATAGTCATATTAAGAATAGAGAAGGAAATTCTCTGAATAACAATACAAATTTGCTCTCTATATCTTCCTCTCTTGCTTGTTATAGTTTGTTCTTGGACTCTTTAATGATCATTCAATTATCTAAAGGGGAGAGGATTACTGTATAAATAAACTGATTTTCCTCAGTTGTTTCCTTGCAACGAGAACCCTGTCACCATTTACAGCAGAGCAACAACTCACAACCAAGATATATACGATCAATCTTTTCATGCCAACACACAATCCACTACTGGGTGGTCTCATCGAGTGTGACAAGCTTTTCTTTGCCTAATAATGGTTGGAAGTTTGTTAGAAGACGAAACTTGGAACCTGTGAAAGCAAAGATGAGAGGTAAATATTCCTTTGCCTCTGGAAAAAAGTAGACAAGTGGTCTTATTTTTTGTTAAACGCCAGCACCAAAATCACAATCATACAAGAACTTCAGTGAAACAACGAAAAAGAAGGCCACCATAGATGGAGAGACTGGTTCAAATTATACCGTTTGACAAAGTCATCTATCTTCTGTTTAAAATGCCAACGCTCAGAATGTTTCCAAACTTCATGTCACAACGGATGATACAAGCCTCGAGATAATTTTGTGAAAGATTTGAGTTAGAGGAT
This sequence comes from Calamus simplicifolius, assembly GCA_900491605.1. Classification (NCBI taxonomy): domain Eukaryota; kingdom Viridiplantae; phylum Streptophyta; class Magnoliopsida; order Arecales; family Arecaceae; genus Calamus; species Calamus simplicifolius. Next base: position 701,436 of record UESW01004519.1, read on the forward strand.
GGAGACTTATTTTGAATGAGTCGGCACCCTTGACACTTAAACAAATGAAAGGATATGCCAACCTCAAATAAACAACCTGGTATTAATGCTTGACTTATTGTCGATCCATCTCAGTGTTCTAAAGTAGGAATAATTCTTAGTTGTTCTCAATAACGTAATTCTGAGGTTTTTCAACTTGACATTTTTAGCTGAAAAAATAATCTTTTTCACTCTCCTAACTGAAAATTAATAATAATAATAAATACAACAAGGACCTCACTCAAAAATAAAAGCTAATAAAAAAATATTATTTTAGCTTCTTAATTCTATATAAATACTAAAAATTTATTCAGCATATAACCAATCTAAGTCTAAATGCATGCTAACATGGGCTTTTATATATTCTTCTATTTAAATCTTAGAATTCACACAAGATTAAATATTCAAATCTAAATTCAATCAATTCAACACAATCAATGATACCATGATTAACTCGCGGTTGATTTCAAAAGAGTCCGCTTAGAGCATTCCTAACCCATATAGGTAACGAGCTTAGTTCGCTCTGGTACCTCTTGTAATAATACAGAATGTTTTCAAAAAACATTAGCAAAGAAGATTTATATGATATTTTTTTGATTCTGTACACAATAACATCTAATATATAATTGATGTAAAATTAAATATATGCTAATTAATACCCATTAGCACAAACTCTTGTAACAAGAAATCTATGAAAGCAAAGATGAGAGGTACATATTCCTTCCTCCGGTTAGAAGTGGACACGTGATCTTGTTTTTAATTAAACGCCAGCATCAAAATCACAATCATACAAGAACTTTAGTAAAATAATGAAAAAGAAGGCCACCATGTTGAAATTATTCTATTAAAAAAGTCTTTGTGCATTCGGACGGTGCAGTACGAGTTGTATGGTGCTCAATGATTGGCGCATAGCGCGTGCGCAAGCACGTACCAAAAGCAAAAAGATTATCTTATCCCTATCATGCTCATAAGCACATGCGCACCGTTAGGAGTGCTGCGTCCAGAGCCCCTTTCAGTGAAACAGCTCCGATCAAATATAAAACTATTTGTGAACATTGATTCCTAACATTTTCTTAATCTTTGTTACTGTTTAATTTAGGTCCCATAACACCTTAATCCGTACTCATAGAACCCCCATTAAAACCATTTTTGATTATCCTAACAACTACAAAGGTTGTCACTTACCAGTTTTATCTAATTATAATTATTTGAGATTACACATCTTTATTCAAAAAATAATTATTTTATTTTAAATTTATAACTATTATAACAGTAAGCTCTGTTGTTGCAGTAAGAAATAACAGTCGATCATAAAAGTTTAACTATGATGTTCACTTGGATTACTATTTAGTGAATTTAAAAAAATCAGTTAATTAAAACATTAAAATTTAAAATTATTAGTTTAAGGTGAATTGTGCGATTGCCAAACAATATCATTTTTTTTCTATCATATTATGAATATTAATTATAGCAAGATGCAACATGATGCCCTATTTTAGGTCCCATCCTCCATGTGTACAGCAAAAGGCACCTGCTTCAAATATGCTGCAATGGTCACCACCAAAACAAAATGTCTTTTAGTGGAGTTACCCAACGTCGACGTTCATGTGCTGCATTTGATGGGAAAAAATATGTATACGAATAAATACTAGCATGTCGTAACAAGCAGTGGAATAATAAATAAATGCACAAATCACATAATCACACAGAAACACCAAGATTTACATGAAAAATCGCTCCAAGATAAAGAGAAAAAAAACCACGAGCAAGCCAGAGAAGAAGATCCACTATAAAATAATAAATATTCAAGTCTCAAAGTCCCTTGCCTGGACTTGAAAAGCAATCACAAAAGAATAATAAGGATATAAGGATTACGTCACCGAAAAATATGGTTTCTGCATTATCTTCTTATTTTCTTTCTTTCTTCTCTTCTTCTTCTTCTTTTGTTTTTTTTTTGCAGCACATTCACATGATTCCTGGAGCAGAAGTCCTCCCATGTAGCTAAGCACTAGCTGCAGCCTTCCTTTTCTTTTTTTTTTTTTTTTTCACAGTCACTCTAGCACCAACCGCCTTCTCTCCCCTGCTCCCACACTCTTTTTCCACTATCGCGCCTAAAGAGGGAAAAGGAGAGGGCGCATTGGGAATTGTGTTCTAAACCCAATCAACTAATATGTAGATGATTGTGCAAGTTATAAATGTATATGAATTATTAACTAATAAAATATTTATTTGGCAGTTCATCACATCACATCTTCCTGAAATAAATTCTTTTGTGATGGAGTCCTTAGAACCATAATCTATTCAATAAAGAGAGGGTTTATTGAGTGGTTCTTAAAATAGTCATGACCAAATGATATATAGTTATAGGAAAACTATGTATCAAGTAAAGGTCGTTATATGTCATATGGGTTGGTTGTCCTCTTTAAAGGAGTGTGGTGATACTGGTATGACATGCAGGTGAGGTGTATGACATTTAACTGAACGTGCTGGTCTTGGAGTACGCCTTTGGGGCCGACTGTCTTGGAGGTGCCGACCTTTGGGGCCGACTGTCTTGGAGTTGTCGGCCTTTGGGGCCAACGGTCTTCGAGGTGCCGGCCTTGGATGTGTCGGTCTTGGAGGTGTCGGCCTTTGGGGCCGACGGTCTTGGAGGTGCCGACCTTGGAGGTGCCGATCTTGGAGGTGTCGGCCTTTGGGGCCGACGGTCTTCGAGGTGCCAGCCTTGGAGGTGTCGGTCTTGGAGGTGTCGGCCTTTAGGGCCGACGGTCTTCGAGGTGCCGGTCTTGGAGGTGCCGGTCTTGAAGGTGTCAGCCTTTGGGGCCGACAGTCTTCGAGGTGCCGGCCTTAGAGGTGCCGGTCTTGGAGGTGTCAGCCTTTGGGGCCGACGGTCTTCAAGGTGCCGGCCTTGGGGGTGCCGGTCTTGGAGCTATTGGCCTTTGGGGCCGACGGTCTTCGAGGTGCCGGCCTTGGAGGTGCTGGTCTTAGAGGTATCGGCCTTTGGGGCTGACGGTCTTTGAGGTGCCGACCTTGGAGGTGCCGGTCTTGGAGGTGTCGGCCTTTGGGGCCGACGGTCTTCAAGGTGCCGGCCTTGAAGGCCCGACGGTCTTCAAGGTGCCGGCCTTGAAGGTGCCGGTCTTGGAGGTGTTGGCCTTTGGGGCCGACAGTCTTCGAGGTGCCGACCTTGGGGGTGCCGGTCGTGGAGGTGTTGGCCTTTGGGGCCGACGGTCTTCGAGGTGCCGGCCTTGGGGGTGCCGATCTTGGCACCGTCGGACGAAGGCCGATAGCTCGGCTGGGGCTGAGAGACGGGGTAGGTCGGCTAGAGGAGCCGACAGACGAGGGTCGATAGCTCGGCTGTGGCCGAGAGACGGGGTAGGTCGATAGCTCGGCTTGGGCCGAGAGGCGGGATAGGTCGGCACCTCGAGGACCCCTGGTTCGGTGAGGGGCTGGAGCATCTCAATTCACCGACCTATCCTTGGCAGGCATCGCTCAATCGAACAGGAATCAGGGCTGACCTTAGCCGCATGCATGATTAATGATGCATGACGATTTTACCCCCCAACAGATGCCCTTCACTCCCTAGTTCGAAGCGTAGGTTCGGGCATAGGGAGTATAAGTCCAGGTGGCACGCTTTGGATGGGATCCGGTGCATTAGTGCTGGTATGATCGCCTAGAGAGGCGCATGGCGTCTCTCCGATAGCGGGTGAGTAGCCCTATGGCGGATCAGGGAGAACAGTCGGTAGCTCCGGGAGAAAACGATAAGCCCCTGTGAGGGCTGATGTATTTTTTGTTTCTTTTTGTCGCCCCCTTTTCGGTGAATGAAAGAGTGGTTTACGTAGCCCTCGCATCCATTCTTGTTTTTGAGATGTTCACCTTCGTTGTGCAAGTCCTTCAAGCGATTAACTTCCTTGGGGGGTGACCAACGAGTAGTCGGTTTTCGTACTTTTCGCTGCCCTGCCAGTGCTCTGCCGTTCCGCAGGCAAATCGGTTTTTATTTTGCCAGAGTTGATAATATGGCTCTGTGGGGAGCAAAAAGCTGTTCTGGCACTTTTTGGAAGGCTTTTATGGCGTTGGTCTTTTTCCACGCAGGTCGTTTTGGCATACGGCGTACGCACCCGTTTACCATTGGAGGATGTCGCTTTCGTAGGACGATCTCCTAGATCTGTCAGTTTCCGTAAGATCGATGGGAGATTTTATGTGTTCAACAATCATGATTCGGGATTAGAAGAAATCTTTGCGTGCGTCATGGTTCCGGCGATGGGCTTGGCGCGCAATGGGGCGCTTCTTTTGTTCTGGGAGGCCACGTGGTGGCATGGGTTAGGTGTTTTGAATCTTGGGGCTTCCAGCTTTGATAGCTGCCCCGGTTCATTTTTGCCTATAAAAAGGGGGAAGAGGGGTCGTGTTAGGCCATCCTCTAAGTTTCCTTCCCTATTGGAGTTTCCACAATGCCCATTTCTCTGGTGTTTCGAGTGGGAGGACCAAACTTTTCTTTCATAAGTCATTCTTCCCCGAATAGCTGGGGTGACGAAGGAGCCACTGGAGGTTGGCTCGCCCTGAGGGGATGAGCCCCGGAGATCATATGGAGAGCGCACAGGGGAGCCGCAAAGATCACACGGAGAGCGCACATATACGCTTCCCGTGTGTCCTTTGTGGTTCGCTACAGGGGGGCGCAAGGTAGGATGTGTATCGACACCCCCGTAGCACGCATGGAGCCTCCCTCCTCCGCTGGTCTGGATTCTCATCCCTTCTCTGAGGGGAATCCTTGCCACAGGAAGGAAAATATGAGAGCAACGGGGGTCTGATGGTCCCCGAGCTTCTTGATCGGGTGGCGGCCTGCGATCTAGCATCCCGCCCTAGGAGAGCTGGCTGGTTTGCCTGGGTCCTCGGAATCAGCATCCACGGGCCATGCCTCCTTTTGGACCTCTTGGTTCGTTCAAGGGGGGCCATGGAGGGTCAGCTTCGTCAACTGTCCAGGCGAGCTGACCGTTTCATGGTTTGTCTGATTTCTTGGGTCAGATGCCGAAGTATCATTGTTAACCAAAGCTGGCTTGGGGCAGTTCGGCCGAGCTATGTACTTATTTTTATTTCCTGTGCTTTGGTGCACTGGTAACTCCTCTTAGGAGATTGTAGTTTTTCTTCCGGTGAGGTAATAAAGAAGTTTTTTATTCCTTCTTCGTTTGGTCCCTGTCTCTTTTGTGCCGGGAAGTTGTTATTCTCGCGATGCATCGTTGCATGCTTCGGCACTTGTTTGGTTCCTTTTGAGGGCAGGGTTCAATGATTATGCTTAGTTCGGCTAGGGCTTATGAGCGGCCCGAATCCGAGCTAAGTTTGGAGAACGCTTAGGTCGGTCGGGGCTTGTAAGCGGCCCGAACCCGAACATCGGTTTAGGAGAATACATAGGTCGGTCGGGGCTTGTGAGCGGCCCGAATCCAAATGTAACCTGGGGGAATACTTAGGTCGGCCGGGCTTGTGAGTGGCCCGAATCCGAGCCAAGCTACGAACATTGTTTAGGTCGGCTGGGGCTTGTGAGCGGCCTGAATCCGACGAAACCTGGGGGAATACTTAGGTCGGCTGGGGTTTGTGAGCTGCCCGAATCCGAGCTAAGCCATGAACATTGTTTAGGTCGGCCGGAGCTTGTGAGCGGCCCGAATCCGAACGTAACCTAGGGGAATACTTAGGTCGGCCGGGGCTTGTGAGCGACCCGAATCCGAGCTAAGCCATGAACATTGTTTAGGTTGGCCGGGGCTTGTGAGCGGCTCGAATCCGAACGTAACCTGGGGGAATACTTAGGTCGGCCGGGGCTTGTGAGTGGCCCGAATCCGAGCTAAGCAATGAACATTGTTTAGGTCGGCTGGGGCTTGTGAGCGGCCCGAATCCGAACGTGACCTGGGGGAATACTTAGGTCGGCCGAGGCTTGTGAGCGGCCCGAATCCGAGCTAAGCCATGAACATTGTTTAGGTCAGCCAGAGCTTGTGAGCGGCCTGAATCCGAACATAACCTAGGGGAATACTTAGGTTGGCCGGGGCTTGTGAGCGGCCCGAATCCGAACGTAACCTGGGGGAATACTTAGGTCGGCCAGGGCTTGTGAGCTGCTCGAATCCGAGCTAAGCCATGAACATTGTTTAGGTCGGCCAGGGCTTGTGAGCGGCCCAAATCCAGACGTAACCTGGGGGAATACTTAGGTCGGCCGAGGCTTGTGAGCTGCCCGAATCCGAGCTAAGCTATGAACATTGTTTAGGCCAGCCGTAACACGCTATTTCAATTTTTAGCTCGGCCTAGTAGACGTACAGGGTTCTGACGCAGATAGATCGGTTGTTGCTGAGAATGGGTCGGATGTTTCTATTTCTTATCACGACCTTTCAAAAGGGTTGGTTGTGCTGCAGATAAAGAAATAAAACACCAAAGTTATAAATGGTGCAGGTTAAAGGGGCATACCCTACTGATAGTATATGCGGAGGTTGTCCGAGTTCCATGTCCGGGGGATGAACTTTTCGTCCAGATCCTGGAGTCTGTAGGTACTAGGTTCGATGACTTCTGCTACTTGGTATGGGCCTTCCCAATTTGGTGATAGCTTCCCTTGCTCCAGCGGTTTGGAGACGGATGCCTTCCGGAGGATGAGGTCGTCGAGAGAGAAGGATTTTCCTTTGACTCTGGAGGTGTGGTAGCGGGACACCCTTTGCTGATAGGCGGCGATCCTGATCCGGGCCTTCTCTCTGATCTCTTCCACTAGGTCGAGGTTGGTGCGGAGCTACTCGTTGCTGGCCTCCTCCGAGTAACTCTCCACCCGAAAAGAGGGGAGTCCTATCTCCACTGGGATAACGACTTCTGTGCTGAAAGCCATCCGAAAGGGGGTTCGGCTGGGTTGAGAGTGCCGGGGCCGGCTGGGAGGGTGCCGGGGCCGCCTGGCTTGGACACGTCGGGGCCGGCTGAGAAGAGAATGTCGGGGCTGGCTTGGATCAGGCGGGGCCGGCTGGGATCTGGGGAGATCCTTGTCGCAGCCCCCTTGCGGGTCTGGTCTAGCCTCCTTAGGTCGACATGGGGGGTCCGCAACTCCATGCGGACCAGAAGAAGAAGTGGCTGGAGAAAGAGGAGCTGTGGCCTCTTCGGGGAGGCATGGAGCAGGGGCAGCTATAACTAGATAGGGAGCTGTAAGGCGCTCCTGAACCAGACGGGTCAGGGCCTAGACCTGCTGGACCAGTGTGGCGAACTGGTCCTGGGTTTTAGAAGTTTTCCTTCTTCGATTAGCCATTGGAGAGGTTCTCTTCCAGATCGAGATCATTGTCTCCTTTCTTCAAGTTTAATGGGACTTGAGGCCCTTCCTCTAGCGCCAATCTGTTGTCGCCGGAATCCGCTCTCCGACTCGGGCGCGTCCGGTCTCCTGATCGAGCTCCCTCCTGGGCGGACCTGCAAGGAAGCCTACACGCGGGAGGCGCTGGGGGTGGCCCTCCGTGGAAGACCCTCCGACGCTCAAGTCAGTAAGGGACCTGTTGTCGTAGAAATCCACTCTCTGACTCGAGCGCGTTCGGTCTCCTGATCGAGCTCCCTCCTGAGCAGACATGCAGGGAAGCCTACATGCGGGAGGCGCTGGGGGTGGCCCTCCATGGAAGACCCTTCGACGCTCAAGTCAGTAAGGGACCGACGGGCAACAAGATGAGAGGAGAAGGCTCTCGCTGGAGAGTTCCTCCAAAGAGCTCTGGACAGAGCGGCAATGGCGGAATAGAGGGCTGAGAGCAGTCGAGTGAGCAAGTGCGTAGAGAGAAAAAGAAGGGAATAGCGTTCGAGAATGACTGTACCTCAGAGGCTTGAGGGTGGTAGTATTTATAAGCAGTCACCTGGATTTGAGCGTCTTCTGGAAGGTTTGAAAGTTGTTGGGATTCAAAACGGATTCGAATCAGGTTGTTACAGATCCGGTAGGATCCGTATATGATTAGGTAGAGGATCGACGGCTAGGAGGCGGGGAGAGCTGGCCGATGGCTGGAGACTCAGTGGCTGCGTGGTCCCTAGGCCACTATTGTAGGTCATAGGCCACATCTTGGTATGATTCCTTGTTTGGAATCTTATTCTGTTATAGTAAATTTGAACTCTCCCATGCCAGATTCCACAGAGGTGTTTTGAACGCTGTGGTTCAGTCATCGTGGCAGGCAGAGGCTCGGCGGAGGTAGGTGCCGAGGCACAAGGGGCCAACTTGGATCAGGCGGGGCCGGTCGGGATGAGAGTGCCGAGGCCGGCTGGGAGGATGCCGGGGGCGGCTGAGAAGAGTGCCGGGGCCGGCTGGGAGGATGCCAGGGCTGGCTGAGAAGAGTGCCAAGGCCGACATGGATCAGGCGGGGCCGGTCGGGATGAGAGTGCCGAGGCCGGTCGGGATGAGAGTGCCGGGGCCGGCTGAGAAGAGTGCCGGGGCCAACTTGGATCAGGCGGAGCCAGCCGGGATGAGAGTGCCGGGGCCGGTTGGGAGGATGTCGGGGCTGGCTGAGAGGTGCCGGGGCCACCTGGCTTTGACACGCCGGGGCTGGCTGAGAAGTGCCGAGGTCGACTTGGATCAGGCGGGGCCGGTCAGGATGAGAGTGCTGGGGCCGACTGGGAGGATGCCGGGGCCGGCTGAGAGGTACCGGGGGCCGCCTAGCTTGGACACGCCGGGGCTGGTTGAGAAGTGCTAGGGCCGGCTGGGAGGATGCCAGCCTTGGAGGTGTCGGCCTTTGGGGCCGTCGGTCTTGGAGCTGTCTGTCTGGAGGTGCCGGTCTTGGAGGTGCCGATCTTGGGGTCGTCTGTCATGGAGCCGTCGGCCTTTGGGGCCATTGGTCTTGGAGCTGCCGGTCTTGGGGCCGTCGATCATGGAGCCGTCGGCCTTTGGGGCCGTCGGTCTTGGAGGTGTCGGCCTTTGGGGCCGACGGTCTTCGAGGTGCTAGCCTTGGAGGTGCCAGTCTTGGAGGTGTCAGCCTTTGGAGCCGACGGTCTTCGAGGTGCCAGCCTTGGGGGTGCCGGTCTTGGCGCCGTCGGTCATGGAGCCATCGGCCTTTGGGGCCACCGGTCTTGGAGCTGCCGGTCTTGGGGCTATCGATCATGGAGCCATCGGCCTTCGGGGCCGCCGGTCTTGGAGGTGTCGGCCTTTGGGGCCGATGGTCTTCGAGGTGCCGGCCTTGGAGGTACCGGTCTTGGAGGTGTCGGCCTTTGGGGCTGACGGTCTTCGAGGTGCCGGCCTTGGAGGTGTCAGCCTTTGGGGCCGATGGTCTTCGAGGTGCCGGCCTTGGAGGTGCCGGTCTTGGAGGTGTCGGCCTTTGGGGCCAACGATCTTCGAGGTGACAGCCTTGGGGGTGCCGGTCTTGGAGCTGTCGGCCTTTGGGGCCGACGGTCTTCGAGATGCCGGCCTTGGAGGTGCCGGTATTGGAGGTGTCGACCTTTGGGGCCAACGGTCTTCGAGGTGCCGGCCTTGGAGGTGCCGATCTTGGAGGTGTCGGCCTTTGGGGCCGATGGTCTTCAAGGTGCCGGCCTTAGAGGTGCCGGTCTTGGAGGTGTCGGCCTTTGTGATTGTTTGGAGAACGCTTAGGTCGGTCGGGGCTTGTAAGCGGCCCGAACCCGAACATCGGTTCAGGAGAATACTTAGGTCGACCGGGGCTTGTGAGCGGCCCGAATCCGAACGTAACCCAGGGGAATACTTAGGTCGTCCGGGGCTTGTGAGCAGCCCAAATCCGAGCCAAGCTATGAACATTGTTTAGGTCGGCCGGGGCTTGCAAACGGCCCGAATCCGACGTAACCTAGGTGAATACTTAGGTCGGCTGGGGCTTGTGAGCTGCCCGAATCCGAGCTAAGCCATGAACATTGTTTAGGTTGGCCGAGGCTTGTGAGTGGCCCGAATCCGACATAACCTGAGGGAATACTTAGGTCGGCCGGGAATTGTGAGCTACCCGAATCCGAACGTAACCTTGGGGAATACTTAGGTCGGCCGGGGCTTGTGAGCAGCCCGAATCCAAACTAAGCTATAAACATTGTTTAGGTCGGTCGGGGCTTGTGAGCAGCCCGAATCCGACGTAACTTGGGGGAATACTTAGGTCGGTTGGTTCTTGTGAGCGGTCCGAATCCGAGCTAAGCTATGAACATTGTTTAGGTCGGCCGGGGCTTGTGAGCGGCCCAAATCTGACATAATCTAGGGGAATACTTAGGTCGGCCGGGGCTTGTGAGCGGCCCGAATCCGAGCTAAGCTATGAACATTGTTTAGGTCGGCCGGGGCTTGTGAGCGGCCCGAATCCGACGTAACCTGGGGGAATACTTAGGTCGGCTGGGGCTTGTAAGCTGCCCGAATCCGAATGTAACCTGGGGGAATACTTAGGTCGGTCGGGGCTTGTGAGCTGCCCGAATCCGAACTAAGCTATGAACATTGTTTAGGTCGGCCGGGGCTTGTGAGCAGCCCGAATCCGACGTAACCTGGGGGAATACTTAGGTCGACCGAGGCTTGTGAGCGGCCCGAATCCGAGCTAAGCTATGAACATTTTTAGGTCAGCCGTAACACGCTATTTCAATTTTTAGCTTGGCCCAGTAGACATACAGGGTTCTGACATAGATAGATCGGTTGTTGCCGAGAATGAATTGGATGTTTCTATTTCTTATCATGACCTTTCAAAAGGGTTGATCGTGTTGCAGATAAAGAAATAAAACACCAAAGTTATGAATGGGGCAGGTTAAAGGGGCGTACCCTACAGATAGTATATGCAGAGGTTATCCGAGTTCCATATTCGGGGGACGGACTTTCCGTCTAGATCCCGGAGTGTGTAGGTACTAGGTCCGACGACTTCCGCTACTTGGTACGGGCCTTCCCAATTTGGTGATAGCTTCCCTTGCTCCAGCGGTTTGGAGATGGATGCCTTCCGGAGGATGAGGTCGCTGAGAGAGAAGGATTTTCCTTTGTCTCTGGAGGCATGGTAGTGGGACACCCTTTGCTGATAGGCGGCGATCCTGATCCGGGCCTTCTCTCTAATCTCTTCCACTAGGTCGAGTTGGTGCGGAGCTGCTCGTTGCTGGCCTCCTCCGAGTAACTCTCCACCCGAAAAGAGGGGAGTCCTATCTCCACTGGGATAACGGCTTCTGTGCCGAAAGACATCCGAAAGGGGGTCTCGCCTGTGGGCACTCTCGGGGTGGTGCGGTAGGCTCACAAGACATGGTGCAATTCATCTGCCCACCTACCACGAGCTCTGGAGAGCCGAGCTTTGATTCCTTGGAGCAAAGTTCGATTCATTACCTCGGCCGCCCCATTGGCCTGCGGGTGCCCCACCGAGGTTAGGCGATGGGTGATGCCAAGCTCTTCGCAGAACTCCTTGAATTTCGGATTATCGAACTGCTTGCCGTTGTCAGTGATAATGGTATGCAGGAGGCCAAAGCGGCAGATGATGGACCTCCACATGAAGTCTCTCGCTCGAGCTTCGGTTATTTGAACCACTGCCTCGGCCTCAACCCACTTGGTGAAGTAATCGATTGCGATGAATAAGAACTTCCGCTGTCCCGTAGCAAGGGGAAAGGGGCCCAGAATATCCATCCCCCACTTAGCAAAGGGCCAAGCGGAGGAGATGAAAACCAGACTGCTAGAGGGGAGCCTCTGAATATTGGAGTGCTTCTGGCAGGGGTCATAGGTTCGGACGAGATCGTCGGCATCCTTTTGCATGGTCGGCCAGTAGTACCCTTGGCACAGCACCTTATGGCACAGGGACCGGCTCCCCAAATGACTTCCGCAAATTCCTTCATGCACCTCCCGGAGGGCATAGTCGGCCTCAGACGGGCGAAGGCATCTGAGCAGTGGCGCGGAGAAAGATCGCTTGTAAAGCTGGTCATCAATCAGTACATAGCTGGTGGCTTGCAACTTCAGCTTTATGGCTTCCTTTCGGTCGGCTGGGAGCGATCCTTCTTTGAGATATTTCTGGATCGGGTCGAACCAGGATGGCTCAGCCTCGATTTGCATTACTCAATCAACATTAGCGATGCTGGGCTTCTCCAAGGTCTCCAAATGGAATTTATGTTTGGCATCCATCGTTTCCATAGTTGCCAGCCGAGATAATAGGTCAGCACGAGCATTTTCGGCCCTAGGGATTCGGACAACCTCAAATTCAGAAAAGTGAGAGAGTAAGTTCCGCACCTCTTAGAGATATCGGATCATGTTTGGCTTCCGGGCCTCGAACTCTCCTTGCACATGTCCGGCAATCAGCTGAGAGTCGATGAAGGCGGTTAGCTTTTCCACCTTCAGGTCACGGGTGATCTGGAGCCCGGCGAGTAGAGCTTCGTACTCGGCCTCGTTGTTGGAAGCTGAGAAGGAGAATCTAATGCCGTATTCGAAAGTTGCTCCTTCGGGGCTGGTTAGAACCAGACCTGCCCCGGAGCCACCAGAGTTTGAGGATCCATCGATGTGGAGCAGCCATTGGGTGCTTGGTTTTGGATGCCCCAAGGAATCCGAAGCGGAGCCGTCTTCTGGAATGGTGCATTCGAGAAGGAAGTCGGCTAGGGCCTGCGCTTTGATGGCCGGGCGAGGCCGATACTGGATGTCATGCTCGCTTAGCTCGACAGCCCATTTGGCATCCTTCCTAATGTCTCGGGATGATAGACCACTGCCTTAATAGGTTGGTCGGTGACGACTGTCACGGAATGCGCCTGAAAATATGGCCGTAATCTCTGATCCGACGTTATCAGGGCCAGCACCAGTTTTTCGACTCGGGTGTATCTTGTTTCAGCATCTCGGAGCAGTTTACTAACATAGTAGATCGGCATCTGGGTCTTACTCTCCTCTCTTGTCAGGACCAAGCTAACTGCGCCTTCAGAAACCACCAGGTACAGATACAGCATTTCTCCTAGATTGGGTCTGCTGAGGAGAGGCGGTGAGCCGAGATACCTTTTTAGGTCTTCGAAAGACTTCTGGCACTCGGGGGTCCACTGGAAGTTCTTGGCAGACCGGAGTGCTTTGAAGAAGGGGAGGCCCCTTTCGGCCGACCGTGCTACGAAGCGGTTGAGGGCCGCAATCTTACCCGTCAGGCGTTGAACCTCCTTGATGGACGAGGGCGGCGCCATTTGTTGAAGGGCTTGAATCTTCTGCGCGTTGGCTTAAATACCTCATTGAGAGACCATAAAGCCTAGAAATTTCTCTGAGGTGATGCCGAAGGTGCATTTGGCTGGATTAAGCTTTATTCGGTACCTTCGGAGCATCGCAAAGCTTTCTGAGAGGTCTTCAATATGCTGGGAAACCTTCTTGCTTTTGACCAGCATATCGTCAACGTAGACCTCCATGTTCCTACCTATCTGCTCCTTGAAAACCTTGTTGACCAGCCTCTGATATGTGGCACCTGCATTCTTGAGACCGAAGGGCATAACTCGGTAACAGTAAGTACCTTGGTCAGTTATGAAGGCCGTTTTTTCCTCATCTTTGGGGGCCATCCTGATCTGGTTGTAGCCTGAATAAGCGTCCATGAATGACAGCATCTGGTGGTCGAAGGTGGCATCCACGAGCTGGTCAATCCGAGGGAGAGGGGAACTGTCCTTTGGGCAGGCTTTGTTTAGGTCGGTGAAGTCGATACAGATCCACCACTTGCCGTTTGATTTCTTTACCATAACGACATTAGATAACCATCTTGGGTAATTTACCTCCCGAACAAAGTCCGCCTTGATGAGTTTGTCGACCTCCTCTTTAATTTCTCTCTGCCGGTTGGGAGCGAAGTTCTTTTCTTCTGCTTGATAGGTCGAACATCTCGTCCACGTTAAGAAGGTGGACAAGGATGTCCGGGCTGATCCCAGGCATATCCGAGGCTGACCAGGTGAAGACGTCGACGTTCCTCCGGAGGAAATTGATCAACTATAGCCGAACTTCATCTTTCAGCAACGATCCGACTCTTATCATTCGGTCAGACCGAGCTTCATCCAGTGGAACTTCTTCTAGTTCTTCGGCTGGCTCTCCTCTTTGTTCAGCAAAGTCCTCCCGAGCGTCCAGCCCATCGACCTCGGGCATTTTGGACTGAAGGCTGGTGACATAACACTGCCGAGCTACGGTTTGGCTCCCTTGGACAACACCGACTCCTCGCTCGGTGGAGAACTTCATGGACAGGTGCGGGATGGAGACGATGGCTTTGAGGGACACCAAGCCTGGCCTCCCAAATATTGCGTTGTAGGGTGACCGAAGCTTGGTCACCAGGAAGTCCGTATGAATAGTGGCTACATCGGGCCAGGTCCCCGCCCGAACCGCCAGGGTGGCGATTCCTTCTGGGACAATTACATCGCCCGTGAACCCCATGAGGGTGGAATCCATGGCTCAGAGGTTCTCTACGAGGAGCTTCATTCTTACGAACACATCAAGGTACAAAACATTAACAGAACTTCCACTATCGACCAAAATTCGGCTTACATCATAATTGTTCATATTTAGAGATACAACCAAAGAATCATCATGTGGGAACTGTATTCCTTGGAAGTCATCATCAGAAAAGGAAAGTTCGCCAGGCTGTGCCTTCTTTGCTGCTGGGCCTTCTTCTTCGTCCTCCCCGCCTGAAGGACCACGGATCGCCTCGATGACATTAATGTGACCAGCAACTGGCGGATTAGGAGGAGGGAGAGGTTGTTGTTGGGGCTCGGGTCGGCGATCGCCCTCGTTCCTTGGTTCGGGAGCTCCTCTAAAGCGATCCAGCCTGCCTCGCTAAATGAGTCTTTTGATCTCATTTCTGAGCTACCAGCAATCCTCAGTGTCGTGACCGTGGTCGCGGTGATAGCGACAGTATTTGGTAGGGTCCCTGCGGGCCGTGTTTCCTTGGAGAGGGGGAGGTCGGGGGAGCTGGCGTTCGATCTCCATGAGAATCTCCGCTCTCGGGGTAGTGAGCGGAGTGAAGCGACAGAACCCTCGAGGTGGGCTTTGGGAACGGTCCCTTGGTGGTGGCCGCGGGACCCTCTGACGTCGAGGTGGACTCGGTCGGTGGGCAGGTCGGCGCCTGTCAGGGCGCCCGGGCTCTTTCTTCCTTGCTGGCTCGGCTCGGGCGGCTCTCCGTGACTCCTTGACCCTGGCATATTTGTCGGCTAGGGCCATCATGTCAGAGAGGGTCAAGGGGTAGTTGACCTCCATTGCTAGGTAAAAGTTGCTCTCCTTCGAAACTCTTCCGGCTAAGGCGGACATAGCCACCTCATGATTGAGGTGATCCACCTCCAGCATGGCCTTATTAAAACGGCCAAGATAACTTCTTAAGGACTCCCCCTCTTTCTGCTTAACCTCAGAGAGGGAGTCGGACCTCCGTCGCAGGCGGCTGCTGCTGACAAACTGGATAATGAAAAGATGGCTCAGTTCATCAAAAGAATCGACGGATCTTGTTTTTAAAGTGTTGAACCAAGTCCGAGCAGATCCCCGAAGGGTAGAAGGGAAAGCACGACAGAGAACCGCGTCCGATGCTCCGTGGAACATCATTATCGATCTGAAGCTACTGAGATGGTCGTCCGGATCAGAGGAGCCATGATAGGGCTCGATGGCGGGTAGCTTCACATGGGAGGGAATAACTTCCTCCATGATCCCCTTAGACAAGGGGACACCCGGCTCCGCCTTAGGTTGGGGCGGCTGGGCTTGCTTTGTGGCATCCAGCTCTTGTCGCATCTCCCAGAGCTGTCGGCGGATTTCTTCGTCGAGGAGAGCAGAGGGGGTGGGGCGAGGAGCACACTGAGATGGAGGGGAGTCATGGCGAGAATATACCAGAGAGAGGGATCGAGCTCGCCGAGGCCCTGGGAAGTTTTTTCTGCGGGCTTGCTGGGGAGCCGCTTCGGCTTCCTTGGGACGGCGACGAGGGTCCGCGACTCCGTGCGGACTGGAAGAAGAGATTGCCGGATGCATGGGGGCCGCTTCCTCCTCAGGGGAGCGAGGGATAGGGGCGACCAGACGGGGGACCTCTGGGCACCCCTGGATCAGGGTGGCCAGAGCCTGCACCTGCTGGACCAGTTGGGCGAACTGGTCCTGGGACACCGGGGCCACCGATGGCAAAGGGGTTTCAATAGGCGGCGGTGGAGGCGCTACATTGTTCACTGGATTAGGCCTTTGAGAAGCGGCCTAATCTCGGACTTCGGACACTGCCTTCTTTCGGTTGGCCATGGGAGGATTTCTCTCACAGACCAAGAACCTTGTCTCCTGGGTTACAAGTTAAGGAATAAGGGGTAATTAAGGAGAGGTCATTAACATCCATTTTAAATTTAGACTTAAAATTTTGAATTCAAAATTCAATCTTCAAACTTAAAATTAAAATTAGTTTAGAATTCAAATTCATAATTCAAATTTAAACAGTAAAGATGTTAACATTAGGCTTACCTAAATTTAAGTCCAAATCAAATCCTATTTGATTTGACAAAGATGTTCATAGCTCAATCAAATTGAGCTAGCTAGCAATCATATTACCAATTTAATCCTTCAATTAATTTACTAACATTTAGTTTCTCAATCATCCAGTCAGGTAGAATCCCCTATGGTGTGTGACCCTATAGGTTCGAACATTAGCCGGTAGCACTGGAACACTTTCAATACTAATCGAAGTCGCCATCTAGTAATGACACCCGACATCCGAATAGGCCGAAGGTTGTAGAGCAATAGTCAAGAACCTCTGGCATATGGTTACCATATAATTCATCCCTTTGACCCTCAATGCTTAAGACGACTTAGGTTTTAACTGCCAACCCTTAATTAGTTCATCCACAAAGTGTCTCAATCTTCATAAGTCCTGTAACTCCTCACATGGACTACCCTGGCCAAGGTTTTGCTAAATTAAAATATAGTAAGACATTTATTCCAAACTATTTGGACAGGTCAATCCTATCTTGATCTACTCACTACTCCACAAGTACTTTACTGCACCCAGAAACCTTCTGTCACTAGATTAAAAATCCAAGTAATCCAGCACCAAAGTACAGTAGGTTGCTTGCAAGCTACAATGGTGATCTCAGGTCAGAGGGACACTTATATCCATATCCCTTCGCGAACACTTCTTGGCAGAAGAGTGTTTCGCAGATTGGTCATGTTCAGTTAAATGTCATACACCTCACCTGCATGTCATACCAGTGTCACCACACTTCTTGATAAAGAGGACAACTAACCCATATGACATACAACGACCTTTACTTGATACATAGTTGTCCTATAACTATATATCATTTGGTCGTGACTATTTTAAGAACCACTCAATAAACCCTCTCTTTATTGAATAGATTATGGTTCTAAGGACTCCATCACAAAAGAATTTATTTCAGGAAGATGTGATGTGATGAACTGCCAAATAAATATTTTATTAATTAATAATTCATATACATTTATAACTTGCACAATCATCTACATATTAGTTGATTGGGTTTAGAACACAATTCCCAATGCGCCCTCTCCTTTTCCCTCTTTAGGCGCGATAGTGGAAAAAGAGTGTGAGAGCAGGGGAGAGAAGGCGGTTGGTGCTAGAGTGACTGTGAAAAAAAAAAGAAAAAAAAGAAAAGGAAGGCTGCAGCTAGTGCTTAGCTACATGGGAGGACTTCTACTCTAGGAATCATGTGAAGGTGCTGCAAAAGAAAAACAAAAGAAGAAGAAGAAGAGAAAGAAAGAAAGAAAATAAGGAGGTAATGCAAGAGACCATATTTTTCGGTGATGTAATCCTTATATCCTTATTATTCTTTTGTGATTGCTTTTCAAGTCCAGGCAAGGGACTTTGAGACTTGAATATTTATTATTTTATAGTGGATCTTCTTCTCTGGCTTGTTCGTGGTTTTTTTCTCTTTATCTTGAAGCAATTTTTTACATAAATCTTGATGTTTCTGTGTGATTGTGTGGTTTGTTCATTTATTTATTATTCCACTGCTTATTACGACCTGCTAGTATTTATTCGTATACATATTTTTTCCCATCAAATGCAGCACATGAACGTCGACGTTGGGTAACTCCACTAAAAGACATTTTGTTTTGGTGGTGACCATTGCAGCATATTTGAAGCAGGTGCCTTTTGCTGTACACATGGAGGATGGGACCTAAAATAGGGCATCATGTTGCATCTTGCTATAATTAATATTCATAATATGATAGAAAAAAAATGATATTGTTTGGCAATCGTACAATTCACCTTAAACTAACAATTTTAAATTTTATGTTTTAATTAACTGATTTTTTTAAATTCACTAAATAGTAATCCAAGTGAACATCACAGTTAAACTTTTATGATCGAACTGTTATAATAGTTATAAATTTAAAATAAAATAATTATTTTTTGAATAAAGATGTGTAATCTCAAATAATTATAATTAGATAAAACTGGTAAGTGACAACCTTTGTAGTTGTTAGGATAATCAAAAATGGTTTTAATGGGGGTTCTATGAGTACGGATTAAGGTGTTATGGGACCTAAATTAAATAGTAACAAAGATTAAGAAAATGTTAGGAATCAATGTTCACAAAATAGTTTTATATTTGATCGGAGCTGTTTCACTGAAAGGGGCTCTGGACGCAGCACTCCTAACGGTGCGCACGTGCTTATGAGCATGATAGGGATAAGATAATCTTTTTCGCTTTTGGTACGTGCTTGCGCACGCGCTATGCATCAATCATTGAGCACCATACAACTCCTACTGCACCATCCAAATACACAAAGACTTTTTTAATAGAATAATTTCAACCAGTCTCTCCATCTATGGTGGCCTTCTTTTTCATTATTTTACTAAAGTTCTTGTATGATTGTGATTTTGATGCTGGCGTTTAATTAAAAACAAGATCACGTGTCCACTTCTAACCGGAGGAAGGAATATGTACCTCTCATCTTTGCTTTCATAGATTTCTTGTTACAAGAGTTTGTGCTAATGGGTATTAATTAGCATATATTTAATTTTACATCAATTATATATTAGATGTTATTGTGTACAGAATCAAAAAAATATCATATAAATCTTCTTTGCTAATGTTTTTTGAAAACATTCTGTATTATTACAGGAGGTACCAGAGCGAACTAAGCTCGTTACCTATATTGGTTAGGAATGCTCTAAGCGGACTCTTTTGAAATCAACCGCGAGTTAATCATGGTATCATTGATTGTGTTGAATTGATTGAATTTAGATTTGAATATTTAATCTTGTGTGAATTCTAAGATTTAAATAGAAGAATATATAAAAGCCCATGTTAGCATGCATTTAGACTTAGATTGGTTATATGCTGAATAAATTTTTAGTATTTATATAGAATTAAGAAGCTAAAATAATATTTTTTTATTAGCTTTTATTTTTGAGTGAGGTCCTTGTTGTATTATTATTATTATTAATTTTCAGTTAGGAGAGTGAAAAAGATTATTTTTTCAGCTAAAAATGTCAAGTTGAAAAACCTCAGAATTACGTTATTGAGAACAACTAAGAATTATTCCTACTTTAGAACACTGAGATGGATCGACAATAAGTCAAGCATTAATACCAGGTTGTTTATTTGAGGTTGGCATATCCTTTCATTTGTTTAAGTGTCAAGGGTGCCGACTCATTCAAAATAAGTCTCCATCCTCTAACTCAAATCTTTCACAAAATTATCTCGAGGCTTGTATCATCCGTTGTGACATGAAGTTTGGAAACATTCTGAGCGTTGGCATTTTAAACAGAAGATAGATGACTTTGTCAAACGGTATAATTTGAACCAGTCTCTCCATCTATGGTGGCCTTCTTTTTCGTTGTTTCACTGAAGTTCTTGTATGATTGTGATTTTGGTGCTGGCGTTTAACAAAAAATAAGACCACTTGTCTACTTTTTTCCAGAGGCAAAGGAATATTTACCTCTCATCTTTGCTTTCACAGGTTCCAAGTTTCGTCTTCTAACAAACTTCCAACCATTATTAGGCAAAGAAAAGCTTGTCACACTCGATGAGACCACCCAGTAGTGGATTGTGTGTTGGCATGAAAAGATTGATCGTATATATCTTGGTTGTGAGTTGTTGCTCTGCTGTAAATGGTGACAGGGTTCTCGTTGCAAGGAAACAACTGAGGAAAATCAGTTTATTTATACAGTAATCCTCTCCCCTTTAGATAATTGAATGATCATTAAAGAGTCCAAGAACAAACTATAACAAGCAAGAGAGGAAGATATAGAGAGCAAATTTGTATTGTTATTCAGAGAATTTCCTTCTCTATTCTTAATATGACTATGAAAGTAAATGAAGGATATTATTTTTGTACAAATTAACTTATTACGAGAGCTTGCGCTAGCATTTATTAATTAGTATACTTTTGATCCTGCATAAATTATGTGTTAGATGTTATTGCGTACAAGGTTAAAAAAATCCATATATATATATCTTCTTTGCTAATCTATTTAGAGAACATTCTGCATCATTACAAAGGGTATCAGAATTGATCAAGCTCATTGCCTATGTAGATTAGGAATGCCGCAAACAAGCTCTTTTGAAACCAATAATGAATTAATCATGGTATTATTGATTGTGTTGAATTGATTAGATTTGGATTTGAATATTTAGCCTCTCGTTATATATATATATAGGATTCTAAGATTTAATAGAAGAATATATAAAAGCCTGTGTTAGGATGCATTTAGATTTAGATTGGTTATATACTTGATAGATTTTTAGAATTTATATACAATTAAAAAGCTGAAATGATTTTTTAAATTAACTTTTATTTTTGGGTGAGATCCTTACATCCATGTCATGTTATTACTTATGAATGGGAGAGTGAAAAGATTATTTTCTTAGCTAGAAATGTCAAGCTGAAAAAACTCATAATTATGACATTGAGAACGACTAAGAATTTTCCTTACTTTAGAACACGAGATGGACCAATAATAATGAAAGCAGTAATACCTGATTGTCCATTTGAGGTTAGCGTGTCCTTCCATTTGTTTAAGTGTCAAGGATGCTGACTCATTCTAAACAAGTCTCCATCCCCTAACTCACATTCTCCACAAAATTATCGAGGCCTATATCATCCATTGTGACATAAAGCCTTGAAACATTCTGATCAATGACTTTCTAATTGCAAAGATAGCTGATTTTGGGTTGGCTAATGCCTAATCAGATAAGAACTTTTATAAGGATTAAAGGAACAAGGGGATATATCGCATCGGACTGGCACAAGAATGCATCTATTATGCTGTCAAACTAGCACTCAGTTCGGGATAAAACGCGATATAGCCATATACCCTTAAAGTAAATTATAAAAGGATGTAAAGCCTAATAACACTCATCATTCATAATATAATTCCAATATAATATCAAAGAAAAGATTAATCTCATACCCACAACAAAATAAGGTGGTTCATACCATATTACATGCTATCCTCAAGCACACAAGATTCATAATTAACAAAGTATAACAGTAATACAGTATCCTCAATAAGTATAGGACTATAAAATATCAAATGCAACTAGAGTCTAATCCCACTCTTCATCCATCCTAAAGTCTAGCTTAGCATCCGCGTCCTTAATATCTGAAACAGACGAAGTAAGATGGATGAGCTAAAAGTCCAATAGAAATACTTACACATACAGATATGAATATGTAATAGAAATAAAAATGAATATAGAAATAAACATATAATATAAAATAACACATCTACTAAAAGTATATCATGCTACAACACTTGCCAGAACTCCACAATGTAACTTTTGTTAACTTTTATCTTGCCACAGCATTAGAATATATCACTGAAAACAGTATCACAGAATCAACATTAGGCGCACAACCATATCAACATCAGGCACACAGCATCATCAATAACATTAATATCAGGAATAGAGCCACATCAAGTGGGCATAAACCTAATCTGACCATCACTCAAGTCTCAAATTGGTTCTATGCTAATGAACATACAACCACCACTATTGTTCCGGCCACTAGTGCACTCCGATCATTAGTGAACATGTAGTCATAATAATGAGTCCAGCCACTAATGCCAAGTTATCAATTAACAATGCCATGTCAAGTGTCACAAACCTAGTTTGGCTATCACTCGAGCCTCGGACTATTTCTACGCTAGCGAACATACCGGCACCATTATCGATCAAGTCTGAACAAGGCATGACAGCACCAATAAATTAAAGTTAATTAAGTCTGACGTCTATAGACATGGAATTGTATTATTTGAAATCATATATGCTGTAGTAGGAACGTTGAGCTAGAAGAAGATGGGAATGTTTGCATCCTTTCGGAATGGACCTATGGACGCTTCTTGGCCGGAGAGCTTGAGCGGCTAAAGAAGAATCATAAATTAGAGGACGCATAGTTGGAGAGAATTGTGAAGGTGGGGCTCTGGTGTGTTCAAAATGATCCCAATTTCCAGCCTTCGTTGAAGAATGTATGTTAGAAGATGTTGAAAATTAAATCGGAGTCCTAGTCCAACTTTTTATTTGATTTGAATTATTTTGCTTAATTATTAAGAAAACCTTAGTAGTATTGGTATACAAATCTACTTTTCATTATATTATGGTTTTTTTCTTAGTCTATAAATATAGGTGTCTAAGAAACTGTTGCTTGTAAGAATATCTTAAAGAATGCGAAGGCTGTAGCAGTCTGTGGTCGGTCTGTTCATAGACACTCTACTGAATTTCAGTTCATAAGGCACACAGCATCCTTCAAGAATTTTAGCATGTTGAGAGTTGCAAAATCGATGTATTTAAGTAGTCGTAGAGCCCAAGCTTTTCATGGGCGGTAGAAAACGTTGTAGCTTTGTAATCTTTGTTATAATGGAGCTGAAAAATCCAATCTTGGCTTGCATCTTTTTGAAAACCTGTCGAAAGATGGATCTTTGGTTTTCATTGCATCCGATAACACCCAATGAAACGTGTTTGCATAGAAGAGTCAAATTCACTGTTGGAGTTGCCTAATGTCATGGGAGGTGGATATGTTGGATATCAGTTCCTTGTCTTGTTGCACAGGATTGATTATTGTTGCCCGGCAAGAAAATGGTTTAAGATTTCTACTTCATCTTTAAATGAATGTAGAATAAAGAAGGCCTGTAGAAAAATGATAATGAAACAGTGGAAAAGCTCAGAAAAACACACCTCTGGTGTCTGAACGGAGTCGACTCGCACAGTCATGGAGTCGGCTCGACAGAATCGGGGGTCGACTCGAGAAATTGCATGGGTCGACTCGAGACAGACAGTCATTTCTGTACTCTGAGTGGAGTCGACTCTGAAACTCAAGAGTCGGCTCCGGAACGTATCAAAAATCAGAAAGTTTTCTGATTGACTTTAAATTCGTTCCAGATTCATTTTAAATCATTATTTTGACTTGAATATAATAAAATTGACATTAGGAATCAATTCAAGAAATGTTCCAAAAACTCATTGATTAAAATATGAAGTATTGAATTTCTTTTTGAAAGCTTAAACATTGAACATGAAGTTACTTTCAATTTGATTAAAGTTATACTTTAACATTCTCATTCATTGTTCTAAATAAATTCATTGCTCATGTAAATAAACTCATTACATCTTTTAATGTACACATGGCTTTTGGTAATCATCAAAATCAAGGGCAACAAATTCTCAACAATCTCCCAACAAAAAGCAATCACAAAAGAATAATAAGGATATAAGGATTACGTCATCGAAAAATATGGTCTCCTGCATTACCTCCTTATTTTCTTTCTTTCTTTGTCTTCTTCTTCTTCTTTGTTTTTCTTTTGCAGTACCTTCACATGATTCCTAGAGCAGATGTCCTCCCATGTAGCTAAGCACTAGCTGTAGCCTTCCTTTTCTTTTCTTTTTTTTTTCACAGTCACTCTAGCACCAACCGCCTTCTCTCCCCTGCTCTCACACTCTTTTTCCACTATCGCGCCTAAAGAGGGATAAGGAGACTGCACATTGGGAATTGTGTTCTAAACCCAATCAACTAATATATAGATGATTGTGCAAGTTATAAATGTATATGAATTATTAATTAATAAAATATTTATTTGGCAGTTCATCACATCACATCTTCCTGAAATAAATTCTTTTGTGATCGAGTCCTTAGAACCATAATCTATTCAATAAAGAGAGGGTTTATTGAGTGGTTCTTAAAATAGTCACGACCAAATGATATATAGTTATAGGACAACTATGTATCAAGTAAAGGTCGTTGTATGTCATATGGGTTGGTTGTCCTCTTTACCAAGAGTGTGGTGACACTGGTATGACATGCAGGTAAGGTGTATGACATTTAACTGAACGTGCTGGTCTTGGAGGTGTCGGCCTTTGGGGCCGACTGTCTTGGAGGTGCCGACCTTTGGGGCCGACTGTCTTGGAGCTGTCGGCCTTTGGGGCCAACGGTCTTCGAGGTGCCGGCCTTGGATGTGCCGGTCTTGGAGGTGTCGGCCTTTGGGGCCGACGATCTTTGGAGGTGCCGGCCTTAGAGATGCCGGTCTTGGAGCTGTCGGCCTTTGGGGCCGACGGTCCTTGGAGCCGTCAGACAAAGGTCGATAGCTCGGCTGGGGCCGAGAGACGAGGTAGGTCGGCTGGAGGAGCCGACAGACGAAGGCCGATAGCTCGGCTGGGGCCGAGACGGGATAGGTCAGCACCTCGAGGACCCCTGGTTCGGTGAGGGGCTGGAGCATCTCAATTCACCGACCTATCCTTGGCGGGCATCGCTCAATCGAACGGGAATCAGGGCTGACCTTAGCCGCGTGCACGATTAATGGCGCATGACGATTTTACCCCCCAACATATTATATGGATTTTTTTAACCTTGTACGCAATAACATCTAACACATAATTTATGCAGGATCAAACGTATACTAATTAATAAATGCTAGCACAAGCTCTCGTAATAAGTTAATTTGTACAAAAATAATATCCTTCATTTACTTTCATAGTCATATTAAGAATAGAGAAGGAAATTCTCTGAATAACAATACAAATTTGCTCTCTATATCTTCCTCTCTTGCTTGTTATAGTTTGTTCTTGGACTCTTTAATGATCATTCAATTATCTAAAGGGGAGAGGATTACTGTATAAATAAACTGATTTTCCTCAGTTGTTTCCTTGCAACGAGAACCCTGTCACCATTTACAGCAGAGCAACAACTCACAACCAAGATATATACGATCAATCTTTTCATGCCAACACACAATCCACTACTGGGTGGTCTCATCGAGTGTGACAAGCTTTTCTTTGCCTAATAATGGTTGGAAGTTTGTTAGAAGACGAAACTTGGAACCTGTGAAAGCAAAGATGAGAGGTAAATATTCCTTTGCCTCTGGAAAAAAGTAGACAAGTGGTCTTATTTTTTGTTAAACGCCAGCACCAAAATCACAATCATACAAGAACTTCAGTGAAACAACGAAAAAGAAGGCCACCATAGATGGAGAGACTGGTTCAAATTATACCGTTTGACAAAGTCATCTATCTTCTGTTTAAAATGCCAACGCTCAGAATGTTTCCAAACTTCATGTCACAACGGATGATACAAGCCTCGAGATAATTTTGTGAAAGATTTGAGTTAGAGGATGGAGACTTATTTTGAATGAGTCGGCACCCTTGACACTTAAACAAATGAAAGGATATGCCAACCTCAAATAAACAACCTGGTATTAATGCTTGACTTATTGTCGATCCATCTCAGTGTTCTAAAGTAGGAATAATTCTTAGTTGTTCTCAATAACGTAATTCTGAGGTTTTTCAACTTGACATTTTTAGCTGAAAAAATAATCTTTTTCACTCTCCTAACTGAAAATTAATAATAATAATAAATACAACAAGGACCTCACTCAAAAATAAAAGCTAATAAAAAAATATTATTTTAGCTTCTTAATTCTATATAAATACTAAAAATTTATTCAGCATATAACCAATCTAAGTCTAAATGCATGCTAACATGGGCTTTTATATATTCTTCTATTTAAATCTTAGAATTCACACAAGATTAAATATTCAAATCTAAATTCAATCAATTCAACACAATCAATGATACCATGATTAACTCGCGGTTGATTTCAAAAGAGTCCGCTTAGAGCATTCCTAACCCATATAGGTAACGAGCTTAGTTCGCTCAGGTACCTCTTGTAATAATACAGAATGTTTTCAAAAAACATTAGCAAAGAAGATTTATATGATATTTTTTTGATTCTGTACACAATAACATCTAATATATAATTGATGTAAAATTAAATATATGCTAATTAATACCCATTAGCACAAACTCTTGTAACAAGAAATCTATGAAAGCAAAGATGAGAGGTACATATTCCTTCCTCCGGTTAGAAGTGGACACGTGATCTTGTTTTTAATTAAACGCCAGCATCAAAATCACAATCATACAAGAACTTTAGTAAAATAATGAAAAAGAAGGCCACCATAGATGGAGAGACTGGTTGAAATTATTCTATTAAAAAAGTCTTTGTGCATTCGGACGGTGCAGTAGGAGTTGTATGGTGCTCAATGATTGGCGCATAGCGCGTGCGCAAGCACGTACCAAAAGCGAAAAAGATTATCTTGTCCCTATCATGCTCATAAGCACGTGCGCACCGTTAGGAGTGCTGCGTCCAGAGCCCCTTTCAGTGAAACAGCTCCGATCAAATATAAAACTATTTTGTGAACATTGATTCCTAACATTTTCTTAATCTTTGTTACTGTTTAATTTAGGTCCCATAACACCTTAATCCGTACTCATAGAACCCCCATTAAAACCATTTTTGATTATCCTAACAACTACAAAGGTTGTCACTTACCAGTTTTATCTAATTATAATTATTTGAGATTACACATCTTTATTCTATTATAACTATTATAACAGTAAGCTCTGTTGTTGCAGTAAGAAATAACAGTCGATCATAAAAGTTTAACTGTGATGTTCACTTGGATTACTATTTAGTGAATTTAAAAAAATCAGTTAATTAAAACATTAAAATTTAAAATTGTTAGTTTAAGGTGAATTATGCGATTGCCAAACAATATCATTTTTTTTTCTATCATATTATGAATATTAATTATAGCAAGATGCAACATGATGCCCTATTTTAGGTCCCATCCTCCATGTGTACAGCAAAAGGAACCTGCTTCAAATATGCTGCAATGGTCACCACCAAAACAAAGGAAAAGACTTCGTACACCGCCCCCGGTGCAGCAAGTCCTACGTGGGCTGCACCGCTCCTTCCTATTGGTCCACATGGATCCCATGTGGCCTGACATGATAGGACAGAATAGCAGGGATATAATGTTACTTTTTGATTGTACATCCATTAAAAGTCGTTCAGCCTTTCACCATTGGTGTGAAGACGAAAATGCCCTTTCCTTCCGTCCTACTTCAACCCGTCATCTTATTTGGATTTTACTGATAAAAAATCGTAAGGTTCTATCCTAGAAGAAGAGTATCCGAAGGAGTGGCAAAGCTCTGCCAGACGACATCCTTGCGCGCATTCAAGAGAACAAAATTCCATCGTCGCGGAGACTGGCTGAAGCGACAGAGGAGTTGTGAGTGTTGCTGCTCCAGACCTCAGCTCCCTTCGAAGAGTTGAAGAGAACGAGACCTCCGGCCTCATTGAGTTGAAGAAACGAATTATATCCGACAGAAACATGAGCGCCGGCAACCCATACAGGCGCCTGCTCGGAGGACGGGATCGATCTCGAGTTGAAGCGAATGCCGACTTCATACCGGTTAGGTTCGTCAAGGTGGCTAAAGAACTCCAATACAAAGTTCCCATCGGGGGAGATCCAGGAATCACGCTTTGCAACCGAAAGCTTAGAACCAAGTGGAATTTCCCGAGCTTCGATATGAAAGAAGACAGTGGAACAGAGTAAGAAAATGGGGAACCAAAATAGGGTATCGTGGGTTTTTTGGGCAGGGTTTTGAACTAGGGTGTCGTGGGTTTTGAACTAGGATGTCATGGGTCTTGAACTGGGGTGTCCTGGGTCTTGAACTAGGGTGTCATGGGTCTTGAACTGGGGTGTCGTGGGTCTTGAACTGTGGTGTCGTGGGTCTTGAACTGGGGTGTCGTAGGTCTTGAACTAGGGGTGTCGTGGGTCTTGAACTATGGTGCCGTGGGTCTTGAACTATGGTGTCGTGGGTCTTGAACTAGGGGTGTCGTGGGTCTTGAACTGGGGTGTCATGGGTCTTGAACTAGGGTGTCGTGGGTCTTGAACTATGGTGTCGTGGGTCTTGAACTGGGGGTGTCGTGGGTCTTGAACTAGGGGTGTCGTGGGTCTTGAACTGGGGGTGTCATGGGTCTTGAACTAGGGTGTCGTGGGTCTTGAACTGGGGGTGTCATGGGTCTTGAACTGGGGTGTCGTGGGTCTTGAACTATGGTGTCATGGGTCTTGAACTGGGGGTGTCGTGGGTCTTGAACTAGGGGTGTCGTGGGTCTTGAACTGGGGGTGTCATGGGTCTTGAACTAGGGTGTCTTGGGTCTTGAACTGGGGGTGTCGTGGGTCTTGAACTAGGGGTGTCGTGGGTCTTGAACTGGGGTGTCGTGGGTCTTGAACTAGAGGTGTCGTGGGTCTTGAACTAGGGGTGTCGTGGGTCTCGAACTGGGGTGTCGTGGGTCTTGAACTAGTTGGAAACCCACGACACCCTAGTTCATAACTCACGACACCCTAGTTCAAAACCTTAAGACAAAGCATCAGTTCAAAGCCCACGACACCCTAGTTAAAAACCCACGATACCCTAGTTCAAAATTCACAACACCCTAATTCAAAACCTTAAGACTTGCCCATTTCTTCTTATCTTTCTCTGTTTCTGCTCCAGCTCGTTTTTCTTTCTCCTTGTATCACCTGCTATCACCTATTCACAAAACGACACTGACCGGTAGGCCCTTCTTTCCTTCAAGTCCTTTCTTTCCGATCCCCTCGGATCCTTGGCATCATGGAACAATGAATCCCTCCATTTCTGTGAGTGGCGGGGCATCACTTGTGGCAGCCGGCAGCACCCACTGCGGGTCATCGCCTTAGACCTCGATTCCCAAAGTCTCGCTGGTTCCATATCGCCCTCTATAGCCAACCTCACCTTCCTCAGAAAAATCTATCTCCCAAACAACCATCTCCGTGGACGAATGCCGCAAGAGCTCAGCCTTCTTCGTCGGCTTCAATACCTTAACCTCACTACTAATTTACTTGAAGGCGAGATTTCATCTAATCTCAGTCGCTGTCCCAACCTCCAGATACTTAGCCTAAGAAACAACATGCTTGAAGGAGAAGGCTGAGCTTTTGAGTCGCGATGTTTCGATTGGCTAACGATGTTAAGCTCATATCATCTCTATACATTCTTTCGGGTGACAAGGACAATAAAAATATTTGCACGCCAAATCTACCAAAGCTACTCTGTTTACGATATTTGATGCATTGCTCTGTAGATGTCCGACATGTAGAATATGAATGTCTGGACTTGAATTATTTTCAAATCAACACGTGCTACTTGGAGAGGATATCCTATGGGAGCAGCATCAGGGCAACGGCTGCAAGTCCATAGGCAAGATCGAGATGCTCCCTAAAAGGTGCACAATAACTGAAAAACGCCAAGTTTAAATCTGGATTATCCTCTGAACAATCACCAGCCATCTCTCTTCTCCCCTTTTTCTTGTTTATTAATTTTAAAAATCGAACCCAAGTATCTAAATCATGAGTTATTTCTGATGCTGCAGATCATAATGAGTTCAGAAAGAAAGAAACTAGTTGAAGTTCAGAGGAATATAGTAAGTTTTCACCCTTGTCAGGAAACAGAGAGAAGAAGAAGAGTAGGTTTCCATATAAAACAACCTTTTACAATTCCAACTGGGTGAAGATTACCTAAGATTACCTAAGAAGGAGAGATCCAGGAGCTCAGCCTTCTCCTTCAAGCATGTTGTTTCTTAGGCTAAGTATCTGGAGGTTGGGACAGTGACTGAGATTAGATGAAATCTCGCCTTCAAGTAAATTAGTAGTGAGGTTGAGGTATTGAAGCCGACGAAGAAGGCTGAGCTCTTGCGGCATTCGTCCACGGAGATGGTTGTTTGGGAGATAGATTCTTCTGAGGAAGGTGAGGTTGGCTATAGAGGGCGATATGGAACCAGCGAGACTTTGGGAATCGAGGTCTAAGGCAATGACCCGCAGTGGGTGCTGCTGGCTGCCACAAGTGATGCCCCGCCACTCACAGAAATGGAGGGATTCATTGTTCCACGATGCCAAGGATCCGAGGGGATCGGAAAGAAAGGACTTGAAGGAAAGAAGGGCCTGCCGGTCAGTGTTGTTTTGTGAATAGGTGATAGCAGGTGATACAAGGAGAAAGAAAAACGAGCTGGAGCAGAAACAGAGAAAGATAAGAAGAAATGGGCAAGTCTTAAAGTTTTGAACGAGGATGTCGTAGGTTTTGAACTAGGGTGTCGTGGGTTTCTAACTAGGGTGTCGTGGGCTTTGAACTGATGCTTTGTCTTAAGGTTTTGAACTAGGGTGTCATGAGTTATGAACTAGGGTGTCGTGGGTTTCCAACTAGTTCAAGACCCACGACACCCCAGTTCAAGACCCACGACACCCCTAGTTCAAGACCTACGACACCTCTAGTTCAAGACCACGACACCCCAGTTCAAGACCCACGACACCCCTAGTAAAGACCCACGATACCCCAGTTCAAGACCCACGACACCCCCAGTTCAAGACCCACGATACCCTAGTTCAAGACCCATGACACCCCAGTTCAAGACCCACGACACCCCTAGTTCAAGACCCACGACACCCCCAGTTCAAGACCCACGACACCATAGTTCAAGACCCACGACACCCCAGTTCAAGACCCACGACACCCCCAGTTCAAGACCCAGACACCCCCAGTTCAAGACCCACGATACCCCTAGTTCAAGACCCTTGACACCCTAGTTCAAGACCCACGACACCCCAGTTCAAGACCCACGACACCCCAGTTCAAGACCCATGACACCATAGTTCAAGACCCAGGACACCCCAGTTCAAGACCCACGGCACCCCAGTTCAAAATCCACGACACCCTAGTTCAAAACCCTGCTCAAAAACCCACGACACCCTATTTTGGTTCCCCATTTTCTTACTCTATTCCACTGTCTTCTTTCATATCGAAGCTCGGGAAATTCCACTTGGTTCTAAGCTTTCGGTTGCAAGGCGTGATTTCTGGATCTCCCCCGATGGAAACTTTGCATTGGAGTTCTTTAGCCACCTTGACGAACCTAACCGGTATGAAGTCGGCATTCGCTTCAACTCGAGATCGATCCCGTCCTCCGAGCAGATGCCTGTATGGGTTGCCGGCGCTCATGTTTCTGTCGGATATAATTAGCTTCTTCAACTCAATGAGGCCGGAGGTCTCGTTCTCTTCAACTCTTCGAAGGAAGCTGAGGTCTGGAGCAGCAACACTCACAACTCCTCCGTCACTTCAGCCAGTCTCCGCGACGATGGGAATCTTGTTCTCTTGAATGTGTGCAAGGATGTCATCTGGCAGAGCTTTGCCACTCCTTCGGATACTCTTCTTCTAGGCCAGAACCTTACGATTTTTTATCAGCAAAATCCAAATAAGATGACGGGTTGAAATAGGCTGGAAGGAAAGGGCATTTTCGTCTTCACACCAATGGTGAAAGGTGTTGGGCCTGGTGTGGTGCTATCAAGGCCCAGGTGGGCTAACTTGTATTGGGCTGGGTTTGAGTCCAAGGGTTGAGATTAAATCAAGTCACGGGTGTACACGGGCTTGGGGATTAGTTTAATCTCATTGGATTAGTCCATGGGAGTTTTTTTGTTGAGTCTGGGCCTGGCCCACTTCGTGGATGTATTTAAACTCTAGTCTCTAGGGTTTGGATGGAATAGAGAATAGATTCTTTTCTCCCAAAAATTCCCTTCTCTCATCATAGGGCGGCAGCCCTTTCTTTCTCCTCCCCATCTTCCTCCTTTTCAAGAAGTAAACCTAACAGGATTAGAAATCCTTAGTTCTAGTTCTTGTTGAACGGGGAATCCCATTGCTATTCATCAAGGTCTAAACCTAACAGGATTAGAAATCCTTAGTTCTAGTTCTTGTTGAACGGGAATCCCATTGCTATTCATCAAGGTCTAAACCTAACAGGATTAGAAATCCTTAGTTCTAGTTCTTGTTCAACGGGGAATCCCATTGCTATTCATCAAGGTCTAAACCCTAACAAGTGGTATCAGAGCCTGGTTCAAGGAGTAATCTGGAGGCCTTCAAGGAGTTGAAATAATTTCAACAGAATCTCGTCAAGGTACTTCTCTATTTTATAAAATTTATTTTTGTGCTATTTTTGAAATTGGCCATGGGGAGTAGCATAAAAATAGAGGTTGAGAAGTTTGATGGGAAGGGAAGTTTCTCCATGTGGAAAGTCCGGGTAGAGGACCTCCTTGTGCAGCAGGGTTTAGATTTGGCTTTGGAGGAAAGGCCAGATGGGATGACAGACAAGCAGTGGATTTCATTGGAGAAGAAGACATGTTCAATGATCAGGGGCTGTCTGGCGGATTCAGTCCTCTATTCAGTGCTGGAGGAGAAGACCCCGAAGGGACTCTGGACGAAGTTGCACACCCTCTATATGGGAAGAATATGTGCAACAAGTTGATGTTGAAGAAGCGCCTCTACAGCCTTCGGATGTCAGAAGGTGGAGATGTGCTGGGTCACATCCAGATATTCGACCAGATGAGCAATGAACTTCTGAATGTTGGGGTCAAGATGGAGGAAGAAGATAAAGCACTTCTGCTTTTATGTTCAATGCCCACGTCTTATGACTCATTGGTCACAACACTGCTCTATGGGAAGGAGACATTAATTTATGAAGATATTGTCTCGGTGCTTCGGACGAATGAGCAGAGGGAGAAGATGACCAAGGAAGCTGTTCCCCAGGAGGGTCTATCAGTTGGGGAAAGGACAGGCAGAGGTAGGGGCAGGGACAGAAGTAAGTCTGGAGGACGATCAAAGTCCAGGAAAGGCAAGAGAGAGCTGAAGTGCTATAAGTGTGGAGAGGTAGGACATTTTAAGAAGAATTGTCCTAAGTGGAAAAATCAGAAGGGAAAAGGAGGATCTGAGTCTGTGAGTACAGTTGCAGATCAGGAGGTGGAGGATGATCTCTTGGTTGTATCAGATGATCACAGGCACAGCACAGAGATGTGGACCTTGGATTCAGCCTGTTCTCATCATTACACTCCCAACCGGTCGTGGTTCAGTACTTACACAGAGGTTGAGGAGGGGAATGTGACTCTTGGAGATAATCACCCTTGCAAGGTGGCAGGTATTGGCACAGTGAGGGTGAGGATGTTTGATGGTATGGTGCGCACTCTTACCAGTGTGAAGCATGTTCCAGAACTCAAGAAGAATCTGGTATCACTGGGGTACTTGGAGCGGACTGGATACAGCTTCAGCAGTCGTGCCAGGAGTGGAGTTCTGAACATCTCCAATGGAGCCATGGTGGTGATGAGAGGGAGGAGGCTGGAAAATAATCTATACAAGATGGAGGGCTCTGTGATGACTGTGAAATCTGAGGTGGCAGCTGTGGAGCAAGATCCCCGGGATGTGTACAGGATGTGGCATTACCGCCTGGGCCACATGGGAGACAAGGGGATGAAAGAACTGAGCAAGAGAGGTCTGCTTCCAGACTTGAGTAGCGGAGATATGGAGATCTGTGAGCCTTGTCAGATGGGAAAGCAGAGGAGAGTACAGTTCTCAGTCAGCACAGCTAGGAGTGCTGAACCCCTGGAGTTAGTACACACAGATGTCTGGGGACCAGCCCCAGTTTCTGCAAGGAATGGGGCCAGATACTTTATGACCCTGATAGATGATTTCTCAAGGAAGCTGTGGATCTACTTTATGAAGGAGAAATCAGAGGTCTTCACCAAGTTCAAAATCTGGAAGGCTGAGGTGGAGAAGGAGCAGGGTAAAAGTGTGAAGTGTCTGAGGTCTGATAATGGCGGGGAATACACCAGCAGGGAGTTCCAGATTTTTTGTGAGGAGTGGGGCATCAGAAGGCACTTCTCGGTGATGGGAACTCCTCAACAGAATGGGGTGGCTGAGAGGATGAACAGAACACTATTGGAAAAGGCAAGATGCTTAAGGCTGCAGGCAGGGCTTCCAAAGATGTTCTGGGTTGACGCAGTAGATGCAGCTAGCTACTTGGTCAATCGGTCACCGCACACCAGGTTAGATGGAGACATTCCAGAGGAGATATGGTCTGGAAGGAAGACAAGCCTAAACCATCTAAGGGTGTTTGGATGCACAGCATATGTGCATGTTGGAGCTGGGGAGCGGAGTAAGTTGGATGCCAGGTCTAAGAAGATGGTGTTCCTAGGCTACCCGCGAGGAGTCAAGGGGTATCGGCTATGGGACCCCTTGGAGAAGAAGGTTGTCATCAGCAGAGATGTAACCTTTGATGAGAGCTCAATCCTCCAGAACAGAAGTGGCATGGATGCACAGCAGGGACTACAGGAGGTAGAACACGGTAACACTAGTCAGACAACCTCCTATACAGTTGTGCCATTTGCTAGTGGACCAGGAGGATTTGAGATTCAGGTGGAGAGGACTGACAGAGGGGGTAGAAGCCAGGGAGTTCAGCAGGATGCAGCTGGACAGGGGACTGATACTGGGATCGCACAGCAAAGGCCCAGGAGGAACGTGCGACCACCAGTTCGATACGGCTTTGAGGATTCGTTGTCATATGCCCTGGTGACAGCGAATGGAGACCCTTTCACCTATGAGGAGGCTATGGAAAGTCAGGATAGAGATAGGTGGATCCATGCTATGGCAGAGGAAATGCAGTCTCTTCACAGAATAATACGTGGCAGGTGGTCCAGCTGCCACAAGGAAAGAAACCCATTGGTTGTAAATGGGTTTATCAGCGCAAGGAAGGAGCTTCAGAACAAGAGGGTATCAGGTATAAGGCAAGACTAGTGGCCAAAGGATACTCTCAGAAAGAAGGCATCGATTATGGTGAGATATTTTCTCCAGTTGTCAGGCACACTTCCATCAGACTATTATTGAGTATTGTAGCAGCTCAGGACTTGGAGCTGGAGCAGATGGATGTGAAGACAGCATTCCTCCATGGTCATTTGGAGGAGAGCATCTACATGGAGCAGCCACCAGGGTTTAGAGAACCAAGATCAGATGGGAAAGTCTGTTTGCTGAAGAAATCTCTGTATGGGCTGAAGCAGTCGCCGAGGCAGTGGTACAAGAGATTTGACACTTATGTTAGGAGCATTGGACTTTCCAGGTGTGAGTATGATTCTTGTGTGTATGTTAAATCTCTGGATGATGGGTCTAGGATGTACTTACTCTTGTATGTAGATGACATGCTGATAGCATGCAAGAGTGAGAAGGCTGTACAGGAACTGAAGATAGCTTTGTCTCGGGAGTTTGAGATGAAGGATCTGGGGCCAGCCAGGAAGATCCTAGGGATGGAAATCATCAGAGATAGATCCAAAGGTGTGCTGCATCTGAGTCAGGGTGGCTACATTAAAAAGATTCTGGAGCGATATGGGATGAAGGATGCCAAACCGACAGCACTACCTTTGGCAGCACATTTTTCCTTATCGAAGACCATGTCACCACAGACTGAGGTGGAGGCTCAGGAGATGGAGAAGGTACCATATGCTTCTGGTGTTGGGAGCCTTATGTATGCCATGGTATGTTGTAGGCCAGACATAGCCCATGCAGTGAGCCAGGTGAGCAGGTTCATGGCGCACCCTGGCAG
Source organism: Calamus simplicifolius (assembly GCA_900491605.1). Classification (NCBI taxonomy): domain Eukaryota; kingdom Viridiplantae; phylum Streptophyta; class Magnoliopsida; order Arecales; family Arecaceae; genus Calamus; species Calamus simplicifolius. The sequence continues at coordinate 737,024 of UESW01004519.1, forward strand.
GGAGCACTGGCGAGCACTAAAGGGAATCTTCAGGTACTTGGTAGGTACAGTTGGGGTTGGTATTTGCTATGGACAGCAAGAAGGTGCTGAGAGATCCAACTTATCCAAGGAGGCTCGTGGGCAGTTATATGGGTATGTGGATGCAGACTTTGGTGGAGATGTGGACACTAGGAGATCCACAACAGGCTTTGTGTTCAGCCTGTTTGGTGGTCCAGTATCGTGGAGATCATGTCTGCAGCCCATCACAGCCTTATCTACCACGGAGGCAGAATACATAGGTATCACAGAGGCAGCAAAGGAAGCTCTTTGGCTGAAGGGCTTGATGCTGGAGATGGGACTTGATCAGAAGGTTGTCCAGGTGCATAGTGACAGCCAGAGTGCTCTGATGCTTGCGCAGAATGCAGTCTATCATGCCAGGACGAAGCACATTGACCTCAGATACCACAGGATCAGAGAGCTGGTGGAAGATGGTGAGGTGGAGCTGGTGAAGGTATACACCAAAGAAAATCCAGCAGATGCACTGACTAAGGTTCTTCCACGGGACAGTTTTCAAAAGTGTATTTCGTTGTTAAAGCTGATGGACACAGTGGACGTGCTGAGGCCTTGAAAGCACCAAGGTGGAGATTGTTGGGCCTGGTGTGGTGCTATCAAGGCCCAGGTGGGCTAACTTGTATTGGGCTGGGTTTGAGTCCAAGGGTTGAGATTAAATCAAGTCACGGGTGTACACGGGCTTGGGGATTAGTTTAATCTCATTGGATTAGTCCATGGGAGTTTTTTTGTTGAGTCTGGGCCTGGCCCACTTCGTGGATGTATTTAAACTCTAGTCTCTAGGGTTTGGATGGAATAGAGAACAGATTCTTTTCTCCCAAAAATTCCCTTCTCTCATCATAGGGCGGCAGCCCTTTCTTTCTCCTCCCCATCTTCCTCCTTTTCAAGAAGTAAACCTAACAGGATTAGAAATCCTTAGTTCTAGTTCTTGTTGAACGGGGAATCCCATTGCTATTCATCAAGGTCTAAACCTAACAGGATTAGAAATCCTTAGTTCTAGTTCTTGTTGAACGGGGAATCCCATTGCTATTCATCAAGGTCTAAACCTAACAGGATTAGAAATCCTTAGTTCTAGTTCTTGTTCAACGGGGAATCCCATTGCTATTCATCAAGGTCTAAACCCTAACAAAAGGCTGAACGACTTTTAATGGATGTACAATCAAAAAGTAACATTATATCCCTGCTATTCTGTCCATCATGTCAGGCCATATGGGATCCATGTGGACCAATAGGAAGAAGCGGTGCAGCCCACGTAGGACTTGCTGCACCAGGGATGGTGTACAAAGTCTTTTCCCCAAAACAAAATGTCTTTTAGTGGAGTTACCCAACATCGACGTTCATGTGCTGCATTTGATGGGAAAAAATATGTATACGAATAAATACTAGCAGGTCGTAATAAGCAGTGGAATAATAAATAAATGCACAAACCACACAATCACACAGAAATACCAAGATTTATATGAAAAATCGCTCCAAGATAAAGAGAAAAAAAACCACGAGCAAACCAGAGAAGAAGATCCACTATAAAATAATAAATATTCAAGTCTCAAAGTCCCTTGCCTGGACTTGAAAAGCAATCACAAAAGAATAATAAGGATATAAGGATTATGTCACCAAAAAATATGGTCTCCTGCATTACCTCCTTATTTTCTTTCTTTCTTCTCTTCTTCTTCTTCTTTTGTTTTTCTTTTGCAGCACCTTCACATGATTCCTGGAGCAGAAGTCCTCCCATATAGCTAAGCACTAGCTACAGCCTTCCTTTTCTTTTCTTTTTTTTTTTTCACAGTCACTCTAGCACCAACCGCCTTTCTCCCCTGCTCTCACACTCTTTTTCCACTATCGCGCCTAAAGAGGGAAAAGGAGAGGGTGCATTGGGAATTGTGTTCTAAACCCAATCAACTAATATGTAGATGATTATGCAAGTTATAAATGTATATGAATTATTAATTAATAAAATATTTATTTGGCAGTTCATCACATCACATCTTTCTAAAATAAATTCTTTTGTGATGGAGTCCTTAGAACCATAATCTATTCAATAAAGAGAGGGTTTATTGAGTGGTTCTTAAAATAGTCACGACCAAATGATATATAGTTATAGGACAACTATGTATCAAGTAAAGGTCATTGTATGTCATATGGGTTGGTTGTCCTCTTTACCAAGGAGTGTGGTGACACTGATATGACATGCAGGTGAGGTGTATGACATTTAACTGAACGTGACCAATCTGCGAACACTCTTCTGCCAAGAAGTGTTCGCGAAGGGATATGGATATAAGTGTCCCTCTGACCTGAGATCACCATTGTAGCTTGCAAGCAACCTACTGTACTTTGGTGCTAGATTACTTGGATTTTTAATCTAGTGACAGAAGGTTTCTGGGTGCAGTAAAGTACTTATGGAGTAGTGAGTAGATCAAGATGGGATTGACCCCTCCAAATGGTTTGGAATAAATGTCTTGCTATGTTTTAATTTAGGAAAACCTTGGCCAGGGTAGTCCATGTGAGGAGTTACAGGACTTATGAAGATTGAGACACTTTGTGGATGAACTAATTAAGGGTTGGCAGTTAAAACCTAAGTCATCTTAAGCATTGAGGGTCAAAGGGATGAATTATATGGTAACCATATGCCAGAGGTTCTTGACTATTGCTCTACAACCTTCGGCCTATTCAGATGTCGGGTGTCATTACTAGATGGCGACTTCGATTAGTATTGAAAGTGTTCCAGCGCTACCGGCTAGTGTTCAAACCTATAGGGTCACACACCATAGGGGATTCTACCTGACTGGATGATTGAGAAACTAAATGTTAGTAAATTAATTGAAGGATTAAATTGGCAATATGATTGCTGGCTAGCTCAATTTGATTGAGCTATGAACATCTTGGTCAAATCAAATAGGATTTGATTTGGACTTAAATTTAGGTAAGCCTAATGTTAACATCTTTACTGTTTAAATTCGAATTATGAATTTGAATTCCAAACTAATTTTAATTTTAAGTTTGAAGATTGAATTTTGAATTCAAAATTTTAAGTCTAAATTTAAAATGGATGTTAATGACCTCTTCCTAATTACCCCTCATTCCTTAACTTCTAATCTTTTCGGTTTTTAACTGAAAAAGGAGATGAAGAGTTTCTTCTTTAACTCCTTTTGATTTTTAACTGAAAATGAAGATGAAGGGTTTTTCTTTATCCTTCAAGAAACATTGGAAAAGGAAACGACAGAAAGATGAGAAGTTTTTAAAGTAAAAGGGATTCTGGCTATAAAGCATGGGGTAAAATGTTTCCTCAAGACATACATCCTTTTGATAATTCCAAGAGCACCTTGGTGTTAAAGAGAAGAAATCTCATCGTCGAAGCCTAGAAGAAGAGCTAGCACTCCGAAGAGGCTGGTCAGGACCAGAGCCCCGGTGTGGATCACTTGTAGAGGTCATACACCTTTGTATGGCTTGCAGAAATACTACTTACCACCGCCTTCTACTGCTGCGTGAGTTATTAAGCATCAAAAGGTAAAAGATTCATTTGTTACTAGTGACTTAAATATGATTTAAGACACTAAGCCACAAACATAGATATGATCTATGTTATTTATGTTAACATAGATTTGATCTATGCCCTTTCTTTTATACCTTTATATATATATATATATATATATATATATATATATATATATATATTGATCCTATTGTAGGCTGATATTGGATTAAATCTGTCCTTTTCTTTATATATATATATATATATATATATATATATATATATCCTGTTGTAGGCTGATATTGGATTAAATCCAATATCTTATTACTTCCATTGCATGTTTATTTTACAAAATGTTAAAATGCATTTTTGTTGCCTGCAAAAGCTATTCTAACAATGGTATCAGAGCCTGGTTAGTGTTCTTAGTTTCTATCGTGCTATACTCTGGTATGGTCCAATGGGGGAGGCTACCGGTAGTACCCCGGATCATTGTGCCCAACGAGCGTCTGGTAGAAATATAAGGGATGCACCAATGAGGGAGGCTACTGGTAGTACCTCGGTGCGTGGCGCCCAACTACCCATAACTCGGAGAGTGCAATAGGCTACTAAGAGCACTTGAAGGCTATTTTGGTAGGAAGCCAAGTACTTGAATTGGGTAAATTCACAAAGCCATCTGATCATAGGAGAGAAGCAGGGTTTAAAGACCTTCTCTTTTCCATTCAATGGAGTCTTCCATAGCGTGTAGGGATGCCACTTGTGTCATGACTCATGAAAAAAATATAGATTAAAACTGTTTTAATCTCATTTTTGGTTGTTATGATCATAAATTATTTTAATTTTTGTAAAATATGTTTTACATGTTAAATTAAAATTGTTTCAATTTAAGAGTTTTGTTGACTTTAATTGAGAAATTAAATGACAAAGATATCTAGAAATATGATTTGAAGATCTTAAGTCATTTGTATAAGTTTTAAGGGTCATGGGTTAGCTTGAGTTGGATCCTTATTGGGTTAGACCCAAATTTACATTAATTGGACTAAAAAGAGAACTTAAATCTAATCAACAGTTGAGTTAGGTTACATTCTTTTTAAATCTCTCTAATTAGTTAGATTGATTAGTTCATGAATCTAAATGGACTTGTTTTGTTGCTCAGTGGTGAGCCCAAGTCTTTAAACTAATTTAATCAAATCTGATGAACCCATCTCATGATCTCACTTACTTGTAAGATGTGGTCGATCAGAATTGATTGGGTAACTCCATGATTCAAGTTAGCTCATGTCACTTTGGTGATTCAGTATGACTGATTTAGGTACCCATGAACTAATTATTCATGAACCATTTTACAAGTTAGTGGGATAATTCTTGATTATAGTCCATGTGTTCTCTTTCAGATGTCACACATTAAAAAGAAATCCTCTAAATTATTAGGTCCTTAAAAAGATGAAGTTATGGAGATAACTAAATCTTAGCCTCCCATTAAGTGGATGGTAATGGGTCCAATAGTTGGGTGATCATTGGCAGACCCAAAGGTTGAATGTTCATCAGGCTATTGGAATTGCCAATCCTAATATGATGGCTCAATGTGACTCTCTTAACGGTAGTCAGATGGGCCGGCCAAAGTCGGGCTTGACTATTTGTTGGTTAGAAGAATTAAATTTTGTCATGTTAATGGTTGGACCTAACTAGGACCTTCAATAGAAGGCCCAAAGGCCGATTGAAGAGCACCTTGGGGCAAAATTAATTACTAGAAGTTACTTGGAGAAGTAATCGGATAAAGAACTTACCTTTAGATGTGCATGGGTGAGCCAGCCAAAGTCGGGCTCATGTATTGTCTATTGGATTCTAGTACCCACTAAGGGATTAAGAGTAATTCCTCGGATTGGAGGTAGAGGCTACCAGTCTGACTAAAATATTAGGAGGGCCTTTAGACTAAAGTCCATGTCTTTAGGATAATAATTCATATATAATAATAGGTTTTTAGTTTTCCTTTCAGATAATGTATATCAACTTGTCGCTCCGTTCATTACTTGATAATGAAAAACTTAAGAGTCCCAACTTTGATAGCTGGTATCGAAGGCTTAGGATTGTCCTAGAGCATGAACGGATCCTTTATGTGATAACAGATCCAGCACCTGAAGTCCCTGCTCCTAATGCTCGGGGTTCGGTCAAGGACACTTATCAGAAGTGGCTCTCTGATTGGACCACTATCCGATGCATAATGCTAGCAGCGATGAACAACGAGTTCAGTCGAAAATTTGAGGAAGCCCAGCCAGAGAAAATTTTTTAAAAGTTGAAGGAATCCTTTGGAACACCAGACGATGTTGAGAGGTATAAGATCTCTTGTACCATCTACAACACGCAGATGCGTGATGGAGCCTTAGTCACTGATCATGCATTGTACATGATCGAGATGATTGAATGCTTGGGCAAACTCGGTTGTCCCTTGCATGAACAACTTAGTAAAGATCCGATACTGAACTCCCTGCCTCCTTCCTATCTTGACTTTCTCGATCATTATAGAATGAATAAGCCTATTGTAAACTACCATGGTTTACTTGGTTTACTGCAAACTTATAAGAAAGATCACCAGCTCGATAAAGGTGTGGTGAATTTAGTGGAAGGTTCTTTGGGAGGTCGTCATCCCTTTAAGAAAGGAAAAAAGAAAAATAATAGGAAGAAGGTGCAAAATGCTGGAACCAATCAAGCTAAAAAGGTTAAAGCTGATCAGAGTAAGACGGAGTGCTTCTTTTGCAAGAAGTAGGGTCATTGGAAGAGGAACTGTCCTCTTTATATTGCATCCCTTGACCTGAACAGGTCCAAGAAGAGGAAGCAGCAAGGAAATGCTGAACAAGTATATATATGATAACGCCTTGTAATTTCTTTATCTATGATACTACTAATTAGGTATTGGATACCGGAAGTCTAATTCACATATGCAATTCTTTGCAGGGACTTCAAGTTAGTAGAAGATTCGAGGACGGTGACAAATTCTTAAATGTGGGAAATGAAAGCTAAGTTCCAGTCTTGGCGTTGGGAGTCATCAAACTTATTTTGAGTCTTGTACAATCATTTTAAATGAATGTCATTATTGTCCATCTTTTATTTTAAATGTCATTTCTATAGGCCAATTGGCCATGTCTGGTTATGAACTATTAATAAAGAATGATATTTGTAAAATCATTATGAATGGTTCTGTTGTGATAAATGGACGTATGAATAATGGCATATATGTACTATCGCAACCTATTAGTGTAATATATATCTAGCAAACGCCATAGGATAAACGATATCAGTAATGCTTACCTTTGGCACTGCCGGCTAGGTCATATTAACAAGAATAGGATAAACAGGTTGAGATAAGAAGGTCTACTTGAGGTTAATGATTTTAAATCATTACCAACCTGTGAATCTTATCTTATTGGTAAAATGATCAAATCATCTTTTAGTGGAAAAGGTGAACGGGCCAATGAAATTCTAAGTCAGGTACATACCGATGTATGTGGACCTATGAATGTCAGTGCCAGGGATGGTATAATTATTTCATTACGTTTATAGATGATCTTTCGAGGTATGGTTATATATTCTTGATGAGACATAAGTCTAAATCGTTTGAAATGTTCAAACGATATCCTAATAAAGTAGAAAAATAAACTGAAAAGTTTATCAAAACCCTTCAATCAGATCGAAGTGGTGAATATCTTTCCAGTGAGTTTCTAACATATCTTGAGGAGAATGGAATTTTCTCTCAATAGACACCTCCAGGAACACCTCAGTTAAAAGGAGTGTCTGAAAGGAGGAATCGAACCCTGTTAGACATGGTTCGGTCCATAATGGGCTTTGCTTCTTTGCCGATCTTCTTTTGGGGTTATGCTTTAGAGTCAGCTTGTTATCTTTTAAATAGGATTTCAAGTAAGTTTGTTAACAAAATACCATATGAGATATGGACTGGGCATAAGGCGATACTCTCATACCTTCGGGTCTAGGGCTGCCCGGCTTATGTTAAACGTTTGGAAACAGATAAGCTTGGACCTAGGTCTGACCGGTGCCTATTTGTAGGATACCCAAAAGAGTTTAAGGGGTATTACTTTTACTTGCCTGAAGAACAAAAGTTGTTCGTCAGTTTTAGGGCTATCTTTTTAGAAAATGAGTTCCTTGGTGAAGGAACTTGAGCTACTAAGATTGAACTTAGTGAAGTTCAACAAGGAGAAAAACCGATACACTTACGAGACAATACAGAAATAGATTTGATTAGATCAAATCCAGAGCCTATACAAGAATCATTAAGGAGATCTAGTAGGGTATTCCATCAACCGGATAGATACTATGGTTTCTTGGTCCGGAACAATGATCCTATTGAACTCGATGAGTAATTATATTGATACATATTATATAATTGTTCACCTAAGTATGTAAATATTATCATTTATTGATATTTTATGATGAGTATATAAGTGCTTATAAGTGTATGCAAGGGATTCTTATTGGGCTTTAGTTCTTCATATTCTTTTGCATTTTTTGTTTGTTTATTGAGTCTTAGACTGCTTAGGATTAAGATGGATTACGTTTGAAGTTAGAAGAAAGAGATACATAAAGATTTTAAAATTCTTGCTGAAGAGAGGGCTTCAAATAATTAAGGATAAATTAGGTCACTTGATACTAAACTTTATAATTACTTAATTTATAATTCTTATAAGCTAATTAATATTTGTTTGTAATTTAATGTATTAGTAATTGGTATTTTTTTTAAAGAAAAATCAGATGTTGCATAGTTTTTAAGTTATATTTGAGAGTTTTGCGACTGTATCACGTGTTTAGCTTAGACATAGGATATTTGGCTGGTTTGAATAACCAATGTCTTGAAGATTAGATCGAACAATAAACTAACTTGATATTTGGATTGTGGATCAATCGGTTCGGCTGGATAAATCAGTTTGGTCTAACCGAATGATATCATAGTTAATTTTTAATTAATAATATAGAAATTATAAATATAAATATTAAACTATAGAAAATATCTTTAAAACTTATATGCCTATTCAAGAAAATTTTATTCAACATAATATTTTTTATTCAAATTTATAATTTAAATCAATGAAACAAATAAAACTTATTAAAAATATAATAATAATATCAATAAGAATAAGCATGATGCAAAATGATACTTAAAAAGTTATAATATCCAACAAGAATACAAGATAATAAAAAAATAATCTAAAATAATTTAATATTTCATAAATCAAACATTAGAACTCGAAGTAAAATTTAAAATTCAAAAAAATTTAATCCTAATTTTATTTATCAAAACTAAAAATCTAAAAACTGAAGTTGAATCGATTCTTTGGAACCCAATCGGTTCAATAAGCTTTTTTTTTTTTATCTGATTATATAAAAGTTAATTTTAATAATAAAATCAGATCAGATCATAGCCAATTTTTGATTTGATGGATTCGATTCCATTGGATTTTCAAAACCATGTTAATAACAACTTCGTTGCAAGACTTCACAAGGCGCATGTAATCTTCGGCAGATGATTAAGTATCACACGTCATAGGATTACTCTGTGACATGCCCACCTTGAAGTCGGTTAATCTTTTGCCAAGAAGAGAAAAATCTGAAAGAAGGATTTGTTTTTTTTTTTTCTCTCTCTTTCTTTTTCTTTTTTTATACGTGCATGCAGCCATGCAATGTCCCTCTCGCAGTTCCGCAACCGCGAGGATTGCGTACTGCGATTATGGGGCCTACGTGCTGCATTGAAAATCTTGCGGTCGTTACCCAACGCCTACGTTCCACCATCTTCCAGAATCCCAGTTTCACCTCCATTCAAAGTCTTGTGGCCATTCAAAATCCCAGCTCCTGTTCCACGCCCACTATTTCTTTTGCCCAATGGCTACGTTCCACCCCCAATATCTCTTTTCTTTGACTTGATTGCATTCACAACAGCTTCTTTGCCCTCCAACAACAAAAAGAATCCAAATCCACACTTGGCGGTCCTTCACGTCCATGAAGATTCAAATCACATATTGTATTCACTCATATGCCAGACATCAAATGTATGATCCTTTGACATGCAAACGGACACCGCTTTCCAATTGATTTAATAGATTAATTTGATAAAAAAATTGATATATATTAATTTTTAAATTTATTTGTAAAAGAATATGAATCTTGGTGCCTCATGCAACAGCACGGTACCTCTTTTGTCAACAAAATTTTGTGTTAAAAATTATTTTACATGTCCCAATCAAGTCATGCCATAGGGCTTGGGTCAGAAAAAGATATGCTCGAATTTTTAAACTTCTTTTTTCTAACTTCAGACCGAGCTTAGATTGAAACTTTTTTAAAAAATTTAGATAAATGTCTGATCCAAGCTTAGGCTCAAGTTTAGGCTAGCTCAATCCAAAACTCATTTAATCAATCTACAAACAACTTATTTGAGTCAAAAACTAAATTATAATTAATTTTTAATTTTTAAATACTTGTATAAACATAAATAATATTTTTAATAATTATATAATTATTAAAAAAACTTATATAAATTAAAATTTTATATATTTTAAAATTTTAAAATAAAAATAATTAAAATATATATATTATAATTTGAATATCAATATAGTTATGAACAAAAAATAGTGAAGGAAGTAGATTTATGTCATTGATTTTATGTAGTTAAAAAAAATTTAAATAAATTGAATTGAGTTGTGTTTGGATTATATTCACACTTTATTTATCTTTAATGTTACGGTCTTTTTAGACTCAAGCTTGAGAACGGATTTGAACTCGGGTAAGTAACGGTCTAAGTTTAATTTAAAATATTTTAACTTTAAGTACAAACTCCATTTGAATTAGTGTCAACCTACAACAAGATCCTGGAATAAACTTGGGTCAATTCGATTGGCCAAGGCCGATCCAACCCTTCCACCAAGCCTAAAGACGGGGGTTAAGGTCTAGGGTCCAACTCCACTCCAGAAGGCCATAAAAAACTAGAGATGCCTTCTAGGGAAAACACTTTGTACATCGCTCCCGGTGCAGCAAGGCCTACGTGGGCTGCATCACCTCTTCCGATTGGTTCACATGGCTCCCATGTGGACACGATGGGACAGAATAGCAGGAGGATAATGTTACTTTTTGATCGTACATCCATTAAAAGTCGTTCAGCCTTTTACCATTGGTGTGAAGACGAAAATGCACTTTCCCTCCAGCCTACTTCAACCCGCCATCTTATTTGAATTTGCTGATAAAAAATCGTAAGGTTCTGGGATGTTGTGGGTCTTGAGCTAGGGTGTCGTGGGTCTTGAACTGGGGGTATCATAGGTCTTGAACTGGGGGTATCGTGGGTCTTAAACTAGGGTGTCGTGGGTCTTGAACTAGGGTGTTGTGGGTCTTGAACTAGGGGTATCGTGGGTCTTAAACTAGCGGTGTCGTGGGTCTTGAACTGGGGTATCGTGGGTCTTGAACTAGGGGTATCGTGGGTCTTGAACTAGGGGTGTCGTGGGTCTTGAACTAGGGTGTCGTGGGTCTTGAACTAGGGGTGTCATGGGTCTTGAACTGGGGGTGTCGTGAGTCTTGAACTGGGGTGTCGTGGGTCTTGAACTAGGGGTGTCGTGGGTCTTGAACTGGGGTGTCGTGGGTCTTGAACTAGGGTGTCGTGGGTCTTGAACTAGGGGTGTCATGGGTCTTGAACTGGGGTGTCGTGGGTCTTGAACTAGGGGTGTCATGGGTCTTGAACTGGGGGTGTCGTGGGTCTTGAACTGGGGTGTCGTGGGTCTTAAACTAGGGTGTCGTGGATCTTGAACTATGGGTGTCATGGGTCTTGAACTGGGGGTGTCGTGGGTCTTGAACTGGGGTGTCGTGGGTCTTGAACTGGGGGTGTCATGGGTCTTGAACGGGGGGTGTCGTGGGTCTTGAACTAGGGTGTCGTGGGTCTTGAACTGGGGGTGTCGTGGGTCTTGAACTAGGGTGTCATGGGTCTTAAACTAGGGGTGTCGTGGGTCTTGAACTGGGGTGTCGTAGGTCTTGAACTAGGGTGTCGTGGGTCTTGAACTAGGGGTATCATGGGTCTTGAACTAGGGGTGTCGTGGGTCTTGAACTGGGGGTGTCACGCGAAAACTTCATCATGTCGGAGATCGAGACGGTGTCGCGTGCAGTGCTGCCGAAGTTTTACATGGATGACGTCAATATGGTGGCATGGGGCAAGTTCAGCTCGTACGAGCGGCGGGTGGTGTTGACAAGGTTGCCGGTGATCATGGTCGAGAGGTTTGCGAAGGAGCACCTGCGTGCCGACGAGGTGGTCGGGCGTGAGCTCGAGGTCAATCGGTTTGGCTGTGCAACAAGGCTTCTCAAGAGGGCCAAGGGGTTTAATGGCGATTCACCGGATGTCGCTTTGGGCATGGCGACGTCGGCTCAGTCCTTGTCTTTCTGCAAGGTGAGTTCAGTTCCTTTAGTATATTATACTGGTAGGTGAAATTTATCCTGGCTAGCTAATTTCAATATATAAAACCCAATTATTGTTATCATTTTTAATTTCTTCAAGCTGGTGTAGTTTACCGTACGCTACGTTGATATTTTATTAAATAAAAAATTATTCTATTTAAGAGAAGATTTGGTCACTCTTTTGTTTGTGGAATTATATTTTAATTTTTTAGCTTATTTTTTAAAAATATCTTGAACTAGGGTATCGTGGATCTTGAACTGGGGTATCATGGGTCTTGAACTGGGGATATCGTGGGTCTTGAACTGGGGTGTCGTGGGTCTTGAACTGGGGTGTCGTGGGTCTTGAACTAGGGGTGTCATGGGTCTTGAACTGGGGGTGTCGTAGGTCTTGAACTGGGGTGTCGTGGGTCTTGAACTAGGGTGTCGTGGGTCTTGAACTAGGGGTGTCATAGGTCTTGAACTGGGGGTGTCGTGGGTCTTGAACTGGGTGTCGTGGGTCTTGAACTAGGGGTGTCATGGGTCTTGAACTGGGGGTGTCGTGGGTCTTGAACTAGGGTGTCGTGGGTCTTAAACTAGGATGTCATAGGTCTTGAACTATGGATGTCATGGGTCTTGAACTGGGAGTGTCGTGGGTCTTGAACTGGGGTGTCGTGGGTCTTGAACTGAGGGTGTCATGGGTCTTGAACGGGGGGTGTTGTGGGTCTTGAACTAGGGTATCGTGGGTCTTAAACTAGCGGTGTCATGGGTCTTAAACTAGCGGTGTCATGGGTCTTAAACATGCCCTTTTCCTTCCTTTGCTTTTTTGCTTTGCTTTGTTCATGGTTGGTCCAGTTTTCAACTACAATCCATCAGCCTACAATGTAGTCGCCGTGAACGGAGCTGGCTACAATGGCTGCACCACGCCGAGGGGCTCGAAGGTCTTCAAGTCAGGGAAGAATCGCGTCACGCTTGGCAGGGGGACGAACTACTTCATCTGTAACTTTGTTGGCCACTGCCAAGCCGGGATGAAGACCCATGACACCCTAGTGTCACGCGTTTTCATCACCTTCCGGCAGCTGACACGTCAGCGATGGCAGCGGCTTCAGGACCCTCATCAACTCGCTACGTGTCAGATTGGAAGGATGATGCCATGTCGAAGCTAGCGGGGCCTCGTCGCATCATCAGGTGTTATTGCTTCTCAGATTAAACATTAATCTAATCAACCAAAGAACTTATTTCAGCGATGCTATTTGGTTGATAAGACCTTATGGGACCAATAAACTTTGCAAAGCCGTCTTTCGACTAGCGCCAGCCCCTATCAATAAACTTTGCAAAGCCATCTTTAATACCCACGATACCCATAGTTCAAGACCCACGACATCCTAGTTTAAGACCCATGATACCCCAGTTCAAGACCCACGACACCTTCAGTTCAAGACCCATGACACCCCTAGTTCAAGACCCACGACACCCCAGTTCAAGACCCACGACACCCCTAGTTCAAGACCCACGACACCCTAGTTCAAGACCCATGACACCCCCAGTTCAAGACCCACGACACCCCCAGTTCAAGACCCACGACACCCCCAGTTCAAGACCCATGACACCCCTAGTTCAAGACCCACGACACCCTAGTTCAAGACCCATGACATCCCAGTTCAAGACCCACGACATCGCTAGTTTAAGACCCACGACACCCCTAGTTCAAGACCCACAACACCCCTAGTTCAAGACCCACGACACCCTAGTTTAAGACCCATGATACCCCCAGTTCAAGACCTATGATACCCCCAGTTCAAGACCTACGACACCCTAGCTCAAGACCCACGACACCCCAGAACCTTACGATTTTTTATCAGTAAAATCCAAATAAGATGGCGGGTTGAAGTAGGCTAGAGGGAAAGGGCATTTTCATTTTCACACCAATGATAAAAGACTGAACGACTTTTAATGGATGTACGATCAAAAAGTAACATTATCCTTCTGTTATTCTGTCCCATCGTGTCAAACCATATGGAAGCCACGTGGACCAATCGGAAGAGGTGGTGCAGCCCACGTAGACCTTGCTGCATCGAGGACGATGTACAAAGTGTTTTCCTGTCTTCTAGTCCGGGCTGTCACTGTCTTGTGTCGCATCTATGGACAAGAATTTCCTTTCCTGGATGGAAAGGCACCTGTTCTGGCCACCAATTTCTTACGTGCATGTCAGGGTGGTAATATTTATCAGCTCACTTTTCTCCTAAGGCATCGACTAATCTCGTTTGGTATCATTTTTATTCAATAAAAAAATAATAAAAAAAGAGAGGATAAATTGGAGTTTGCCTACGTTCCTTTGTTTTTTTTTTTCATAAAGGGAATTTTGAACCTTTTGAAAATTACGAGCTCGGGTGCTTAATTAGTTAGCGTCTGCGGCTCATACATGGTGGGGCTGGGATGCTATCTGATATATAATTATCTGCTACTCGTTACAATTATTACTCTTTCGTTGGCAATATCTACTGTTCCTCCTTCACTGCTTCATTTTTCTCTTTTTTGACAACTTATGCTGCTACTCTTCCACTGCTTCATTATCATTTTCCCATGGGCCTTCTTTATTTTCTACATTCATTCATTCATTTAAAGATGAAGTAGAACTCTTAACCATTAATTTCTTCCTGGGCAACAATATATAATCAATCCTATGCAACAAGACAATAAATTGATATCCAACATATCCACCTCCCATGACATTAGGCTGCAACCCCAACAGTGAGTTTGACTCTTTTATACAAACACGTAATTTCATTGGGTCTCATCGGATGCAATGAAAACCAAAGATCCATCTTTCCATATGTTTTCAAAAAGATGCCAGCTATATAAGCTTGGATTTTTCAGCTCCATTATATATAACAAAGATACAAAGCTACAACGTTTTCTTCCCCCCATGAAAAACTTGGACTCTACGACTACTTAAATACATCTTGCAACTCGCAACATGCTAAAATTTCTTGAAGGTCTTCAAAGAAAAGACCTGCCATTGATCCCGCAGAAGATTGTCTCAAAATAAAAAAGAAGTTGGAGCTGTGGGAATTGAAGACACACTTGTATATTACCTTCTGTAGGCAACATAAAAAATAATAAAAAAAAATTATTTTATTAAAAAACTGAAATTCAGTAGATTACCTATCAACAGATTAACTATAGTCTGTTACAGCCTTCACATGCTTTAAAACGCTCTTACAAACAATAGTCGAGACTAAGAAAAAACCAAACTACGGTGGAAATTAAATAGATTAATTTCTATACCAATATTAATAAGGTTTTTCTTAACAATTAAGCAAAATGGACCTAATAAAACAAAAGGAGTAGGATTAGGACTTCAAACTTGGTTTAATTTCCAACATCTTCTAACATATGAATCACATTCTTCATCAAAGGCCGAAAATTGGGATCATTTTGAACACACCAAAGCCCCACCTTCATAATTCTCTCCAACCCTGTGTCCTCTGCTACTTCTTGATTCTTCTTTAGCCTTTCCAGCTCTCCGGCCAAGAAGCGTTCATAGATCCATTCAGAAAGGATGTAAACATTTCCATCTTCTTTCAACTTCATGTTCCTACCGCAACATATATGGTTTCAAAAAGTACAATTCCATAGCTACAGGCGTCAGCCTTTAACTTTTATTGGTGCTATCATGCCCACATTCCCCAATAGTCGGATCGATAGATAGTGATGATTGTATGTTTATTAGTGTAGAAATAATCTGAGCTTCGAGTGATAGATAGACCATGTTTTTAACACTTGATATGGCATAGTCGATTAATAACATGGGCACTAGCGGCCAGACCCGCTATTGTAACTGTATGTTCACTGATGACTGAAGTTCACTAGTGATTGAATCATTACTGATGGCTACATGTTCATTAGTATAGAACTAATCTAATGCTTTTATATGTGATCATATTCGAAAGATTTAAAGTGCAATTGCCATATGTTACAATATATATATATATAATTTATTTTGCATGGAATCATCAATATTTCTCTCTAACAATACATAATTTGATATCATACACTTGTGTGATATTCATGATGATTTCTTAGCTTTTTTGCATTATATATGAAGAAAAGATGCTTGCGTGGTGACAATTAAGCCTTTCCTAATGTTTTTCTCTAAAAAATATGCTTCGCTCTCATTTTAATATTCAATGTTCAATTCGGATGCATGCAATAGCTAACTTGGTGTGGTAAATCAGAAGCATGCCGTGAATTTATGCATGCTGTGCCTATCACATGAAATAGTTTAGCAACACTAACAGAATTTGAGCGTATTTTACCTTGGTTCATCATGATTCAAATACAAACAACACTGATTCAAGCTTTGTATGACTAGCATATATGGTGCAACTAGCATAATAGTCTTTCTGATAGATTCATAAGAACTAAACCAATAAGGTAATTTTTATTTCATGGATTAGGATAAGTGAAACAAGAGAAACTGTATTGATTAGACTAGTTGGTAGTTCACAAATTACACTTTTTTTTTACTCCAAATTTTGACTTGGTTCCGTTTTGTTTTCTAGCAAGTATAAGAAGGTATCAAACTATGATTAGCTCATGACAAATTTTCTTTGATGAAACATCAACAGATTGGGTTTGATGGCATCTATTTGCTCTATTTGCTCAAAAATTGTTTGATGGCATCAACCTCAAGTCTTGTGGGTTTTTTTTTTTTTTGTTACAAGCGGACGATCATACCACTCTGGGATGAGTCAAACCCGAAGTATCAGAATACATAATTTGCTCCAAAAGAACCGGACAGGGGTCACCAAAATACCATTTCCACTGTCCAGAATGGCGAGCTACAGCCGAGGCAACCCAATCCGCTGCAGCATTGGCTTCCCTATAAACATGACGAATCAACGGAGCAGAGGTAACTTGGAGAGAAGTGCAAATATCAGTGATCAGGGGGTTATAGGAGGGGCAGATATCACCATCCCATTTGATCCAGCGGATGACCGTCAGAGAATCTCCCTCAATAACAACCCGATGAGAGCGCAAAATGCGTACAACATATATAGTGCTAGCCCAAGCAGCCTGTAACTCTGCCATAGGGACGAAAATGTCAAGAGAGCCGTGACCACCCGCCGCAAGTAGCTTTCTATCAGGCCCCCTAATAATAAAACCAGATCCAACTATACGGCCCAACACATAGCCATTGACGTTCACTTTGACATAACCCGGGAGTAGGGGCTTCCAAGTGATAAAAACTGTAGAACGGTGCACTACCGAAATACCAGGAAAATCCCAGAAGCTCGGTCTGTCAGAGTGACTACTCAAGCGAGAACGAAGATACTCCGTGGCATGAATATCGGCCGTACGGATAATGGTCTGAGACGATGTCATATCATCCGCAAAGACACTCTGATTACGAGTTAGCCAAATGTGATAAGCCAAATAAGCTGAAAAAACATCCTGGAAGTGACTGTCACTCTGAACAGCGGTGCGAATGGCACATAGTAAAGAAACCCGTGTGGGTCCCTCATCATGCACGTAATAAAGTCCTTTGGGTTTCTTTGTTCTCACCATTCGACATGGAATTATCAAACAGCTTGTTTCTACTAGGATAAAAAGGCTACTTGTTTATCAAGTAATATAACCATGAAGAATTATGGGAAGATTGATAGATATATTATACATGAATTCAATTACCATCGACAAGCTCATAATACTGCAAAGTCACTTCAAAAATATAAATAATTTGTTACAATAATAAATAATGAAAGAGACATGCATGATGTGAGGGCTTCAACTCAAATAGCTTATCACAAATATTTTGAGCTTTGTAAGTTCAGGGAAGGTATAATAGAAGTGGCTTTGGAATAATGCCATGAGTTACTGCTATGTTTTTATATTTAGTCAATATAATTTTAACAGCAATTTTTAATTGATAGTTCCTTTATCAAGCATGAATGACTCAAGTTTGTTTTTCTGATTGGAATGCCTAACACAAACAACATTGGTGGGAATAATCAACCAATACTCAAGCTTGGCTTTTAATATTGTTTAGCAAATATAACACTCATTTTGAGCTTTAAGTTTTGCTTTAATATCCATAAACCAAATACTGCATAGCTAATCCTCATATACCATAGCTACCTGTTAAACATCTCTTATACTATCCTTAAACTATAAACATGTTTAATATTTTTTTAGTAAGAAATATGAATTACAGTTATTAGAGAAAAAGGCCACATTGACAATATTCCTTTGCTTCTTTAGCCTCTCTTCCAAGAAGTATTGAGATGTCCTTACAAGAATATTTAGTGAAGTAAATACTGTATTAGGCTCTCAAGAAAATATATTTATATCATCAAGGGATTTTTCAATTATATGCTCCTACGGCGAGTGTGAAGCAAAGTTTTTATTTGGTTTTCAAAAATAATTTTATTATTTTTTGAAAAATAAAAATTATTTATTATTTTTTGAAAATACAAATTATTTTGTATTTTTAAAAATATGTTTGGCAATTGATTACATTAATTTTTATTATTTTATTTCTATTTTTAATTATAAATGATATTTCTTAAAATAAAGATGAAAAACTTAAAAAATAGAAACGATGAAAATGACTATTTTATTTTATTTGTTAATTAAAAATTATATTTTTTAAAAAAATTTCGTTTTTAATCATTAAACGTGTTTTTTAAAAAATAAAAATAAAAATATATTAAAAACCATATACACCTCGAATTCTTGACGAAATCGCAGTCCACCCGGGGAACAGAAGATGGAGTTTCACTTGTTTTAATATTATTATATCCCTTTTGTTTGTTTTGTTCTCAAATAAATGATCCAAAGCTAGATGAAAGACCCCCCCTCCCCCCTTTTTTTTCTTCTTTTCTGTGTGTTATCTACCTTTCAGTCTCTTCTCTTGCTTTTGGATGAAGGAAAACACTTTGTACACCGGCTCCGATGCAGCAACGATGACGTGGGCTGCACCGCGTCTTCCTATTGGTCCACGTGGATCCGACGTGGATAACATGACAGGCGGTATGGCTGGGCTTTGACGTTACGTTCTGAACGTGACGGACATTTATTGCTGTTCGCTTTTTTTTAAAATTTTCGTGCGGACGAAAATGCCCTTTCGCTCCATTTTTACCGCCATTTTACGTTTTATGGCATCTGTGCAAGAAGAAGAACTCTGTTTCTTCCAACTTAGAGGCTGAAAATACTTCAGCTACTGGACTGGAAAACCTTGATACTGGAGTCTGTGTAAAAAAACTTCTGGAGGAAATGTCATCCGCGCAAGTAAGAACTCTTTATTCCCACGTCTTTATTAAAAACTATTTCTTCCCACTTCTTTATTACATCCGCAGCACAAAGGTTTTTTTCTGGCTATAGTTAGTTAATGCGTTTAATGCGCAGGTAACTACCTTAGAACGAAACAGTTATGACACTCTGAGAGTCATAACTGTTTTGTAAATATTTAAGCTTTGAAAAACCTGGCTACTGGAGTCTACTGGAGGCTTCAAATACAAAAGTTAATCCAATGATATTTTCCTTGCCAAAACCTCACGCAGACGTTCGCTTCTCTCTCTGAACTCGGCCAGGTGTGTAAAACCTACTTCGAATTCTGCCGTTAATCCTTCGCGACACCCTAGTTGAAATCCCACGACACCCTAGCTCTAACGAGACGACACCCGTTCTTTAAATGTGCACATAGAGAGAACCGGCGACACCCTAATTGAATTCGGCAGAAAATCAATCGCGACACCCCAGTTGAAATCTCACGACACCCTAGCTCTAACGAGACGACACCCGTGCTTGAACAGAGACCACGGAGATAACCCGCGACACCCTAGTTCGAATTCGGCCGTTAATCCTTCGCGACACCCAGTTGAAATCCCACGACACCCTAGCTTTAGGGCGACGACACCCGTTCTTTAAATGTGCACATAGAGAGAACCGGCGACACCCTAATTGAATTCGGCAGAAAATCAATCGCGACACCCCAGTTGAAATCTCACGACACCCTAGCTCTAACGAGACGACACCCGTTCTTTAACATGACCACATAGAGAGAACCCGGCGACACCCTACTTTGAATTCGGCCGTTAATCCTTCGCGACACCCTAGTTGAAATCCCACGACACCCTAGCTTAACGAGACGACACCCGTTCTTTAAATGTGCACATAGAGAGAACCCGGCGACACCCTAATTGAATTCGGCAGAAAATCAATCGCGACACCCCTCTATCTCACGACACCCTAGCTCTAACGAGACGACACCCGTGATTGAACAAGAGACCACGGAGATAATCCCCGCGACACCCTAGTTCGAAGTCGGCCGTTATCCTTCGCGACACCCCAGATGAAATCCCACGACACCCTAGCTTTAGGGCGACGACACCCCAGTTGAAAATTGACGACACCCAACTGATCACGGCGGCGAGAAGGCCCGCGACAACCAAGTTACTAAAATTTAATTTTATTTATCAAAAAAAAAAAATACATTAGCCCTTACTGGGGCTTATCTCCTTCAGTCGCTGCGTCGGCGATGTGATGCTGGAGGGACGCTACTTTCCCTCCAGGTGGCTATTGGCCCGACGCAGGACCTCTGTCTCTTTTGTTGTAACGGCCAGGTATTTCTCGGCCGTCTTGATGAGTCGCTCGCTGCTTGCGAGCGACTCAGCATAAACCACGCGTCGATGGTGACGGTTGGGGGTCGCCTGCCATGGCTGCCAGTAGATCTCACCTCGCCTCTGGAAGCCATCTTGTGGTCAGTTCAAGCTGGAAAGGTGAGTAACGATGGCATTCCCCCATCCTTATTTAAGGTTCCCCTGGCGGGTGTTTCGATTGCCATGCGCCACCATCTCAGTGGTTGTTCACAGGAATCGAATCGGTGCGCCACCACGCCCCGCCCTCCACGTTGAGTTTCGAGGGATGGGGAACAGAACAGTTTCGGGAAGCAAACCGTCGGAAGTTTAACGTCGTCCCAAGAGAAAATTCACGACACCCAAGGATGATTTGGATTTCGGCCGAAACTCCTTCGCGACACCCACTTGAAAGCTCACGACACCCTAGCTTTAAGGCGACGACACCCGTGCGTCGAACTGATCACAGGGAGAACCCCCGCGACACCCCTTCTCGAATTCGGCCGAAACTCCCTCGTGACACCCCAGTTGTAAACTCACGACACCCTAGCTTTAAGGGGACGACACCCATGCATTAACAGTGAACCCACGGGTGTCGTCGCCATAAAGCTAGGGTGTCGTGAGTTTACAACTGTGGTGTCACGAGGGAGTTTCGGCCGAATTCGAGAAGGGGTGTCGCGGGGGTTCTCTCTGTGATCAGTTCGACGCACGGGTGTCGTCGCCTTAAAGCTAGGGTGTCGTGAGCTTTCAACAGGGGTGTCGCGAAGGAGTTTCGGCCGAAATCCAACTCATCCCTGGGATGTCTCGGGGATTCTCTCCGTGTTCAGTTCGAGCACGGGTGTCGAAGCATTGATGCGAGGGTGTCGTGAGCTTTCAAGTGGGGTGTCGCGAAGGAGTTTCGGCCGAAATCCAAATCATCCTTGGGTGTCGTGAATTTTCTCTTGGGACGACGTTAAACTTACGACTGTTTGCTTCCCGAAACTGTTCTGTTCCCCATCCCTCGAAACTCAACGTGGAGGGCGGGGCGTGGTGGCGCACCGATTCGATTCCTGTGAACAACCACTGAGATGGTGGCGCATGGCAATCGAAACACCCGCCAGGGGAACCTTAAATAAGGATGGGGGAATGCCATCGTTACTCACCTTTCCAGCTTGAACTGACCACAAGATGGCTTCCAGAGGCGAGGTGAGATCTACTGGCAGCCGACGCCAACCGTCACCATCGACGCGGTGGTTTATGCTGAGTCGCACGCAATCAGCGAGCGACTCAGGCTGGCGCTCGAGGAATACCAGGATGTTTCAACAAAAGAGATAGAGGTCCTGCGTCGGGCCAATAGCCACCTGGAGGGGAAAGTAGCGTCCCTCCATCGCCAGATCGAGGACGCAGCGACCGAAGGAGAGAAGCCCCAGTGAGGGCTAATGTAAATTTTTTTTTTATAAATAAAATTAAATTTTAGTAACTTGGTTGTCGCGGGCCTTCTCGCCGCCGTGATCAGTTGGGTGTCGTCAATTTTCAACTGGGGTGTCGTCGCCCTAAAGCTAGGGTGTCGTGGGAGGGTGTCTAACGGCCGACTTCGAACTAGGGTGTTAATGGGTCTCGTTAGAGCTAGGGTGTCGATTTCAACAGGGGTGTCGCGATTGAGAATTCAATTAGGGTGTCGCCGGGGTGAAGACGGGTGTCGGCTCAGAAGGTGCTAGGGTGTCGGGTGGTCTCTTGTTCAATCACGGGTGTCGTCTCGTTAGAGCTAGGGTGTCGTGAGATTTCAACAGGGGTGTCGCGTGTGCACTAAGACGGGTGTCGTCGCCCTAAAGCTAGGGTGTCGTGGGATTTCGTCTGGGGTATCGCGAAGGACTTACGGCCGACTTCGCTAGGGTGTCAGTAGATTTCAACTGGGGTGTCGCGTAGGAGTAGCTGTTCATGAATGCGTGCCTATATTTTCACAGTTGATGCTGAAAATGTAGATCGGAAAGAAGAAGATAACACTCCCGGCCGTGCAGCTTCACCCGTCGTTCCAAATGCAGTGGATGATATTGTAGTTCCTCAAACTGGGATGGAATTCAATTCAGCCGATGATGTATATACGTTCTACAATGGATACGCGAAACGAGTTGGCTTTGGAATCACAACAGTGTGTAGCAGGGCCAACAACAAAAAACAACTTTGCTTCAAGCACCTGGCGTGTTGGAGGCAAGGAAAATCCAGAAAATCAGAGAAGAGTATGAATCATAGGGATACTGGGAAAGTTGGTTGTATGGCATCCATAAAAGCAAGACTGAATGCTACAAGTGGTAAGTGGATTTTGGATGAGGTTTCTCTAGAACATAACCATGGGCTCTCCATAACATCAGCTGGTTATCTACGGTCGCATAGGAGGATCAGCACACCAGAGAAGGCAGAGATCAGCAATTTACATGCCGTGAATGTTCCGACGACTCAGATATACTCTGCCATAGCAAGGAGAAAAGGGGGCAGAGGACAATTGGATTTCACCGAGAAGGATGCTCGTAACTTCATTAGTCGCGAACGTCAGTCTAAGCTGAAAGAAGGAGATGCTCAGTCGATGGTAATTCATTTTGCCGAAATGCAACTCAAAAATCCCAATTTCTTCTACTCCTTAGACCTCAATGATAATGGTCATCTGAGGTCTGTCTTCTGGATTCATCCAAGGTCAAGATTGGCATGCACATACTTCGGTGATGTTCTAAGCTTTGACTCAACTTACTTGACAAACAGATATCAAATGCCTTTTTGTCCATTTGTTGGGGTGAACCATCATGGACAGTCAACCTTGCTTGGATGCGCATTGTTGTCTGATGAGAGTACTGAGACATATAAATGGGTTTTTAAGACTTGGCTGGATGCAAATGGTGGTCAAGCACCTATTGCCATGATTACTGATCAAGATAAGGCAATCGAGGCTGCTGTCAAAGAAGTTTTTCCTAATACCCGACATCGATTTTGTCTTTGGCATATATTGAAGAAGATACCGGAAAAGATTGGCCACATTTGCACGGCAAATCCCAAGTTTATGGTTGATTTCGATGAGGCAATATATGATTCATTGACCATAAATTCATTCGAGGAAAGGTGGGCACATGTTATGGAGAAATATAAAGAATGCAAGTCTATAGATTGGTTCAATGTCCTATACGAATGTCGGGAAAAATGGGTCCCAGTTTACCTCAAGGATACATTCTTCGCAGGTTTGTATGTCAATGGTGGCTTTGGTTCATGATTCATTTAAACGCTTTTTTTTTTTAATTTTTGGTTGACAAAATGTTTAACAGGGATGTCATCTTCACAAAGGAGCGAGGGCATTAATCACTTCTTCGATGGGTTTATAAATTCGAAGACAACACTAACGGAGTTTATAAGTAAGTACGAAGATGCCTTGGAAAAACGATACGAGGCCGAAAATGAGGAAGATAATAGGACTTTGCAAACGATAGCTTTCCTAAAGACATCATCACCTTTTGAGAGACAAGCTGCAGGAAGGTATACACGGAGCATTTTCAAAAAATTCCAGAATGAGATCCTTGAAATGGCTGCATCAAATACAAAATTGATCAACGAAGCTGGCAACACGTGTATATATTCCGTCAAGTCGTATGAAAGGATTGAAGTCGATGGAATTGGCAAGGAGATGATCAAAGATTATATCGTGTCATACGATAGAAATATTGAGGATGTCCAATGCCAGTGCCGATCCTTTCAGTTCAAGGGGTACCAGTGTAGGCATGCCCTGTTGGTTCTTCATCAAAATGACGTATTTCGTTTACCAGATAAATACTTCTTGAAGAGATGGTGCAAGGACATGAAATACCAATTCGACGAATTCGACTGCAATACTGAGGGTTATGATAAAAGCACACGAAACTCACGGTACGCAGTGACAATTTTTTAATTGAAATGTCTTAATATTTGTGATCGTTAATATTCTGTTTATGATTGTAGATATAGTTTGCTGTCTCATCGGATGACGAAGCTCGCAGAGATAGCCTCCATGTCTGAAGATGCATTTAATGTAGTGATGGATGGTCTACCGCCTCTATTCAAAACTGCCGTGGATGCCAACTGCGCAGCTAAACCACGTTCAGAGCTGGTAATTCAAGATCCTGAACAAATTAGGACGAAAGGTCGCCCGAGAGAGAACAGATTAAAGAGTGCAGTCGAGAAGAAGGCAAAAAGATCAAGGAAAAATCAGGCCAAGGAAAGAGCTGCTTCAAGTAGCAGGCAGACTTGTTTGCAGTCTATTAATACTGAAGAGGACCTGGAGATAATTGTTCCGCCGTCAGAAACTTTAATGGATGAATTGATGCTTATGTATTGAGTCAACTTACACAAGATCATATATAAAACACGAGTGTCGTAACTTTTGAATTATGGTTGCTTGGTCGTAAATGAATTGCTCGCGAACGAGACATCCTAGTTCTGGCAAATGACACCCAAGTCTCGTGCGGCGACACCCGAAGAACGGAAACATACGCGACATCTGAGTTCTGGCAAACGAGCCTTGCGCGGCGACACCCGAATGACGAAAACGTACGAGACATCCTAGTTCTGGCAAACGACATCCAAGCCTTGCGCGGCGACACCCGAATGACGGAAACATACGAGACATCCTAGTTCTGGAAAACGACACCCTAGTCTTGCTCGGCGACACCCGAATGACGAAACATACGAGACATCCTAGTTCTGGCAAACGACACCCAAGCCTTGCGCGGCGACACCCGAAGGACGGAACCATACGAGACATCCTAGTTCTGGCAAACGACACCCAAGCCTTGCGCGGCGACACCCGAAGGACGGAAACATACGAGACATCCTAGTTCTTGCAAACGACACCCAAGCATTACGCGGCGACACCCGAAGAACGGAAACATACGCGACATCCTAGTTCTGGAAAACGACATCCAAGCCTTGCGCGGCGACATCCGAAGGACGGAAACATACGAGACATCCTAGCTCTGGCAAACGACACCCAAGTCTCGCGCGGCGACACCCGAAGAACGGAAACATACGCGACATCTGAGTTCTGGCAAACGACACCCAAGCCTTGCGCGGCGACACCCGAATGACGGAAACATACGAGACATCCTAGTTCTGGCAAACGACATCCAAGCCTTGCGCGGCGACACCCGAATGATGGAAACATATGAGACATCCTAGTTCTGGCAAACGACACACTAGTCTTGCTCGGCGACACCCGAATGACAGAAACATACGAGACATCCTAGTTCTAGCAAACGACACCCAAGCCTTGCGCGGCGACACCCGAAGGACGGAACCATACGAGACATCCTAGTTCTTGCAAATGACACCCAAGCATTACGCGGCAACACCCGAAGAACGGAAACATACGCGACATCCTAGTTCTGGCAAACGACACCCAAGCATTACGCGGCGACACCCGAAGAACGGAAACATACGCGACATCCTAGTTCTGGCAAACGACACCCAAGCATTACGCGGCGACACCCGAAGAATGAAAACATACGCGTCATCCTAGTTCTGGAAAACGACATCCAAGCCTTGCGCGGCGACATCCGAAGGATGAAAACATACGAGACATCCTAGCTCTGGAAACGACACCCAAGTCTCGCGCGGCGACACCCGAAGAACGGAAACATAGGCGACATCTGAGTTCTGGCAAACGATACCCAAGCCTTGCGCAGCGACACCCGAATGACGGAAACATACGAGACATCCTAGTTCTGGCAAACGACATCCAAGCCTTGCGCGGCGACACCCGAATGACGGAAACATACGAGACATCCTAGTTCTGGCAAACGACACACTAGTCTTGCTCGGCGACACCCGAATTACGGAAACATACGAGACATCCTAGTTCTGGCAAACGACACCCAAGCCTTGCGCGGCGACACCCGAAGGACGGAACTATACGAGACATCCTAGTTCTTGCAAACGACACCCAAGCATTACGCGGTGACACCCGAAGAACGGAAACATACGCGACATCCTAGTTCTGGCAAACGACACCCAAGCATTACGCGGCGACACCCAAAGAACGGAAACATACGCGACATCCTAGTTCTGGCAAACGACACCCAAGCATTACGCGGCGACACCCGAAGAACGGAAACATATGCGACATCCTAGTTCTGGCAAACGACACCCAAGCCTTGCGCGGCGACACCCGGAGGACGGAAACATACGAGAGAACCCGGCGACACCCTAATTGAATTCGGCAGAAAATCATTCGCGACACCCCAGTTGAAATGCCACGACATCCTAGCTTTAGGGCGATGACACCCATCTTATGAATGTCTACATAGAGAGAACCCGGTGACACACCAATTGAATTCGGCAGAAAATCATTCGCGACACCCCAGTTGAGATCTCACGACACCCTAGCTCTAACGAGATGACACCCGTGCTTTAAAGAGACCACGGAGATAATCCCAGCGACACCCTAGTTCGAATTCGGCAGAAAATCATTCGCGACACCCCAGTTGAAATGCCACGACATCCTAGCTCTAGGGCGACGACACCCGTCTTATGAATGTCCACATAGAGAGAACCCGACGACACCCTAATTGAATTCGGCAGAAAATCATTCGCGACACCCCAGTTGAAATGCAGTCGAGAAGAAGGCTAAAAGATCAAGGAAAAATCAGGGCAAGGAAAGAGCTGCTTCAAGTAGCAGGCAGACTTGTTTGCAGTCTATTAATACTGAAGAGGTCCTGGAGAGAATTGTTCCGCCGTCAGAAACTTTAATGGATGAATTTGATGCTTATGTATTAAGTCAACTTACACAAGATCATATATAAAACAATATGATTGCTTGGTTGCATGGTCGTAAATGGAATGCTTTCAAGCTATTGTGTCTTTTCCAGTAAAATGAAGTTCTTTTAGTACGTCGACTCCCTGGCTCATGGAAAACGACACCCTAGTCTTGCGCGGTGACACCCGAAGGACGGAAACATACGAGACATCCCAGTTGTCGCGAACGACTCCGAAGAAATTAGCGCGACGACACCCTAGCTCATGAAAAACGACACCCTAGTCTTGCGTGGCGACACCCGAAGACGGAAAACATACGAGACATCCCAGTTGTCGTGAACGACTCCGAAGAAATTAGCGCGACGACACCCTAGCTCATGGAAAACGACACCCTAGTCTTGCGCGGCGACACCCGAAGACGGAAAACATACGAGACATCCCAGTTGTCGCGAACGACTCCGAAGAAATTAGCGCGACGACACCCTAGCTCATGGAAAACGACACCCTAGTCTTGCGCGGCGACACCCGAAGACGGAAAACATACGAGACATCCCAGTTGTCGCGAACGACTCCTAAGAAATTAGCGTGACGACACCCTAGCTCATGGAAAACGACACCCTAGTCTTGCGCGGCGACACCCGAAGACGGAAAACATACGAGACATCCCAGTTGTCGCGAACGACTCCTAAGAAATTAGCACGACGACACCCTAGCTCATGGAAAACGACACCCTAGTCTTGCGCGGCGACACCCGAAGACGGAAAACATACGAGACATCCCAGTGCTCGCGAACGACTCCAAAGAAATTAGCGCGACGACACCCTAGCTCGTGGAAAACGACACCCTAGTCTTGCGCGGCGACACCCGAAGACGGAAAACATACGAGACATCCCAGTTGTCGCGAACAACTCATAAGAAATTAGCGCGACGACACCCTAGCTCATGGAAAACAACACCCTAGTCTTGCGCGGCGACACCCGAAGACGGAAAACATACGGGACATCCCAGTTGTCGCGAACGACTCCGAAGAAATTAGCGCGACGACACCCTAGCTCATGGAAAACGACACCCTAGTCTTGTGCGGCGACACCCGAAGACGGAAAACATACGAGACATCCCAGTTGTCGCGAACGACTCCTAAGAAATTAGCGCGACGACACCGTAGCTCATGGAAAACGACACCCTAGTCTTGCGCGGCGACACCCGAAGACGGAAAACATACGAGACATCCCAGTTGTCGCGAACGACTCCTAAGAAATTAACGCGACGACACCCTAGCTCATGGAAAACGACACCCTAGTCTTGCGCGGCGACACCCGAAGACGGAAAACATACGAGACATCCCAGTGCTCGCGAACGACTCCGAAGAAATTAGCTCGACGACACCCTAGCTCATGGAAAACGACACCCTAGTCTTGCGCGGCGACACCCGAAGACGGAAAACATACGAGACATCCCAGTTGTCGCGAACGACTCCTAAGAAATTAGCGCGACGACACCGTAGCTCATGGAAAACGACACCCTAGTCTTGCGCGGTGACACCCGAAGACGGAAAACATACGAGACATTCCAGGACGCTCGACCCGACAATTTAAGAGCGACGACACCCCAGCTCATGGCAAACGACACCCTAGTTCTTGTCAAACGACACCCTAGCTCTTGTCAAACTACACCAGAAAGGCTGAAACATACGAAGGCAAACATATGAATACAACGAGGACACTCCTGCTCGCAATGATAAAATTTTGAACATTTGCATTAAATATTAATCAGTGTTAATATGAATACATTACATACAATTTTCATTCAAAGACGAAAACTTTTATACAAAAATTAAGAACATGTTTCGACAATGTCGCTAATCTTTTTGTTCAGGCCCTCTCTCAATATCGTTGCAGCTAAGTGTCGCCGATAATCTCTGACTTCCTCATCCATGAAATCCAGCTTCATATCAGGATTGTCTCATCGAGCAAGACATTCCATGTATCTCAGACAGTACAGGCCGCAATCCAGCGATCCGCTCGGTTGGCTTGGGCAATCCGAAATATCTTCCATCGGCCACTCCATCACTTCCTCCTTATCGCAGTAGATATGGAATATGTGGCCTAGAATTGTATGCCATTTCCTTGCATTGGCCTTGTACTTCGGGTTGCGTTTCATTGAATTCAGGTGCATGAACACCTTCCTTTCCATGTCGACAGCAACCAAATGCCAGTGCGAGTTATCAGAGTTTACAATGGTGAAAAGAAACCGGAATTGGGCCTTATCTTCATCCGATACGTTGTCAAATATCGCAGCCCCAGATGATCCAGCAAGTTCATGAGCAGGTGATGAGGAAGTCAGACATAGAGCAGGTACGAATACTGATGCAATGATGCACTTATGATATCGGTCAGGATGCTCTGCCCAGTTGCGCATCAGAAACTCCTGGCCGCAATCGATTATCTGCCAATGGAAAGTAAAACGATTAATATAATTCTAAAATCAACAACTAGAACATGTTCTTGATATACTTACATCATCTATTATCATCTCATTGTTAATGAGATCCTGAAGATTTTTTCTTCTTGCAACTCCATTAAACATATTTGTGTAGACGATCTCGTCGGGTTGTTGTCGCTCGCTCAAAAAATTTTGAATAATTATTTGGTCATCTTCGACCGTTGTGTTGGGCTTTGACATGCCCACTGTCTTCACCGACTTTTTAGGTCGGGTTGTCTCATAACATTCGCCGACAACCGTGGAAGCCTTACGCTTCCTCGGATGTTTTTTAATCCTCCTAACAAGCGACGGCACTCCAATTATTTCTAAGTCCATATTGTCATCCTTTGGCGCAGGGGTGCCAAGTTTATTATCGGATATGGACTCTTCTTTATTTTCATTCCCCTGCTCTGTTTTATCAGCCAATGAATCCCCTCCAATATTTTCTCTCTGATTTTGCATTCCCTGTCTCAATTGGAAACTCGGATGAATGGTCCTCCTCCATCTTCTTCTCCTCACTATTTACGTTATCAGGCTCGCGGAGGACCAACTCCAAGGAATGCACCTTCTCTGTTTTCTCGTCCCCCTTGTCCTCCTGTTATTGCATAACTTTCCTTTCTGACAAGTGAATTGAGGAGGCTCTCAGCAATGGACAGCCTGTGCCTGACATCTTCGAGTTGATCCTTAACACACTGCAATTCATTCCTCAACTCGGCGCATCCTGCGCAGCTATCCATTGGTTGAGGGGCGCAGGTATCTGTTTGTTGAGGGGGGGACGGTTTTATCTGCTGAGGGAGAAGCCATCGCTCTTCTGGCAATGGTTCAATAGCTCCCTCCATCTGCAACACAAGATGATAACAAATTAATATTAACTGAACATATTGACGCATTAAGTTGAAAAAATGGTCACAGCAATGGAGCAATGGAGTAGATTACCAAGTCCTGAGGCTGCAAGTCGGCAACCCGAACCGATTGGTTCTTCGTTTGGTGGTCATACCACTTCAACAGCCGGGGCCGTTTATCAGGGTATGCTGGCTCTCGCATTGATGTATGCTCGAGGAACCACGCCTGAACATTATTTTTTTTGGATATTAAATAAAGTAATATTACAAAAAAATTTGTCTCAACACTAATAATTTGTCTCAATAATCCTTACCACCAGTGCTGCCGAGCATCCGAACAAGGTAGGCTGCCTCCTAATCTTTTTTGCATTCTTTGAGTGCACCGGCTCCTCGGAACGCAAGCAAGCAGCTATTTCTGGGAGAGCCAGAACAATCAATTCCTTCAGTGCCGAAGCCCAGTCGATGCTACTCAGTTGACTTAAGTCATCCAAGTGCTGGATGAGATACCGTGGACATCTCTGATTAGACTTTGGAGCCAAAAACATGGCCAACATGTATGCGATCCAAAGTCGGACGGTGTCCTCGACATCCTCCTGTACTTTAGATGGTCGGAGTTGAAATATCAACTTCTCCAAACCTGATTGGCGAAGATCTAAACCCTGGCCAAACCGTCTGAACAACCTTCCGTTGAACATTTGGCTGGACGTGTCGATCTTCTTCCCATGACCTGGAAGTCCCAAAATGAGTGCGACTTCTTCGGCACTGAATAGAACTGGCTTTCCGCAAACATGAACTCGTCGCCTCCATTGTGACATCTTATGATGTCTGCTAGCAGTCGCCCGTCGACTGTGAACGTCTGCATGTCGACGAAGGCACCAAATGGGGTCCTTCGAATCAGTCTTGTATGGCGTCTAGAGAACCCCATCCTCCAAACCTTCTGAACGTATACTGCCGGCCTGCAGCTATTCTTAAACAGCTGGGAAGCCTTCACTGGGGGGACTGGAACAATTTTATTGTCAACGGAAACAGGGGGTAAGACAGAAGACATACATGTCATTAAATTTTAAGATAGAATGTCGTAATATTTAATATAGTGATAAACATACCTGAAGGAGCCGCATCCTCAGTCGAACGAAGAACCAGGTCCTTGCATTGTTCCGCCATTTTCTCTGTCTGCTTCTTCTTTGTTCGCGGTCTTCGTGCACAAACGAAAGCGCTCATCTCCATGAATGAAGAATGAACTATGGAACAAGTTTAGGAGGGAAAAAGAGACCAGTGGCTTCTCGAGCAAGAGAAGAAGGATGGCTTCTTGAGCAAAAGGATGGCTTCTCGAGCAAAAATGAGTGGTTTTTCTAGGGTTTATGCCGACCTAAGAGAAATACGAAAGGACACCCGGATCGCCACGATCACATCAATGAGACCCGCGAACCCATAGGAACTGCCCACGTTTACAAACTTTTCTCGGAAATATGGCATGGCTCTAGGGTGTCGTCGAATTAGTACTACGCTGACGTCAAATTCCCGCCTTGTTCAAGCACGGGTGTCGTCTCGTTAGAGCTAGGGTGTCGTGAGATTTCAACTGGGGTGTCGCGATTGATTTTCTGCCGAATTCAATTAGGGTGTCGCCGGGTTCTCTCTATGTGCACATTTATGAGACGGGTGTCGTCGCCCTAAAGCTAGGGTGTCGTGGATTTCATCTGGGGTGTCGCGAAGGATTTACGGCCGAATTCGAACTAGGGTGTCGCGGGGATTATCTCCGTGGTCTCTTGTTCAAGCACGGGTGTCGTCTCGTTAGAGCTAGGGTGTCGTGAGATTTCAACTGGGGTGTCGCGATTGATTTTCTGCCGAATTCAATTAGGGTGTCGCCGGGTTCTCTCTATGTGCACATTCATGAGACGGGTGTCGTCGCCCTAAAGCTAGGGTGTCGTGGGATTTCACTGGGGTGTCGCGAAGGATTAACGGCCGAATTCGAACTAGGGTGTCGCGGGGATTATCTCCGTGGTCTCTTGTTCAAGCACGGGTGTCGTCTCGTTAGAGCTAGGGTGTCGTGAGATTTCAACTGGGTGTCGCGATTGATTTTCTGCCGAATTCAATTAGGGTGTCGCCGGGTTCTCTCTATGTGCACATTATGAGACGGGTGTCGTCGCCCTAAAGCTAGGGTGTCGTGGGATTTCATCTGGGGTGTCGCGAAGGATTAACGGCCGAATTCGAACTAGGGTGTCGCGGGGATTATCTCGTGGTCTCTTGTTCAAGCACGGGTGTCGTCTCGTTAGAGCTAGGGTGTCGTGAGATTTCAACAGGGGTGTCGCGATTGATTTTCTGCCGAATTCAATTAGGGTGTCGCCGGGTTCTCTCTATGTGCACATTTATGAGACGGGTGTCGTCGCCCTAAAGCTAGGGTGTCGTGGGATTTCGTCTGGGGTGTCGCGAAGGATTTAACGGCCGAATTCGAACTAGGGTGTCGCGGGATTATCTCCGTGGTCTCTTGTTCAATCACGGGTGTCGTCTCGTTAGAGCTAGGGTGTCGTGAGATTTCAACTGGGGTGTCGCGATTGATTTTCTGCCGAATTCAATTAGGGTGTCGCCGGGTTCTCTCTATGTGCACATTTATGAGACGGGTGTCGTCGCCCTAAAGCTAGGGTGTCGTGGGATTTCGTCTGGGGTGTCGCGAAGGACTAACGGCCGATTCGAACTAGGGTGTCGCGGGGATTATCTCCGTGGTCTCTTGTTCAAGCACGGGTGTCGTCTCGTTAGAGCTAGGGTGTCGTGAGATCTCAACTGGGGTGTCGCGATTGATTTTCTGCCGAATTCAATTAGGGTGTCGCCGGGTTCTCTCTATGTGCACATTTATGAGACGGGTGTCGTCGCCCTAAAGCTAGGGTGTCGTGGGATTTCATCTGGGGTGTCGCGAAGGATTAACGGCCGAATTCGAACTAGGGTGTCGCGGGGATTATCTCCGTGGTCTCTTGTTCAAGCACGGGTGTCGTCTCGTTAGAGCTAGGGTGTCGTGAGATTTCAACAGGGGTGTCGCGATTGATTTTCTGCCGAATTCAATTAGGGTGTCGCCGGGTTCTCTCTATGTGCACATTTATGAGACGGGTGTCGTCGCCCTAAAGCTGGGGTGTCGTGGGATTTCATCTGGGGTGTCGCGAAGGATTAACGGCCGAATTCGAACTAGGGTGTCGCGGGATTATCTCCGTGGTCTCTTGTTCAAGCACGGGTGTCGTCTCGTTAGAGCTAGGTGTCGTGAGATTTCAACAGGGGTGTCGCGATTGATTTTCTGCCGAATTCAATTAGGGTGTCGCCGGGTTCTCTCTATGTGCACATTTATGAGACGGGTGTCGTCGCCCTAAAGCTAGGGTGTCGTGGGATTTCGTCTGGGGTGTCGCGAAGGACTAACGGCCGACTTCGAACTAGGGTGTCGCGGGGATTCCTTACCATGCGGACTCTCAGAGCGGGGGGGGGAAGAAAGAGAGTTATTCTTGTAGAGAAGGAATCCAGTTGAGCACGAACATACGCTCTCGTCTGAAAGTCCGGTCAACAGGAGTCTTCTGGAGTCTTCAAATATAAAAGTTTATCCAATGATTTTTTCCCTGCCAACACCTCACGTCGACGTTCGCTTCTCTCTCTGAATTCGGCCAAGTCTGTAAGATGAGCCTAAGCTGAGGTTTTGGCAAGGAAAATCTTACTGACCTTGCCGAATTCAGAGAGAGAAGCGAATGTCTACGTGAGGTTTTGGCAAGGAAAATCTCATTGGATAAACATTTATATTTTAAGCCTCCAGTACACTCCAGTAGCCAGTTTTTTCAAAGCGAGGGCGTAGTTTCGTGCTCAACTAATTCCTTAGCATCCGGACTCTCAGAGCGAGGGAGGGGAAGAAAGACTTCATCTTGCAGAGATGAAATCCAGCTTTAAATTGGAGCTAGGATGGAGCGAAAGGGCCGCATTAAAAGAGTTGCTTACAAAACAGTTATGACTCTCAGAGTGTCATAACTATTTCGTTCTAAGGTAGTTACCCGCGCATTAAACGCATTAACTAACTCTAACCAGAAAAAAACTGTTGATGTAATAAAGAAGTGGGAAGAAAAGAGTGTTTACTTTGTGCTGCGGCTGACATTTCCTCCAGAAGGTTTTTTACACAGACTACTGACTCCTGTATCCAGGTATCGGCTAGCCTCGAAGCTGAAGTATTTTCTTTCTACCGGGGAAGAAACACAGAGTTCTTCTTGCACAAATGACAGAAAACATAAAATGGCGCCCTGAAGGAGCGAAAGGGCATTTTCGTCCGCACACAAAGTTTAAAAAAAAGCGAACAGCAATAAATGTCCGTCACGTTCAGAACGTAACGTCAAAGCCCAGCCATACCGCCTGTCATCTCATCCACGTCGGATCCACGTGGATCAATCGGAGGACGCGGTGCAGTCCACGTCAGCGTTGCTGCACCGGGGCCGGTGTACAAAGTGTTTTCCTTGGATGAAAGCTCTGGGATCGCCGGGGAAGGCCTCCTAAAATGAAGCCCGCCGGCCCAACCAGGGGTAAACAACATAACCCGATTTTATATAAGCTCATCGTGGAATGAATGTCAATAGATCAAAACCTATACATAAATCCTGCGTCTTTAGCATCAAAAATTGGTCGGCTGATGAAATGAGGAAACCTGAAGCACTCACTCGATCAATAAAGTATCACTTGCTTTGTTTATAATGTAAATAAAATGCTGGATTAACGATAAACGTGAGTCTTTGCACACTGCTATATATCATGCGTCGCATACTAGTCTCTCAACCGGTGATGTCATTTAGACCTTTGTCATAAGCAGGGCTGGAACAAAATTAATACCCAGTTAAATACCATGTAATCGAACTTTGGCAATATTTATGCCGAGCTGGGTATTAGCAATGTTAGAACCTATACATCTATTTGTTAGTGTTTATTTTTACATTGACTATGTATTTAAAAAATCTTAAGCATTTATACAATATCAGATAGTTCAAATAATATCTTAATTATTTTTTTACAAAAATTAAAATATTATAAACAATATCATAGCAAATCCATTTTATGATCCATGTAAAATAGGAAACATAGCAAATAGGCTTTATGTGTTCATGATTGAATTTGATTAACTTTGAATATAGATTTTTTAGCTTGGCAATGACGCAATGACTTTCTAAATAATATTTTTATAACTATCTTTTCTTAAATGGGATCCTAGGTCACTACGATTAAACTTCTTAAGTTTAGCTTGGGAAATAAGTTATTTGGCTCCCGTTAAAGCTAGCAACGGATCGAAAACCCTCATGCTCTTGGCTGTCATATATGCACTTTTAAAAAGAAGGATAGGATATTAAAACAAAAATACTATAAATTTGGTAGATACGGCATTTTAATAAGAGGAAGTTTTTTTTTTTTTTCTACTTCCACCATTTTGAAAGAGCACCACACTTCTTTAAGTATTGCATCAATTTAAAATGGTGTACAAGCACCTTTTGGATTCCATAAACAAAAAGCCTTAGATTATGCATCGGAACACAAAAAATTTAATTAGAAAAATAAAAATACAAAATGTCCTGCTTATTCTTTGAGAAAGATTTTCTTTGTTTACTTTCAAAATAGCTTTTTCTAAGAACTCTTGAGAATCTCTTAAAAGTTAATTATCATTTGCAGGATTTCATAAAGCTTTTTATATCATCCATTAATAAATTATTTCAAATAAGAATCAACCACTACAATAAATATACTATGCACCGACGCTAAATATATCATTTACCGACGCTTTATAGCGTCGGCAAATAACTTCACGACGCTTTTACATGCGTCGGGTAGCTTGGGGTGGAGACGGAATATTCCGACGCTTTTAAAAGCGTCAGGACGGCGTTATTCCGTGCCAACGCTTTAAAGCGTCGGTAAGATTTTCTATTACAGCGTCGGAAATTGATAATTATCCCGACGCTTTAAAGCGTTGGAGTGTTTAAAGCGTCGGCAAAATGTAACATTTTTTTAAATAAAAAAACTAAAAAAATTTTATTAAACCTGTGCAATTAATTAAAATCAAATTCTAAATTAAACCGGGCAATGCAATCATAACAAACAAAATCACAAGTCACATTACACACATTCTTCACATCCAAAATAAAAGTTCAAATATAAATTTCATTACATCAAGTTCAATATAAATTTCATTACAATTTAAAGTTTCGCAAAATTTAAAAATACATAGATGAAAGATATAAAATACAAATAGCCGAGGTCAATGATCTGCAGGAGGAAGGTCATCACCCTGTCCGCGAGGATCTGATGCTCCAGAAGCCTATAAGAAAAATTAAAAATATTTAATTTACAAGACTATCTATGAATATTAAATAAATAGTTAATTTAATATAAAAATATATATTGAATAATATATGTATTTACCTGATGAGGAACAACCGTTTGTATGAGAGATGTAAGCCGCTCAATGTGATCTCTCATGGAATCAATCAATGCTCTATCGGCTGCACTCCTCCGTTGCATCTCCTCCATCGCAACGGCACTCGACCGTTGTATCTCCTCCATCGCAACGACATTCGACCGCTGCATCTCCTCTAACGCTGCAGCACTCGACCGCTGCATCTTCTCAACCGCATGCTCAAGTCTGCGAACACGTGTATCATGAACAGCATCTGCAGCATCACGCGTAAGTCTACTCACCTCAGATAACTGAGTGGGGGTAACTCCAACTCCATAACCCCTCACTCGACCATAGCGCTCTGGCCCCATCAACTCTATAAACACCTCAGCCTCGATGCGACTATTCTGTGTAGATACTGTAGAGTCATCGACACGCTCAGCAACAAGAGATGCAGCTCTTTCCTGTATTAATTTAGAAAAATTAGTTAGATCTTACTAAATAAAATAATCAAATTAAAATTATTGTACAAAATAATTTGTAATAAATAATTACATATAAATCCCTCTCCTGGCATTGGAATAAATAATTACATATAATTTGTAATAAATAACAACACAAAACTGCTGGAATCTTTATTCCTCGATGAGTAGAAAACAAGGTGTTCCTTCTCCTGCATTGGAATATCATAAAATCAAGTTCCATGGTCCTACAAGTTTATAAGAATATTGCTTCTAATGGTAGCTAAATAACTAAAACATTCTTTTTCAAGAGAAACTATATATATATATCCTCAGGATTTTCAGTCCTCTAAACACAGAATAAGTAGATATATAGATGATATGTGAAGTTAATAAGAAGATATATTAAATAACTTTCTTTAGTTATTTAATATATCTGTTTTCCTATCATTTTAGAGTTTTCTCGTAGAATTCATCAACTTGAACATCTCATCGACTTTAACATCATGTAGTTTTTATTTTCCTTTATCCTTGAGCTGCATTCCGATTACTGTTTCCTAAACCTAGTGCGAGGGCAAACATGTGTCTCTTTCTCACCAAGAAACCACCCCACTAGAGAGAGGAAATGCCTCTAGCAATTAAATCCTCCCACCTAACCATTCTCTTCCTCCCCACCAGCAGCAATTAATTCCTTCAACTTCTCAACCAGAGGTTTTGATCACTCTATTAACGAATTTAGCTTCCAAAGAACTCTCCTGCTGGATAGAAGTTCAGAAAATGAAGCTTATGAAGACTAATTAAGGATTGTCATGAGTCATGACCATTACATCTTGGATAAGCAAATTGTTGGAGATAATAAATCTTGAGAAAGACTCCAAATCTAATGAATTATAATAATATAATATAAATAGAAGATTAAACTGGCTTACCAAGAATCTGATTGAATTAGCTTATAATGAAAACGATGGAAGAAAATAGCTCGCGTTAGGTACTGTCCTAAGGTAAATTTCTGACCCTCATGCTGGCAACATCAGAAATTCTATCTCAATATACCTAGCAGTAGAGACTCAAAATAAAATTATAAAAAGAGAAAAACTCAGAGAAAAGAAGAATCATTTAATTCTTAAAGAGAGGGAGAAATTCCAATAAAATTTTTTTTATTGATTGAAAGAGAAATAACATTGAGTTTGAATAATCCGTACATCATCTTTAAGTATTACAATTTAATGAAATTCTAAACAATATCAATCTTATATCCTAATTGCACTGAATCCCCAAATCTCACAAACGTGTTCCGTTGAGCAATGAATCCCCAAATCTCACAATTAATTTAATCCAAACAGAATGAAACATACCTAGAGAAGGAGAGGATGGGAGGAGGCTGTGAGGGGGCAGAGTCTCAGATTTTCCTTTCAATCTTTCGGTCCACAAATCCAGAGCACCAATCCTAAGGCCAATGCCAACAGCCACCCGGATGATGAAAATCAACACCCGGACGATGAAAATAAGCGTAAGGAATAGATTTTGATCTTACCTTCGAGAGGAGAGAGGCCGACCGATACACCTTCGTCGGGGAAGAGAGCGTCCACGGGGAGGAGGCGGAGGAAAATCACGGCAGGGAGGCGGCTAGGGCAGCATAGAGGAGGAGGAAGATCGAGGCGGAGAGGCAGCTAGGGCATCCAGAACGCGTTGGCAAGAGGAAGATCGCGTGCGGCGGGGAGGTAGCTAGGGCATCACAGAACGCACGGGGGGAGGAAGGAAGCTCGGTTGTAAATATATATATCAATATATGCCGACGCTTTTAAGCGTCGTCGTGTGCCGATGCTTTTAAGCGTCATCGAGCGTGGCAAAATTTGTTATTGCTTAATTAGACAACGTTAATAAGCATCGTACCCTAGCCGACGCTTTTAAAAGCGTTGGCAAACCTTTGTTATTAGTTAATTAGACGACGCTAATAAGCGTCGTACCTTGGCGACGCTTTAAAGCGTCGGCAAACGTAACTAATATGCCGATGCTATTAAAAAGCGTCGTCGATCTGCACTATTTCCCAACGCTACACCCTAGCGTCGGTAAAAAGGGTTGTGAAAACAAATTTTTGTTGTAGTGAACATTATAGTGAGGAAAATGATATTGCACTTGAATTAATATCAAATCAAACAGGTGAAATAAGTTGTGGTCTTATGTGAAAGTTCATTGATTGATCATGCAATTTATTGATTGGATTTATGAGGATTACATTGATATTGAGAAATGTGATAGAGGTAAAATTATTATTCACACTATTATAGTTATGTAGGTCTTATTTATATATACATATGAGATATGAATGTTTATTGTATGTTTTTGGTAAGTATGCACCAGAATTTTGTACTTACATGTATTGATTATGCATGGATGTTGATTATGTTCAATTATGATAGCACGATTTTGGAATTATGTTTAGTATGGTATGCCGTATATTCAGTTAATGTGGATTTATGCCATTGGTGATGTAGATTTAAAATATGAATTGCATATCATAATATTAAAAGATGTAACTGAGACCATCTAACCACTAGACAAATAGTTTTAGTTGCTGAAATTACACTATGCGCATTTTATAGCATTTTATATATAGGTCTTCACATAATCATTTCAAATGATTTACATTAAAACCACTATTCATCTTTGACATAACAAACAATGATTATATTGCACTATTAACTAGCACCATGAATACAAGACACAAAAGGGAAAACATGTGACATAAAAGAGTAAACATTGCTTATTGGGAACAGACATCGCTCGGCATACGGTGAGGAACCTTGAAGTAGCTTCACGGCATTTGCTGATCAGGAGTTGGAATCAGGTGGTGGAGGAAGGGATATGTCAATATATCCTTCCAACATCATCACTACATTCTTCATATCAGGCCGAGAAGCTGGTTCAGACTGAGTGCACCATAACCCCACTTTCACAAGCCTACTCAACTCCCTCATATCCACTTCATCATATATCAGCTTCTCCAACTCTCCATCTACAAGGCATTTATAAACCCAGTCCAGAAGAACAATTGCATCCACTTCAGCTTCCAAATCTATATTTTTTCTGCAGCATACGGTCTCTAACAGCACAATGCCAAAGCTGTAGACATCTGCCTTGACTGATATCGGTGCATTCTTGGGCCATTCTGGTGCCAGGTACCCCTTGTCCCTCTAAAGCGTGTAAATGTTCTGGTTTGACTTGGTGTTAGCAGTTTTGCTAATCCAAAATCTGATAACTTTGCTGTACGATTGCCATCCATCAGTATGTTTTGAGGCTTTATGTCGCAATGTATGATGCGCATGTCACACCCTTCATGCAGATAATGAATTCCTTTGGCAACATCCAGTGCAATTCTTACCCGTTCAACCCAAGGAGGGCGCCTCTCAGTCGTGAATATAAGGTCTGCAAGTGAACCATTGCTCATGTACTCATAAACTAGGAGCTTGTTAGAGCCTTCATCACAAAACCCGAGCAGTCTTACCAAGTTCTTATGGTTAGTTCTTCCAATCGCCCTCATCTCTGTGTGGAAATCCCTTTGGCCCTCATCCACCAACCTGTCAAGCCTTTTCACAGCAATTGCTTTTTCACCACCAGACACAGCCCCCTTGAAAACAGTTCCAAAGGCTCCCTTGCCTATCTCTTCTTTGAAATAATCCGGGGCTTCCCTTAACTCACGGTAAGAAAAGAATCTGGGTGCTATTTCGTCCACCAGATCTGGCTCTTTATTTCTCCCGATTCTTCTGTACCTTCCAGCTTGACGCCTACAAGCAAACAAAATTAAAACAAACAAGATGGAAGCTATACCAGCAATAACAGCCAGTGGCACAATCAATATCTTAGCGCTGTGCTCTTTCTTTACTGGAGTTCCTTCAGTCGTGTGCTCTTTCGTAGCTGGTGTTCCTTCAGTGCTTATGTTACCCCGGCCCCGCTTGATGAATGTGGTGGTAGAGGCACTGCTGTCTCTCCACCCATATTTCAATGGCAATTTCTGTTTAATGCACGTGTTGCCTTTAGACAGAGCAGCATCACAGTTGCAGTCTTTCTGGCACGCTTCACTGCAATCGTCCACAGAGATTTGTGCACCATAGGGATCGTTCTTCCATGTTACATTCTCCAGAGCAGAGATGTATGTCATTTTATCATTGCCGGAGTCGCAAGCAGCGATCATGAAGCTCCTCCTGCATCCGTTGAATGTATTATTAGGATCAACATAACCAAAACCAGGCAAACATAAGCATACCGCTGTTGTTCCATATGTGGAATTGCAGTAGCTGTTCACGCCACAGATTCCCTTGACCTGGCAGTTATCTGCAAAAGTTGGGAATTGAACTAAAACTTGTTGGTCGTTTGACTTGAAATCGTGGGAATATAACCGGAAGATCCCATCCACGCTAAGCGTTGCACGATAAACTGCCGTTGTCTTGCTGCGTGAAGCGCTCGTTAGATTATATCTGTCTGTGAGATTGACACCGACCAGGTACAGCCAACCATTATCATTGAGATGTAAGCTGTTGTAGCTTTGCCCAACTGTTCCGGAGGCCCAGTTAGCATCATCTGTAAAAGGAAATAATTCCACCGGATACAGAACGAGGTTCCCATCAGCCTGCATGGTGAGACGAAACCTCCCACTTGAGTGATCGGTTTCTGACATGCTGGAAACGAGCTTAGCTCCTTTCTTCAGCACCTGACCTGCCATGATGGTGTCAGTTGGATGGTCAAAGCATTCCCAAATGACATTGAACTTGGAGTCATAGATGACGAAGTTCCCCGAATCAAGCATGGAAGCAGAGTAAGCATTGGTGCCGGTGGAAATCTGGGAGACGAGTCTCTCGTTAAGCTTGAGCCCTTGATTAGTTAGCTTTAATACAGCATCTTTGGTCACCGGTGGATCGTCTCGGTTTCCTGCAGATCCCTGGAGCCATATTCCGACGAAAATGCCGGTACCTTCTTGGTAGAATCCAAAGGTGAAACGTCCATTCGGTGAGAGCCAGGATGATGATGCAGCAGTTTTGGTGGAGGGACGGAGAGAGGAGCCCAAGCTTATGTTGGACTGCCTTGAATGAGCTGCTTTCAGTGCAAACGCTAGAGAAAAGATTGAGAGGAACAACATGTAGGATTTTGCTGAAGCCATTAGAGAATATGACCAAGAAATTAAGGATTGCAAGGAGTTGCAAGCATTGTCTACTATGTAAATTTTTTTTGTGAACTGATTGCATGTAATTAGGAGGAACAAAAGAAACTGGTAATGACTCGGTCATAAGAATAAAAGTCTTTTGGTTGACCAGAAGTGAAGGCAACGACTCCGTGACCGTTGGGCTTACGTTCTTCTTAAGAAAATGGGCTGGCGCCCATGATAAGGTGCAAATGCGATTTCTTCAGTATTAATTAGCTGGTCTCAAATCTCATTGAGCATTGAGTACGTATTTGATGTAGACAAAAACTTCTAAGCCAGCTTCTAACACACGAGCACTACAGGAATCGGCTTCGTCTCGACTGTATATCTAAGCCAGGGAATTAATTGTTTGTGAATGCCATGTTAATTATATGCTCTAATTGAAGCAGCTCTGATTTTATTGCATGGAATTCCCGAATCAGGAGGCAAACTGCAGTTCCAATCTCTGATTAATTAGTCGCTTCAGGTGGAGCATCATTTAAATTATTCCTGATTGGTATTTCGCTTATTCGATTTTAATAAAAGATAAAAAAAATGCTATTCCAGTGCCTAGCGATTCGCATGGTCATCTTGTGAGTTGCACCATTCCCCTGCTGACACATGGAGCAGTAAATAGACCGGTAAATCGAGAGGTGCTGCCTACCATTTCTCTTAATAAAACAACCGTTTCTTTCTTTTGCTAGAATAATACAACGATCACTCAACTAGCTCTTTAATTTATCCTTTAGCTCCTCAGGTGCAATCCCTTTTATATCTCTTTGAAACGCAGTGCATACATGGATCCTTTTCCTTTAATGCTTCATGCAAGCTCCGCAGCTTCTTGGCGAACTGATGAAAAGTCATTCTATTCCACTACAAGAAATTCATGAAATAGCGACGCTATTTAGCGACGTAAAATTTCATCGCAAAATAATGGTAAAATTGCAACGCAATTAGAACCTATAAAATCTGCGATGCAATTTAGCGTCTCATTAAATCAGTCGCTAATTAGCGACAGATTTAGCGACTCCAAAAATATTCGTTGCAAAATAGCGACTCATATAGCGACGCATCGTTATGAGTCACTATTCAGCGACGTCGCTGAATAGGGTTTTAGGGTTATGTGATTCAGGGATTTGGATTTCAAGCTCTGCATGGAAGTTGTTTGTTTGTGCTATATATTGCTAATCAGTAAAGGAAAAACGACATCCCAATAGCACTATATGAAGCTAGATTCGACGACGCTTTTGAAAGAGAAGCTACTGATTTAGCTTCTAATGGAGATTTTACCAATAAGAATCATTGTAGAAAGGAAACTATGAACTGGGATAGTTAGGAAGATATGTTATCTTCAATTCAAAAGGATTTCAAGCTATGTATGGAAGCTGTTTGTGCTATATATCACTAATCAATTAATGAATCAGTACAGGAAAAACGACATCCCAACAGCACTATAGGAAGATATGCTATCTTCAATTCAAAAGGATTTCAAGCTCTGCATGGAAGCTATTTGTGCTATATATCGCCAATCAGTAAAGGAATCAGTAAGGGGAAAATGACATCCCAACAGCACTATATCATGCTGGATTCGACGATGCTCCTAAAAGAGAAGCTGCTTATTTAGCTTCTAATAGAGATTTTGCTAATAAAAATCATTGTAAAAAGCAAATTTGCATCGCTAAATAATGATGCGGAGGAAGAGGCTTCCGATGGGAAAGAGATCGTACCCAAGTTTAAGGCT
This sequence comes from Calamus simplicifolius, assembly GCA_900491605.1. Taxonomy (NCBI): domain Eukaryota; kingdom Viridiplantae; phylum Streptophyta; class Magnoliopsida; order Arecales; family Arecaceae; genus Calamus; species Calamus simplicifolius. The sequence goes on from UESW01004519.1 coordinate 781,419, forward strand.
TCCGATGAGTTGCGTTTCTTGGGAGTCTCCATCGGTCGAGGTGGAAAAGGTTCTCCCATGACCTTCTTCAGCGCGGTCTCTTCATAGCCAACAGCGCCGGCCACGGGAAGGAAGCGGACATGTAACATCGTGGCCGTACGTCACCCCGGGGCTCCAGTCGAACGAGCGACATAATTAAATTTCTTCATATATTTTGATATATAAAATTATCACTATATAATATTATATATAATAAACTATAATAATTAATAAATAAAAATATAATATTATTATAAATTATTAATTTTTAGCAACGCATTCGAATGAGTCACTATATAGCGACGCATTTATGCGTCACCAAACAGTGATGTGTTTAGCAATGCAATTGAATGCGTCGCAGTTTAGCGACGCATAAATGCGTCGCTATATAGCGAAGCATTCGAAATGCGTCGCTAACCAGGGACGCATTTGATCGCGTAGCTAATTTCAATTTAGGGTTCTTGGGTTTTTATGGTTTGAGGGTTTTAGATTCGGGCACAACGTGGTACCGCCGGTGCATACTGTTCAACGGGGCGGACCAACCAACCCAGCCCAATGTACAGCTATGGGCTTTTTAGGTTCAAGGCTTCCGATAAGTTGTGTTTCTTGGGAGTCTCCATCGGTCGGGGCGGAAGAGGTTCTCGTATGACCTTCTTTAGCACGATCTCTTCATAGCCAGCAGCACCGGCCACGGGAAGGAAGCGGACATGTAACATTGCGGTCGTACGTCACCCCGGGGCTCCAGTCGAACGAGCGACATAATTAAATTTCTTCATATATTTATATATATAATTATCACTATATAATATTATATATAATAAACTATAATAATTACTAACTAAAAATAAAATATTATTATAAATTATTATTTTTTAGCGATGCATAAATGCGTTGCTATATATCGACTCATTCGAATGCGTCGCTAACCAGCGATGCATTTGACCGCGTCGCTAATTTCGATTTAGGGTTCTTGGGTTTTTATGGTTTGAGGGTTTTAGATTCGGACACAATGTGGCATCACCGGTGCACACCGTTTAATGGGGCGGACCAACCAATCCAGCCCAATGTACAGCTACGTGCTTTTTAGGTTCAAGGCTTCCGATGAGTTGCGTTTCTTGGGAGTCTCCATCGATCGGGGCGGAAGAGGTTCTCCGATGACCTTCAGCACGGTCTCTTCATAGCCAGCAGCGCCGGCCATGGGAAGCAAGCGAACATGTAACATCGCGGTCGTACGTCACCCTGGAGCTCCAGTCGAACGAGCGACATAATTAAATTTCTTCATATATTTTGATATATAAAATTATCACTATATATATTATATATAATGAACTATAATAATTACTAAATAAAAATAAATTATTATTATAAATTATTAATTTTTAGCGACGCATTTGAATGAGTCATTATATAGCGACGCATTTATGCGTCGCTAAACAGCGACGCATTCAAATGCTGTTTAGTGACGCATTCGAAATGCATCGCTGGTTAGCGACGCATTCAAATGCTATTTAGTGACGCATTCGAAATGCATCGCTAACCAGCGACGCATTTGACCGCGTCGCTAATTTCGAATTAGGGTTCTTGGGTTTTTATGGTTTGAGGGTTTTAGATTCGGGCATAATAACGTGGCACCACCGGTGCACATCGTTCAACGGGACGGACCAACCAACCCAGCCCAATGTACAGCTATGGGCTTTTTAGGTTCAAGGCTTTCGATGAGTTGCGTTTCTTGGAAGTCTCCATCGGTCGGGGCGGAAGAGGTTCTCCTATGACCTTCTTCAGCACTGTCTCTTCATAGCCAGCAGCGCCGACCATAGGAAGGAAGCGGCAATGTTTTGAAAACTGGACCGGACCGGTGGGTCCAACCAATCCAACCAGGAACCGATCATCAGTCCGGTCAGGTTTTATTATTAAAGTTGACTTTTATATGACCTAGTAAAAATCGAAAAAACCCATTGAACCAACTGGGTTTCAACTGGCCAACCCGGTTTTTAGATTTTTTTTAATTTTTTATTTAAATTATATTTATATTTTTTATTTTATATTATTAAATTAAATTTTAATTATAATATTATCTGGTTCGACCAAACCGGTTTATCCGGTCAAACTGATTGACCCGCGACCCAAATGTTAAGCTGATTCGATGTCCGGTCCGGTTTTCAAAACATTGGGAAGTGGACATGTAACATCGCGGCCGTACGTCACCCCGGGGCTCTAGTCGAATGAGCGAAATAATTAAATTTCTTCATATATTTTGATATATAAAATTATCACTATATAATATTATATAATAAACTATAATAATTACTAAATGAAAATAAATATTATTATAAATTATTAATTTTTAGCGATGCATTTTAATGTGTCGCTGTTTAGCGACGCAATTGAATGCATCGCTGTTTAGCATCGCTATATGGCGACGCATTCGAAATGCATCGCTAACCAGAAACGTATTTGACTACGTCGCTAATTTCGATTTAGGGTTCTTGGGTTTTTATAGTTTGAGGGTTTTTGATTTGGGCACGACGTGGCAACGTCGGTGCACACCGTTCAACGGGATGGACCAGCCAACCCAGCCCAATGTACAGCTATGGGCTTTTTAGGTTCAAGGCTTCCGATGAGTTACGTTTCTTGGGAGTCTCCATCGGTTGGGGCGGAAGAGGTTCTCCTATGACCTTCAGCGCGGTCTCTTCATAGCCAGCAACGCCGGCCACGGGAAGGAAGCGGGCATGTAACATGGCGGTCGTACGTCACCCCAGGGCTCTAGTCGAATGAGCGACATAATTAAATTTCTTCATATATCTTGATATATAAAATTATCACTATATAATATTATATATAATAAACTATAATAATTACTAAATGAAAATAAAATATTATTATAAATTATTAATTTTTAGCGATGCATTCGAAATGCGTCGCTAAACAGCAACGCATTCAAATGCGTCGCTAAACAGCGATGCATTCAAATTAATGCGTCGATGTTTAGCGACGCAATTGAATGCATCGCTATTTAGCGTCCCTATATAGTGACGCATTCGAAATGCATCGCTAACCAGTGACCTATTTGACCGCATCGCTAATTTCGATTTAGGGTTCTTGGGTTTTTATGGTTTGATGGATTTAGATTTGGGCACAACGTGGCACCGCCGGTGCACACCGTTCAATGGGCAAACCAACCAACTCAGTCCAATATACAGCTACGGGCTTTTTAGGTTCAAGGCTTTCGATGAGTTGTGTTTCTTGGAAATCTCCATCGATTGAGGCGGGAGATGTTCTCCTATGACCTTCTTCAGTGCGGTCTCTTCATAGCCAACAACGTCGGCCACGGGAAGGAAACGGACATATAACATCGTGTCCGTACGTCACCCCGGGGCTCCAGTCGAACGAGCGACATAATTAAATTTCTTCATATATTTTGATATATAAAATTATCACTATATAATATTATATATAAAAATATAATAATTACTAAATGAAAATAAAATATTATTATAAATTATTAATTTTTAGCGATGCATTCGAATGAGTTGCTATATAGCGATGCATTTATGCATCGCTAAACAGCGACGCATTCAATTGAATGCGTCGCTGTTTAGCGACGCATTTGACCGCCTCGCTAATTTCGATTTAGGGTTCTTGGGTTTTTATAGTTTAAGGGTTTTAGATTCAGGCACAACGTGGTACCGCCGGTGCACACCGTTCAACGGGGCGGACCAACCAACCCAGCCCAATGTACAGCTATAGGCTTTTTAGGTTCAAGGCTTTCGATGAGTTGCGTTTCTTGGGAGTCTCCATCAGTCGGGGCGGAAGAGGTTCTCCTATGACCTTCTTCAGCGCGGTCTCTTCATAGCTAGCAGCGCCGGCCACGGGAAGGAAGCGGACATGTAACATCGCGGTCGTACGTCACCCCGGGGCTCCAATCGAATGAGCGACATAATAAAATTTCTTCATATATTTGATATATAAAATTATCACTATATAATATTATATAATAAACTATAATAATTACTAAATGAAAATAAATATTATTATAAATTATTAATTTTTAGGGATGCATAAATGCATCGCTAAACAGCGACGCATTCGAAATGCGCATTCGAATGAGTCGCTATATAGCGACGCATTTATGCATCGCTAAACAGCGACGCATTCAAATTAATACGTCGCTGTTTAGCGATGCATAAATGTGTCGCTAGACAGTGACACATTAATTTGAATGCGTCGCTATTTAGCAATGCATAAATGCGTCGCTATATATAGTGACTTATTCATAATGGGTCGCTAACCAATGTCGCATTTGACTGCGTCGCTAATTTCGATTTAGGGTTCTTGGGTTTTTATGGTCTGAGAGTTTTAGATTGGGGCACAACGTGGCACCACCGGTGCACACCGTTCAACAGGGCGGACCAACCATCCCAGCCCAATGTACAGCTACGTACGGGCTTTTTAGGTTCAAGGCTTCCGATGAGTTACATTTCTTGGGAGTCTCCATCGGTCGGGGCGGAAGAGGTTCTCCTATGACCTTCTTCAGCACGGTCTCTTCATAGCCAGCAGTGCCGGCCACGGGAAGGAAGCAGACATGTAACATCGCGGCCGTACGTCACCCGGGGCTCCAGTCGAACGAGCGACATAATTAAATTTCTTCATATATTTCGATATATAAAATTATCACTACATGATATATATATAATAAACTATAATAATTACTAACTGAAAATAAAATATTATTATAAATTATTACTTTTTAGCGATGCATAAATGCGTCGCTAGATAGCAACGCAGTCAAATGCGTCGCTAAACAGCAACGCATTTGACCGCGTACGTCACCTCGGGCCTCCAGCGAAACGAGCGGCATAGATTACAATATATCAATATATAAAATTATCATTATGTAATATTAAATATAATAAACTATAATAATTAATTAATAAAATTAATATTATAAATTGATATTTTAAAATATTTAGCGACGCATTAAATTTGCGTCGCAAAATTGCGATGCATATCTAATGAGTCGCTAAATTTCCGCCAAGACATGGTTAAGGCGGCAATTTAGCGACGTAATTAATTGCATCGTTATTTACCAACTAAATCAGCATCGCTGATTAGCGTCGGATTCGCTAATCCTAATTAATAACCCCCCCCCCCCCCCCCCTCTTCTTCTTCCTTACGATTTCTCCCCTTAAACCCCCCACCCCCCAACCGGTCTCCCTCCCTCTTTCTCCTCCTCCCTCTTCCCCACCTCCGGCGGCACTTCGGTGGCTCTCCGGCACCAGACCACCTCCCCGACGACTCCTATTTCCAGGTAAACCCCCCTCCCCTCCCCCCCATCTCCCCCATTTCCTCCCCCTCCCCCCTCCCGTTGCCGGCCATGGTGGCTAGGCCACCGTTAAAAAAAAAGGGGGGCGGGGGGGGGGGGGGGGGTGGAGGTTTCCCCAACCCCCCCCCCCCACCCCCTCTAGTTGCCGACCACGGCCACGGTGGCCAGGCTACCGTTAAAAAAAAAGGGGGGGGTGGGGAAACCCCACCCCCTCCCATTGCCAGCCACGGCCACGACCGTGGCCCCCCACCCCCTCTAGTTGCCGACCACGCCACGGTGGCCAGGCTACCGTTAAAAAAAAGGGGGAGGGGGGGTTTCCCCACCCCCTCCCATTGCCGGCCACGGCCGTGGCCGTGGCCTAGTCACGGTGGCCAGCCCACCGTTAAAAAAAGGGGGGGGGGGGTTTCCCCACCCCCACCCGTTGCTGGCCATGGCCACAGCCGTCGTCTCCGGCTACGACCGTGGCTGTCATCGTTGCCGGCAACGATGGCCACGGCCGTGGCCAGGCCACCGTTAAAAAAAAAAAGGGGTGGGGTTTTCCCACCCCCCCCCACTCCCTCCCATTGTCGGCCACGGCCGAGGCTTGCTGGCCACGCCCGTGGCTGGCCACCATGGCCTGGCCACCGTTTAAAAAAAACAATTGATGGGGGGTTTTCCCCCCCTCCAACCCCTCTCGTTGCCGGCACGATGATGGCCGTGGCTGTCGTCTCCGGCCACGGCCGCTGGCCAAGGTCGTGGCCTGGCCACCGTAAAAAAAAGGGGGGGTTTCACCCCCTACCTTGAAATAAAATAAAATAAAATAAAGTGTAAAGGGGGTTCCCCCCCCTACCGGCCACGGCAGTGGTCCGTGGTCATGGCCGCGCACGGCCGTGGCCGGGTGGCTGCCGGCCGCGACTTGGCCACGGTGGCCGATTCACGGACAGAAAAAAAAAATTTGAAACCCTCCTAGAAGCCTCGTTCAGCTATTTTTAATTAAAACCAAAAATTTATTATAAAATATTATTTTATAATACAAAATATATTGCACAACTAATTTTACTGATTAAAATTTAATATTATTAAAATATTATTAGTAACTTGTTTTGATATTTAATCTTAATAATTTATTCAATCATATTATTATATCACTTAAATTTAGAAAACCCCTATAGTAATATCATTATATATAATAAAATATATTACAATAACATTAGAATACACTATATATTATATTAATATTTTATGAAAAATTATATTATGTGATATTATAATATTAGAATAATGATTTATAATATCATTATTGAACTATTTTGTGTGAATGTTGTTATAAGTTAATGATACAATTAAATTAATATTATATTCATCATCACCCATAAAAAATAATTATAATAATCTCATTATAAATTAACATGAAATTATGATATAATTCAATATTAGGATTTTTTGTTATAAAATATGAAAAATAAAATTTATTATCCCTTTAACTTAAATTTATTGTGATCATAAAAAATATGTTTATGATAATTATATTATGCCATAATATTAATAATATCATATATAATATATATTAACTTATATGAGTTTGTAATATTATTATTTAATATAATAATAATAAATTATGGTATTCTAATAAATAATGGGTATAAATTTTAAATTGAACGACTAGCGTCTTCAAGAGGTATATAGAACTGGGGTGTGTGTGTCTAAGGGGAAAGTGTTGGAGCAAATATGATGGATTATTACGGAAAGTTAGTAGAGGTGATTGAAGTTGAATATCCCAGTTAGCCTATAAAACGAACCTCATTATTTCGTTGCGATTGGTTCAATCCAATAGTTTCTGTGGGTAAAAGGGTTCATAACGACTACAATCTAGTTGAAGTCAACCATCGCTAAAGATTGCAGAAATATGAAGATTGCAGAAATATGAATCATTCATCCTTACATCCCAAGCTCAGCAAGTGTTTTTATGGATATCCAAGTTTGCGCAATAACAAGCGAGATTGGTGGGTTGTTTCTAAAATCCTTCCACGTTCAGCAATCATATTAGATGAGAGTTTATCAAGTCAATCACCTGAGTGCCCTGCATTTCAAGAGGATAAGATGGAAATGCATGCAATTGAGGATGATACAAGGGCTCCTGAAACATCAGTTAGGGATCCAAATGGTGATGTCCAAGAAATTGAGGATGCAAATGTTCGATTTCCTTCCGATGATAATGACACAAAATCACAATCCGATACAGCATCGGATGTTGAACCAACATTTGACGAAACAAATGACACTGGTTAAACATAGAGGTTTATTCAATTTCAATTTATTTTTATAAGTGCTAAATTTTTTCATATTCAATCATTATTCGTAATTATATTGCATGGTTCTTTAGTATTTTCAGTATGTCGGGCCGAGATAGATATTCCGTCGATGGACAGAGCCAGCAGGGACATGGCCCTGCCGCATCAGATCACTTCATGAGCATTGGAGATGGAGAGTTCAGATCTATAGCCTTCGAGTCTCATAGCCGATCAGCACAGACATCTGAGAGTTCATCCCACGTCAGTCGCATCGTACTTTGATTGGATGTTGATGGACAGTAAGTATATAATAATTATAAATATATGCTTATGTGTTACCGGGCATTTACTTATAAATATGAATTTTTTTGCAGCTTTATTTAGCAGCATTCTGTATCGAGCCGAATCAGCTCCATATTCCATATCCGTGTGATTGGCATCATGTATCTGCGGCCATGAGGAAGTTTTATTTTTTAGAGTTTCAGGTCAATTTATTAAATACAATTTATTACTAATTTAAAATAACTTAATCTTGATATATTCTTAAACTAACTGTTTATTTAAATGCAGAAAAAGTTTACGTGACCCAACCATCCATGATGCCATTAGGGCATCATGGAATGCTCTTGCGGCACGCCGATACTCTGACATGCTTCATCATTGGAGGAGATCGAATGATCGCCCTGTGCATGTGCCGGAGGATTTTTGGTACAAATGGTAATAGGTGTGGCAGTCTGAGGCCTGGCAAAGGAGGTCCGCATCAGCCACCATGAACTGCCGATCTAAGAAGGCTGGTCGTGGCATGGGTCTCTCCTATCACACTGCAGGGACCATTTCCATTCAGGAGCACAGACGTCGTATGGTAAGAAAACATCAATAATTTAATTATTAATTTAGTCATTAGCGAATACTTATATTTATATCATTTCTTCTGCTTTTGTAGTCTGAGCGGGAGGGCAGAGATCCTGGTGAGTTCAACCTATTCAGGGTGACACACACTATGAAGGACGGCACCTGTTGCGGTAAGAAATTTGACTTATGTTGTAACTGTTTAATTTCTTAACCTTTATTCAGGTTCGTATATTGATTTATTTATCGTTGATTCTATAATTCAAAGGCACAAGTCAAGGAGCTTCAGTCCCAAGCATCGCAGGTCGACTCCACTGATGGGGGGCCGCCCATCGAACACTCACCAGAGGAGAGTCGACGTGTATTTTTGGAAGCTGTTGGTGCCCAACCGTGAGACCGTAGGGTCTACGGTCTAGGCGCTAAAGCTTCTAGATATTTTTTCGGCTCCACATCGCATTATTCTGGTGATATTCCTCCTGGTCATTTAGACGATATTCGAAGATCTATTATGGAGGAGGTTCGGCAGGAGCTTGCGGACATGAGAGAGCAGATGCATCAGATACAAGATTTGGTTCGCCAAATGTCGCAGGGTTCATTCCAGCCTCCGCAGCCTTTCCGTGATCGTGACAGTGCAGATTCTTGATGTATTTTTTTTCTATTTTGTGTATCCAAACTTTTCATTATTAATAAAATGAAATTTTATGCATTATCAAAATTTGTAATGAATGTTTCGATCAACATTTTTGGATATTTAGCGATAATGTTTCAATTGAATGCAATGAAATTGCATTAAGAGTTTTAAATAATATTTATTTTTTAAAAAATTCATTATAATTTTTTTAAAAAAAAAAATTCATATTTGCGACACATATTGCATCACTAAATTGAATAATATTTTATTTTTTTAAAAAAAAATTTCTCGTTGCAATTTTTAAAAAAATAAATTTATAAATTTGCGGTGCATTTGCGATGCAAATTGCGTCGCTAAATTGCGACGCATCTTAATCATCGCAATATTGCGACACATTAAGATACGACGCAATTTAGCGACGCAATTTGCGTCACAAATGTGTTGCAATTTAGCGACACAATTTATGTCACAAATGCATCGCAAATTTATAAATTTATTTTTTTTACAAAATTGCAATAAAAAAAAAATTTAAAAGTAATTTTTTAAAAAATTGAATTTATAAATTTGCGATGCAGTTGCGACGCATATTGCGTCGCAATATTGCATTTAGCGATGCATAGGTATGCGTTGCTAAATTGCGACGCATCCCAATGCGTCGCAATATTGCGACTCAATAAAAATTATCGTAAATGCGTCGCAAATTACGACGCAATTTGGGTCACAGCCTTGCAACGCATTGCGTCGCTAAATTGTGATGCAATTTCGTGTCGCTAATGTATCGCTAAATTGCAATGACGTAATTTGCGTCGCAAAATAGTGACACATTTCGTTGCGTCACTAGGAGTCGCTATTTAGCGATGAAACTGCGACGGATAGTAGTTTGCGACAAAATTTACAGCGATGACCAAAATGCGTTGCTAAATCAATTTAGCGATGCATTAGCGACGCATTTTGGCGTCGCTAAAATATTTTTTTTTGTAGTCCTTCCTAATAGAGCTGATAGCTTCTATCCAAAAAAAATTAAAAATTAAAAAAAATTGTTTTTCAGTTCCATAACTTATTGGGCATTCCTAAGTTTGCTTATTGTCCTGGAAAAAGATAAGTTTGCCTAGATCGGAGGGAGGTCTCGGGGTCGAGATATGGTGATCCCACCACGAGACTGGTGGGAGTCTTGGGGGTGAGATAATGCCGGTGTACCCCGAGACCGGAGGGGGGTCTCGGGGTCGAGATATGGTGATCCCACCCCGAGATCGGTGGGGGTCTTGGGGGTGAGATAATGCTGGGGCACCCCAAGACCAGAAGTGGGTATCGGGGTCGAGATATGGTGATCCCATCCCGAGACTGGTGGGGGTCTCGGGGGTGAGATAATGCTGGGGCATCCCGAGACCGGAAGGGGGTCTCGGGGTCGAGATATGGTGATCCCACCCCGAGATCGGTGGGGGTCTCGGGGGTGAGATAATGCTGGTGCACCCCGAGACCGGAGGGGGGTCTCGGGGTCGAGATATGTGTTGGGAATTGTATCCTAAAGCCAATCATTTGATGATTGTGCTGATGTAAATTGTATATAAATTGATACATTAATAAAAGTTATTTGGCAGTTTATTCATTATAAGAACATCTTCTTAAAACTCCTAATAGTAATGAAGCCCTCAGGATCTTCCTTCACGATAAAGGAGGATTTATCTTTGAAGGTCCTTAAAAGAGTTCGCGACCAAATGATATACTATGATAGGGCCATAGTACTATCAATTATATGTTGTATATCATATTTGTTGGTTGTCCTCTTAACCAAGGAGTGTAGAGACACTGGTATGACATACAGGTGAAAGTGTAGGAGTACATTTCACCGAACGTGACTCATTTTCGGATACTCTACTATCAAGAGTTAATCCGAGAAGATATAGGTATAAGTATCCTTCAGACCTGAAGATCACAACCAGTGGCTTACAAGAAACTCATTGTACTTAGGTGCCGGACCACCTGGATTTCTAATCCAGCTACGAAAGGTTACTAGGTGTAGTCAAGTACTTGTGGTAGTCAGTTGTGGATCAAGATGAAATTTGACCTATCCGGTTAAAAGGAGAAATGCTTGTGTTTCAATTTAGCAAGACCTTGGCCAAGTCACTTCATGTGAAAGTCACATGATCACTAAAATTGAAATCACTTTATGAATTTGCTATTTAGAGTTGACAGGCTCTTAAGCCATCCTTAGCATTTGTGGTCAAGAGGATGAATTATATGGTAACTATTTCTTAGGGTTCTTGGAATTTGCTCGGCAACTCTTCGACCTATCCGGACGTCGGGTTCCATTGCTAGATGGGCACATCGATTAGTATATAAAATTGTTTCTATGCTACCGGCTTAGGTTCGAACCTAGAGAGTCACACGCATAGAAGTTTCCTAGGATGATCTATTTGCTGATCAATGATTGAGAATCGTATATGATTTAATTAATCAATTTGATTGATTGAATTATCTCAATTGGATTAAGTACAAGTGAATAAGATTCAATTTGGTTTAAGCCTATTAGAAGGACTAATCAATTTCAAATATTGATTTGAAATTAGATTTGATTTGGATTTAAATAGATTCAGGATTAGCCAAATTTGATTTGGGCTATGACCATGATCTATATTGGTTTAATCCAATAAATTTAAATTAGCTTAAAACCAAAAATCCAAATCCCATGTGTGAAAAAGGTTTTCTCGCATGATGAGATAACTAAAATCTCATCTCATGAGAAATTAAATTCTCATGCAGAATTTAATTTATAACTTTTAGTCTTCTTCAAATGATTCCCAAGTTCAAGAAAAATAAATTTTGCTAAAAGGTGCCTCTTTGAAAGAGCACTCCACACAACTCTCTGTGCATTGACAAGTGTGTGAATTAATGTGCCTCTTTGGAAGAGCACTCCACACAACTCTTCGTGCATTGACAAGTATGTAAATTAATGTACCTCTTTGGAAGAGCACTCCACACAACTCTTCGTGTATTGACAAGCGTGTGAATTAATGTGCCTCTTTGGAAGAGCACTCCACATAACTCTTCATGCATTGATAAGTGTGTGAATTTAATATGTCTCTTTGGTTTTCACAAAAACAACAGAATTCTAAATATATAAAAAAATACAAGATCAAAAGAGATCAAAAATTCTAAACAGTTAGAACCAAGTGTTATAGTTCTAAGAGTTAAAACAGAAAATTCTGGTGTGATTTTAGTGTTAGCAAAAGCTTGGTGGATCTTAGAGAAGATTCAAGTGAAAGAATTCAAAATCAGCAAAATTATTTTTTCGCGAGCTAGCACTTCCGGGAATCCGATCATTCGGGGGCTTCGCGTGGAAAATACTAGAGGCCGGACGATTGAATGGCTACAGAGCACAAAGATTTACCTACTATTCTTAAGGTGAGTGATTTGATCCTTAGATCTTAAGGCAGGCTTCAAGATGAGTAGTATGACTTCTCATCTTGAAGATTAAAATATGATCTTAATTATTTAATTTATATGCAATACTTAGATCAAACGATCTTATAATATAAGGCAAAGATATGATCTTGATGCATGTTAGAAAGATTAATATGTAATCTTTAAATTTCTGCATTGATAATTGTTATCAAATTTTAAAATATGCATGCCTTGGGGATTAACTCTCTCAACAAATGGTATCAGAGCAATGGTTTCTTATTGATCTAATTTATTGCATGTAAATTAATGTTCTTATTAATTATGTAATTATGGCTAAAACTAATCGCAAGGCTATATGGTCACAAATGGATTGAAAATCCAAATTACCCATTCAATAAGGTATTCTGTGACATATTGTCGTGCTATTGTTTTATCATTGATGCTCAATCCAAAGATAATTTAAATTGAGCTTATGCATCAAAACATAGATTACACGCACTCTCAAAAGATGTTTTATATTTGATACATATTGATGTTGTATAAAAGCATGATATTTGCATATTTAGTATAAAACATATATATGATATATGATGGCATGATGTCTATGTTATGAAACATACAAATATTTATGAGAGTCTAATTTGAATGTCAAATGTTAATTCATAATCTCTTTAAATATGATCTAAATATAGGAATTATGAGTAGTAACATAATACATGTGATGCTTGATTGAAATATATGACATGTAAACATATAATATATTTAATCTTTTGGGTTAGCTAAATCGGGTCCATAAAGGGTTAGACCCTAAGGTTTAAATCAACTAGACTAAAAGAGTATTTGAACAAATCTAATTAGATTTGGTTAAGAATGCTCTAAATCAAACAATAGTTGTAGTTGATCATGTCCTTCTCTTTGATTAAACCAAATGGAAGTAGATTAGGCTCCGTGGTTGAGCATGAATCACTTAGATGGTCAAATCAGAATTGGTTAATCATATGATGTCAAGGTGAGTTGGCAAGTTGCTCTAGGATCAATGATCGAATGGTTTTTAATTGGGAGCTACTCGTATTGATGCGTCTTTAACGAGTTAATGGCATATCCCTTCCATCGATCTCACTCACCTGGTCAATGTGGTGAACCATTTATGATTCAGATCATTTACCTGATTCAGGTTAACCCATGCCTGTAAGAAAATTAGTCTGACTGATTTAGGTGCCACTTAACCTGACTTAATCTTGTTTCATTCTACCGATTTCATACATTCAGTGGGAGAACTTGATTAGTCAATTTGTCTTCAAATTATAAAATCCTCTAAAATTATTAGGTCCTTAAAATGAAATAGTTATATGATAACTAGATCATAGCCTCCCATTAAGGTGGGTGATAATGAGTCTGATGACTTGATAATCATTGGAGACACTCCATGCCTGGTGCTTGTCAACCATCGAAATTATCATTCATTATATGATAAGTCAGCGTAACTATTAAATAGACAGTCAGGTGAGCCGAGCTTCACTCGGGCTTGGTTGTCTATTGATAGGTTACACTGATTATATCATTTAATGGTTGGACCTAACCAGAACTTTCAGTGGAGGCACTCCATGCCTGCTGAAGAGGTACATGGGGCAAAACTGAACACTAAGAATTGTTTTGGGAAACAATTGGTTTTGAACCTACTCTTAGATGCATATGGGTTGGCCAAGCTTCACTTGGGCCTGTATGTAGTCTATGTAGATCTTAGTGCCCGCTAAAGAATTAAGAATAATTCTTCGAATTGGGGTGTAGAGGCTGCCAATTTAAATAAAATAGTGGGAGAATCTTTAGACTAAATTTCAAGTCTTTAGACTGAATCAATTTATATACAATAAACTTTAGTTTTTCCTTATGCAGAAAATGACCACTAATTTATCATTAAGGTCCCTATTGGATAGTGACAAGTTGAATGGTTCAAATTTCAATAGCTGGTTTAGAAAACTTAAGATCATCCTTGAGCATGAGAGGATTCTATATATTCTTAATAATCCTGCACCAAAGATACCTGATGCAAACACACAAAGTTCTGAGAAAGATACTTATCAGAAGTGGCTCAATGATAGAACTAGTATACGTTGCATCATGCTAGCAGCAATGAACGATGAATTCAGTCGCCAGTTCGAGAATGCTCAGCCAGAAGAAATCATTCAAGCATTGAATGAATCTTTCGGCACACCTGACGATGTTGAAAGGCATAAGACTAGTTGTGCTATTTTTAATGCTCGAATGAGGGATGGATCTCCTATCACTGATCATGTATTGTACATGATCGAGAAGATAGAACTACTAAGCAAGCTCGGCTTTCCCCTACATGAGCAGTTGGGAAAAGATGCGATCTTGAATTCCTTGCCTCCATCCTTCCGACCTTTCCTTACTCATTTTCGAATAACAAAGCCTGCAGTCAACTACCACGATTTGTTGGGGTTGTTACAGAACTTTGAGAAGGATAACCAGCTCTCTAAGGGTTTGGTTAATGTGGTTGAAAGATCTAAGGTAGGGCGTCAACCCTTTGGGAAAGGGAAGAAGAAAAAGAATAAGAAAAAGGTGCAACATGCTAGGACATCTATAAGGGGTCAGATGCAGAAGAAGAAAGTTGATCAAAGTCAAGCTGAATGCTTTCATTGCAATATGCAAGGGCACTGGAAGAGGAACTGTCCTCTTTACATTGCCACACTTGATTCAAACAGGCCGAAGAAGAAAAAAAGGGAAGATGTTGCTCAACAAGGTATTTATATGATAACACCTTGTAATTTTTCTGTATATGATAATCAGACCTGGGTATTGGATACTGGGAGTCCTTTTAACATTTGCAATTCATTGCAGAGACTATAGGTCACTAAAAGATTTGAGGACAATGAAAGATTCCTTAATGTCGGCGATGGAAGATTAGTTCAGTTCTGGCATTAGGAGTTATTAAAATAGTTTTCAATAGAAATGTCATTATACTAAATAATTATCATTTTTGCCCAATGTTCTTGTTGAACATAATTTTTGTAGGCCTTCTGGCCAAAAGTCATTATAAAATTTTAATAAAGGATGTTACTTTGAATATCATTATGAATGGAGTCACTGCAATGACTGGGCATTTATCTAATGGCATTTATATATTATCACAGCCTGTGAATGTAGTGTACAAATCAAGACAACTGATGTCACAAATATTTATCTTTGGCACCATCGGCTGGGTCATATCAATAAGAACAGATTAACTAGGTTAACTCAGGAGGGCATCCTTCGAGTTGATGATTATGAATCATTAACTACCTGTGAATCCTGTCTTCTTGGTAAAATGACCAAGTCATCTTTTACTGGAAAAGGTGAAAGAGCTAAAGAGCTATTAAGTCTAGTACATACTGATGTATGTGGACCAATGAGCACTTATGCCAAAGGTGGATATTACTACTTCATTACTTTTACAGACGACCTTTCTAGGTTCGGTTATGTCTATCTTATGCGACATAAATCTGAATCATTTGAAATGTTCAAACAATATCATAAATAAGTAGAAAAACAAACAGGAAAATATATTAAGATCCTTCGATCAGATCCAGGAGGCGAATACCTTTCCAATGACTTTGTGACATATTTAAGGGAGAATGGGATTCTCTCCCAATGGACTCCTCCAGGAACACCACAACATAACGGTGTGTCAGAAAGGAGGAATCGAACTCTGTTAGACATGGTTCGGTCCATGATGGGTTTTGTAAGCTTGCCAATATCCTTTTGGGGATATGCATTAGAATCAGCTTGTCATATTCTCAATAAGGTTCCAAGTAAGTCTGTTTCAAAAACTCCACATGAGATGTGGTATGGACATAAACCGGTAATCACCTATCTGAGAGTCTGGGGGTGTCCAGCTTATGTGAAACATGCAAAATCAGACAAACTTGAACCCAAATCTGACAAATATTTTTTCATTGGCTATCCGAAAGAAACCAAAGGATATTACTTCTACAATACTGAAGAACAAAAGTTGTTCATTAGTAATAGAGCAGTTTTTCTTGAAAAGGAGTTCCTTAGTGAAGGAACAAATAGCTCTAATGTTGAACTTGAGGAAGTTCATCAAGTAGAAGGAACAACACAAACCAGTGAACCCTTAGAATCTGAGTTGATTAGATCAAACTCAAAACCCATTTTAGATGCACCATTAAGGCGATCTGGTAGAGTACCACATCAACCGGACAGATACTTAGGTTTCTTGGTCCAGAACGATGATCCTATTGAACTCGATGAGAACAACGAGGATCCGATCACCTATATGGATGCTATGCAAAGGACTGACTCTAATAAATGGCTTGATGCCATGAAATCCAAACTTGATTCCATGAAGGACAATAATGTATGGACATTAGTTGACCCACCCGAAGGGATAAAACCCATAGGGTGTAAGTGGGTTTTCAAGAGGAAAAGAGGCGCAGATGGAAAGGTTGAGACCTATAAAGCACGTCTGGTTGCCAAGGGGTATCGTCAACGTTATGGTATTGACTATGACGAAACGTTTTCTTCTGTGGCAATGCTGAAATCCATTCGATTATGCTAGCTATAGCAGCACACTTAGATTATGAGATTTGCCAAATGGATGTTAAAACCACTTTTCTAAATGGTGATTTAGAAGAATAGGTGTATATGATACAGCCTGAAGGTTTTATATCTGAAGACGAGTCTAAAGTGTGCAGGCTACAGAAGTCTATTTATGGACTTAAGCAAGCATATAGGAGTTGGAACATACGATTTGATAAAGTGATCAAATCTTATGGCTTTATTAAGAATAAAGAAGAACCTTGCATTTATAAATGGGCTAACGGTTCCGTTATTGTATTTCTTGTATTATATGTGGATGACATTCTCTTAATCGGGAATGATGTCCCTGCATTACAAGGAATAAATATGGTTATCATCACAATTCTCCATGAAAGATCTGGGAGAAGCATCATACATCCTCGGGATGAAGATCTATAGAGATAGATCTAGGAGGATGCTTGGTTTATCCTAATCTACGTACATTGACAGTGCTAAAGAGGTTTAACATGGAGAATTCCAAGAAAGGCTATCTTCCGATATGCCATGGAATTCATCTTTCTAAGAAGGATTGTCCGACAACTCCTAATGAAAGAGAACGTATGAGTCGAATTCCATATGCTTCGGCAGTAGGATCGATTATGTACACCATGACATGTACAAGACCAGATATGGCATACTCACTAGGAGTAGTGAGTAGATACCAATCTGATCTAGAAGAAAAACACTGGGAAGTTGTTAAGACAATCCTTAAGTATTTGAGAAATACTAAGGACCAGTGGTTAGTCTATGGAGAGTCTGATTTGAAACTTGTTGGATATACTGATTTCAGTTTCCAATCAGATCATGATGATAGCAAAAGTGTATCGGGTTTCATGTTTATCCTAAATGGTGGAGCTGTTTGCTGGAACAGTTCCAAGCAACATACAGTGATAGTACTGGTGCCATAGCTCAAGCAAAGGAACCTCAAGCACATCAGCGCACCAAGCACATACTGCGTCGGTTTCATCTTATACGATAGATTGTAGACCGAGGTGATATAAATCTTTAGAAGATTGATGAAAGGAAAACCTAGGTGACCCATTTACTAAAGCACTCAGCATCAAGGAGTTTGATGACTATAAATTGAAGATGGGTATTAGATACTGTAATGAGTGGCTTTAGGCTAAGTGGGAGTTTGTTGGGAATTGTATCCTAAAGCCAATCATTTGATGATTATGCTGATGTAAATTGTATATAAATTGATATATTAATAAAAGTTATTTGGCAGTTTATTCATTATAAGAACATCTTCTTAAAACTCCTAATAGTAATGAAGCCCTCAGGATCTTCCTTCACAATAAAGGAGGATTTATCTTTGAAGGTTCTTAAAAGAGTTCGCGACCAAATGATATACTATGACAGGGCCATAGTACTATCAATTATAGGACATTGTATATCATATTTTTTGGTTGTCCTCTTAACCAAGGAGTATAGAGACACTGGTATGACATACAGGTGAAAGTGTAGGAGTACATTTCACCAAACGTGACTCATTTCCGGATACTCTACTGTCAAGAGTTAATCCGAGAAGATATAGGTATAAGTATCCTTCAGACCTGAAGATCACAACCAGTGACTTACAAGAAACTCATTGTACTTAGGTGCCGGACCACCTGAATTTCTAATCCAGCTACGAAAGGTTACTGGGTGCAGTCAAGTACTTGTGGTAGTCAGTTGTGGATCAAGATGGAATTTGACCTATCCTGTTAAAAGGAGAAATGCTTGTATTTCAATTTAGCAAGACCTTGGCCAAGGCACTTCATGTGAAAGTCACATGATCACTAAAATTGAAATCACTTTATGGATTTGCTGTTTAGAGTTGACAAGCTCTTAAGCCATCCTTAGCATTTGTGGTCAAGAGGATGAATTATATGGTAACTGTTTCTTAGGGTTCTTGAAGTTTGCTCGGCAACTCTTTGACCTATCCGGACGTCGGGTTCCATTGCTAGATGAGCACATCGATTAGTATATAAATTGTTTCTATGCTACCGGCTTAGGTTCGAACCTAGAGAGTCACACGCATAGAAGTTTTCTAGGATGATCTATTTGCTGATCAACGATTGAGAATCGTATATGATTTAATTAATCAATTTGATTGATTGAATTATCTCAATTGGATTAAGTACAAGTGAATAAGATTAATTTGGTTTAAGTCTATTAGAAGGACTAATCAATTTCAAATATTGATTTGAAATTAGATTTGATTTAGATTTAAATAGATTCAGGATTAGCCAAATTTGATTTGGGCTAGGACCATGATCTATATTGGTTTAATCCAATAAATTCAAATTAGCTTAAAACCAAAAATCCAAACCCATGTGTGAAAAAGGTTTTCTCGCATGATGAGATAACTAAAATCTCATCTCATGAGAAATTAAATTCTCATGCAGAATTTAATTGATAACTTTTAGTCTTCTTCAAATGATTCCTAAGTTCAAGAAAAATAAATTTTGCTAAAAGGTGCCTCTTTGAAAGAGCACTCCATACAACTCTCCGTGCATTGACAAGTGTGTGAATTAATGTGCCTCTTTGGAAGAGCACTCCACATAACTTTCCATGCATTGACAAGTGTTTGAATTAATGTGCCTCTTTGGAAGAGCACTCCACACAACTCTCCGTGCATTGACAAGCATGTGAATTAATGTGCCTCTTTGGAAGAGCACTCTACACAACTCTTCATGCATTGATAAGTGTGTGAATTTAATATGTCTCTTTGGTTTTCACAAAAATAGTGGAATTCTAAACAGAGGACATCCCTCACCATATTAAAAAAAATTACAAGAGCAAAAGAGATCAACAAATTCTAAACAGTTAGAACCAAGTGTTATAGTTCTTAGAGTTAGAACAGAAAATTCTGGTGTGATTTTAGTGTTAGCAAAAGCTTGGTGGATCTTGAGGAAGATTCAAGTGGAAGAATTCAAGATCAGCAA
Source organism: Calamus simplicifolius (assembly GCA_900491605.1). Classification (NCBI taxonomy): domain Eukaryota; kingdom Viridiplantae; phylum Streptophyta; class Magnoliopsida; order Arecales; family Arecaceae; genus Calamus; species Calamus simplicifolius. Next base: position 801,438 of record UESW01004519.1, read on the forward strand.
AATTATTTTTTCACGAGCTAGCACTCCCGGGAATCCAATCATTCGGGGGCTTCGCGTGGACAATACTAGAGGTCGGACGATTAAACGGCTGCAGAGCACAAAGGATTTACCTACTATTCTTAAGGTGAGTGATTTGATCCTTAGATCTTAAGGCAGGCTTCAAGATGAGTAGTATGACTTCTCATCTTGAAGATTAAGATATGATCTTAATTATTTAATTTATATGCAGTACTTAGATCAAACGATCTTACACTACAAGAGAATTAAAATATTGTGACGCCCAAATGCGTCGCAATTGCGTCGCTAAACATGATATTGCGACGCAATAGCGACGCAACGAGGGCATCGCTCAACTGTCCGTCGTAATACCCTTTGTCGCAATTGCGTCGCAATTTTGCGACTCTCTGCGACGCTCTTGCGATGCCACATTGCGTCGCAATATTGCGACGCATTCAAATGTGTCGCTAAATTTAAAAATAAATTTAGTTAGAAAAAAATTAATTTTAAATATTGCGACGCACTAAATTGGTCAAAATTGCGACTCATCCAGATGCGTCGCAATATTTAATAATAATAATTTTGGTATAATAGCGACGCAATTTGAGTCGCTAATGCGTCGCAAATAAAAATTATTTTAAAATATTACGATGCAAGGTAATTGCGTCGTATATTTTAAAATAATTTTAAGATAAAATAGCGACTCAATTGTAGTCGCTAATGCGTCGCTATTAAATTATTTTTAAATTATTGCGATGCCAGGTCATTACATCGCAATATTTAATAATAATATTTTAAAAATATTAGCGATCCAATATCAGTCGCTAATGCGTCACAAATTTATTTTTAAAATATTTAAATGATTAAAAATTAAAACGGTTAATTCAATTTCGCTAAATCTAAATATTGATACAAACATTTTTCACTCAATCCAAACAATAATATATTTCAAAAATAATTTATATATTAAAATTTTGAAGTTTTACAACATAAAAAAAGAAAAAAAATACATCAAGAATCTGAACGATCACGTGGAGGCTGTGGAGGCTGTGGAGGCTGAAGACTCTGCGACAAGCGGCTAACCATATCCCGCAAATAATGCATCTCATCGCGCATGTCTGCAACCTCCTGATCCCGGCCTCGCATACGATCCTCAAAATCCTGCTCGACCTCCTGGCGAATCTCCTCTGCAATAGATCTGCGAAGCTCCTGTAAACGCTCGGGAGGAAGATCAGCAGGAACTCGCGAGCTGGAGGCCTGATGGGGAAAAAATGTAGAAGCTCTAGTGCCCATACTATAGACCCTGCGGTCTCGTGGCTGGGCACCAACAGCCTCCAAAAACACACGTCGACTCTCCTCTGCTGAGAGTTCGACGGGCGTCTCCCCATCAGTAGAGTCAACCTGCGATGCCTGGGAGTGAAGCTCCTCGACTCGTGTCTTGAAATTATGAAATCAACAATAAATAAGTTAATAAATTTCTCGAAATAAAATTTTAGAAATTAAATAGATACTACATAAATCTAATTTCTTACCGCAACCTTCCGTGATCGCGTGTCGACCCAGGAGTCGTCCCTCCTGGT